>JAYKKI010000035.1:5917500-6207500 GCA_039881145.1 Druceiella hillmani | reverse complement strand
GTTATTTGACGACACGGGGTATCAACGAAAAATAAGTTTGCTTCGTACATTGATTTCAATACGCCTCGATAATTGCGAATCCATGACATCCTATGTATCTCAAGTGGTTGAGACAGCACATAAATTGAAAGGGACAGGTTTCGAAATCACAGACGAGTGGATTGGGTCATTACTTTTGGCGGGACTTCCAGATAAGTATTCACCGATGATAATGGCAATAGAACACTCTGGAATAGCCATTAGCGCTGACGTCATTAAAACAAAGTTACTTGATATGTGTTCGGAGGTTGGCACTACTGGAATCGACTCTGCCTTTTGGTCAAAACAGCGAAATAAAAAAGGCAACACTGACAAGCAAATGTCAAAGTCAACCAGCAGTAAACAAATAAAGTGTTATAATTGCAAGAAGATCGGCCACTACAAAAATAAGTGTCCTGAATTAAAAGCAAATAAACAATTGAATGCTTTTAGCGTGGCGTTTTTCAACGGTTATTATAACACAGAAGACTGGTACATCGACTCAGGCGCAAGTGCGCATATGACGTCAAACCAAAAATGTTTACTCCGAACTCGACCAGTACACGAACCTAAAGAAATCGTAGTGGCAAATCAAATGACGGTGCCTGTAGTTAGTGTTGGTGAAACACAGATAACGACATGCGTGAACAGTTCTCAGTATGACGTGATTGTGAAGGACGTATTGTATATACCGAATCTCACGGCAAACTTATTATCCGTAAGCCAACTTATAGCTAAAGGAAATAAAGTTGTATTCAAAAAAGATACCTGTTTGATATACAACCAAGTGAATGAGCTTATTGGTACAGCAAATTTGATAAATGGAGTGTACAAGTTAAACACAAAAAAATTCGAGAACTCGTTATCGGCAATGTCAACATGGCATAAAAGGTTAGGACATATAAATAGTAAGTCCTTACAAAAAATGAAAGAAGGAGCAGTAGGAGTTTCTTTTCACAAGAAAGCTGACATACAGATACAGAATTGTGAAGTGTGCTGTGAGGGAAAACAATCACGTTTCCCTTTCCCATCAGCAAACCATAGAAGTGAAAAACTACTGGATGTAGTACACTCAGATTTATGCGGGCAGATGGAGACCAAGTCAATTGGTCTGGCGAAGTACTTTCTTCTGTTTGTGGATGATGCCAGCAGAATGACTTTTGTCTACTTCTTGAAGGAAAAGAACCAGGTGTTCCAGCATTTCAAAGAATTTCGAAGTTTAGTTGAGAATCAAACTGGAAACAAGATAAAAATACTGAGAACCGACAATGGAGGTGAATTTTGTTCACGTGAGATGGAAAGTTACTTAAAACAAGTAGGTATTGTCCATCAGAAGACCAATCCTCACACTCCAGAGCAGAATGGACTCTCAGAGAGGTTCAACAGAACTATAGTTGAACGGGCAAGATGTTTATTGTTTGAAGCAGGTCTCGACAAAAGTTTTTGGGCTGAAGCAGTTAATACTGCAGTTTACCTAAAGAACAGAACACCAGCCGCCAGTTTAGGCATGATGACACCATTTGAGAGGTGAGAAACTAGACCTCAGCTATGTTAGAATTTTTGGCAGTAAAGTAATGGTGCATGTTCCCAAAATACAACGACAAAAATGGGATAAGAAGGCTGACAGATTAATTTTAGTTGGGTATCCAGATAATGTGAAAGGATATAGATTGTATAACCCAAGAACTAAAAAAGTTACTACGAGCAGAGATGTCATCATTATGGAGAAAATGGAGTTGGACGAAGCTCAGATTGTAGTAAACGATTGTGAAAATAAGTCAAAGAAAGATGAAAACTTAGAAGATGAAAGTTTAATAGAAAATCCAGGTTCAGATCCAAATGATTCAACATATATTTGTGAATCATCGTCTTCCCAAGATGACTCGTATCAATCTGTTACTGAAGAAGAGTCCTTTGCAGAGAATGAAGTTCAAATTGAAGCTAAGCGTAAAAGAAAGCCAGTAGAAAGGTATGGGATGACCAATCTCTGTCTTCTGGATAATCTGGAATCATGGGATGAAGAACTCAGTTATGAAGCAGCAATAAATGGACCAGACAAGGAACAGTGGAGACAAGCGATGGAAGATGAACTGAAAGCTTTCGACGATAATCAAGCATGGACGTTTGTAGATAGGAAAGAAGCTGATAGAGTGATACAGTGCAAGTGGGTATTCAAGAAAAAGTACGAGAGTGATAATAGTGTGCGATATAGAGCAAGACTGGTGGCAAAAGGTTTTACCCAAAAAGGTGTGGATTACGCTGACACATACTCACCAGTGCTTCGTTACTCTACACTAAGGTTTCTATTTGCTTTAAGTGTCAAACTTACCCTTGAAATTACTCACTTAGATGTAACTACAGCATTCCTAAATGGTTACTTAAATGAAAAAGTGTATATGCAAGTTCCCCCTAATTTAGATTGTAAAGAAAATAGTGTTCTTAAATTAAATCGTGCAATTTATGGTCTAAAACGATCAGCCAGGCCTTGGAACGAAAGAGAAATGATTACTAAAATTAAATTTTGTTACGTCAAAGTTAGAACCATGTCTGTATATAAAAAATTGTGAAAAGGAGCAGATCATAATAGCAATTTTTGTTGATGATTTTTTAATTTTTTTAAACAGTAGTAATATGGTTAAGGAGTTAAAAACAAATTTAATGTCAAAATTTAAAATTAAGGATTTGGGGCAATTAAAACAATGTTTGGGTATGAGAGTAAAAATGTATCAGAATGGCAATATTTCCTTAGATCAAGAAAAGTTTGTAGACCATATTTTAAGTAAATTGAATATGACAAACTGTAAAGTTGTTGGAACTCCTATTGAGAAAAATTTAAAACTAGAGAAAAGTGTAGATGTTTGGAAACAATATCCATTCCAACAACTAATAGGAAGCTTAATGTACTTAAGTGTTTTGACTCGCCCAGATATTTCCTATAGTGTGAGTTATTTGAGCCAATTTAATAATTCATATTCCTATACTCATTGGAAGGATGCGAAACGCATCCTAAGATACTTATGTAAAACTAAATCTTATGGCCTAATGTTTATCAAAGATAATTGTAAATTAGAGGGTTTCGTTGATGCAGATTGGGCTTCAAACACACTAGATAGGAGATCCCATACAGGTTTCTACTTTAAACTTTCTGGAACTGTTATTTCATATGAATGTAAAAAACAACGTACTATAGCCTTATCAAGTACAGAGGCAGAATATATGGCAATTGCCGAAGCCTGTAAAGAGGCTATTTATTTAAAAAACTTGTTTTCTGAAATTGTAAACAGTTGTGATTATGTAATTATATTGTATAATGACAATCAAGGCGCTCAGAAGCTGTCTGAAAATTCTTTATTTCATAAAAGAACAAAGCATTAATATCAAAATAATGTATTTAATATACTACTAGCGCCTCCTATGTGGTATCGTTTGTAACTACCTACCTAAGGTTAATATTAAGAAATAAATTCAGTCTTTGATCAACTACCGTACACGTTTTATTATATATATATATATATATATATATATATATATATATATATATATATATATATATATATATATATATATATATATGTATATATATATATTTTTTTTTTTTATTTATTAATACATATAAATGTAACTAAAATAATTACCGGCCGTGGCTATTGTATTAAAAAATTGGTATAAGTATTTTAAAAGTATAAATAAAATGCCAGCCAGGCCTGAGCTGAATTTAAATAAATCAATAATTAATATTGTCAATATTAATAATTTAAAATATATTTAAAATTTAGATAACTATAATATGAAATGAATACCTTAAACTATCCAAAAAAGATATATGCCATAACCTAACCTAGAAGCCCAGCCCAGCCCAGCCCAGCCCTGCCCTGCCCAGCCCAGCCCAGACCGGCCCGGCCGGGCTGGGCTGGGCTGGGCTGACCTAACCTGACCCAATCAAACAACACTAACCTAACATAACTTAAACTAACACAACCGAACCCAACTGTAACTAAAATAATTTGTAGCCGTGGCTGATGTATCAAAAAAATTGTTTAAAAAATAATTTTCATAACGAATGTGTAATAAAAAAAAATTTATTAAAAATATTTTAAAATAATAAATTATAAATATTTTGAAATAATTGCGTATACTTACGATTGATGAAATAATAATTAAAAATATTTTGAAATAATTGCGTATAGTTACGATTATTTATAACTTATATCTACTTTTTAGAGTTTCATAATCGAATAGTAAAAACGGAGCCCTTATAATTTAATTATGTCCATTTGACTTAAGAAAGCAACTTGACCTGTTAATATTCGTTGTGAAAAAAATTTACAGGAATACATAGTTTTATAAACACGTAGAAACTATAATTAAAATTGTATAGTGAACAAGGAGATATTTATCTCTTATACTTTCCATATACCTTGTTGAAATAATAAACAAAATCCCAGCCCAAACTAGCCCACCGGCAGGCTAAGCTGGGCTTTAGCTACATTAACAGGACTAAATTTAAGTAAAAGCAATAAATATTGTTAATTGAAAATTATAATAATTTTCATTATTAATTAAATTGATAATAAAATGCTCATCATAAAAAAAATTAGATATGAATTTAAAATATATATAAAAATAAGGCAATTACAAAATAAAATGAAAGCCATAAAATTAAAAAAAAAAGTAACCGCCAAATTCAATGAAAATTTAAATAAATTAGAATTTGTTTCGTTTGGAAGTTGTATAATCAATGATAAAGACAAAAAAATTTGACTCGATCTAAAAAGAATACAAACAATTACGAAAAAAGAAATTATATCAGAATTGTTACGATATATTCGCCGAAAATGTCTGTTATATTTACAACAAATAAAATTATCGAGTTAGGAACAGATCCAGCAGCTTTGATAGCATTGTTGCAAGAGTGGGGCGCCATAGCCCGTAACATAAAATGTAAAAAATGTAACCACGACAAAATATTAACACCGAAGTCTTCCTGTATTGACGGTTTCGTGTGGGCGTGCAAAAATGCCGGATATAGAGATAGAACCAAGAAAAGGGTGGGGTGTTATGATAAATTGACTATTCGTCACAAAACATTTTTTGATAAATCCCATCTAACCCTCACCCAAATACTATTATATGTCCGGTATTGGGCAACGTACACCGAAATCAGCAATATCAGAGAAGAACTCAGAATTTCCAATCAGACAGCTTGTGATTGGAATTCGTTTTGCAGAGAAGTCGTGGTTCATTATTGCATAAATAATGGAAACCCTATTGGTAAGAAAAAAAAAATGAAAATTATATAGTATATTCTAATTTATGAAATAAAATAATAGATTATAACATACATTGTTTATTTTCTTTTAGGTGGTATTGGGAAAACCGTTGAAGTGGACGAATCAATGTTTGGCCGAAGGAAATATTATCGTGGTCATTCCGTGGAGGGTCAATGAGTATTCGGTGGCATTGAGAGGGAAAGTGGCGACTTTTTTCTTTATCCTGTAGAGCAAAGATACGCCGCAACCCTCGTACCCCTTATACAAAGATGGATTCTCCCCGGAACCACAATAATATCAGATTGTTGGCGGTCATATGACGTTTTACAGGAACTAGAGCATCGTCATTTGACTGTCAACCATTCGGTCAACTTTGTTAGTCCGGAAACTGGGGCCCACTCCAATATGGTTGAAGTACTATGGAGCCACGCAAAGCACAGGATGCCACAATATCGTTGGGTAAAAGATTTTTTCGTAGGGTATTTAGCAAAGTTTATGTTCATAAACAAAATCCGACGAAATAATTTAAACCCGACGGTTGAGTTCATGAAAGCTGCTGGACAACTCTATAATAGCGGTAACTTTGTAGCAGCATCGGAGGCAACAGAAGAAAGTGACAATTCTGAATAAGGTAGGAAAAGTAAAATATAATTAATATACGTTAATAAAATAATAATAAAAATAACGTAAAATAGTTTTACGTTTAATTATAATATAGAATCAATTTATATTATTACTATATTCTAACACTTAATTACTATTTTGTTGTTGTTTTTATTAGATTTATTTTTAATTATTATAATTATGCACGTAGATCGGTCTTGTGTGTTGGGTTGTGGAAATACATCTCCTTTTTATCATTTTCATGGGAAGTAGAAACTTATTTCTACCAATTTCTTAAATAATTTTAAATTACTCAAGCGACGCATTTTGAATTGACTTTTCAGAGCACAATTTCATAATTTGAAAACATTTTATCTAAAATGGTTTTACGTTTAATTATAATATAGAGTCAATTCATATTACTACTATATTTAAAAATTTAATTACAATTTTGTCGTTGTCTTTATTAGATTTATTTGTAATTATTAGAAGTATGCGCGTAGATCGGTCTTGTTGTGTGTTTGGTTGTGGACATAAATCTCCTTTTTATCATTTTCATGGTAAGTAGAAACTTATTTCTATTAATTTCTTAAATACTTATAAATTATTTATTAATATTTTATTTCAATTAGACGTAATGGTATATTACATCTAATCGAAAATAGGGCTCCCCGTTGATGTTGAACGTCGAAGAATTTGGTTGGACGACATCGGTTACGAAGAGCTGAAGCGATTATTTGCACGTCAACTGAGGTCAAAATTCATCTGCCACTCGTATTTCGAAGAAAAATATCTTGGAGACGCGTGTAAATTTTTAAAGACGACGGCAGTGCCTACCATTTTTCTATTACATATTCTTCTCATTCAATTGAATTTATTATACTGTTACTATTGTTAAACCTGCCATTACCATCAAAATTAGATTTTGCTTTTCAACAATCTGAGTCTTAAAAATACAATAATATACATGCAATAATTTTGTTATTAATTTTCAGTTTAGATAAGGAGATTGAAGAAAATACGCCGGGTGTAAAAATGGTAAATCACAGCTTTCGACCCTCTCAAGAGAGAAGCAACCCTGGCCCCCGGCCCTTTCAAGAAGGCATCTGCAACATATGGTCTGAACCCTATAAAAAGTCAACATTAATAAATAGTAAGTTTACTTTTGAGTGTGTTAAATTGAAAGTTTTTTTCTCGAACATATTTTTCTATGTTGCCCATAAAATCAATTTATTTATTTTAAAGTAGTATTAATGTAAGTTATACGTTATAAGTACAAGAACATAGATCGATCGTAGGTAATTATGATGAAGCATTTATTTCAAAACTAAAAAAAACAATTATTAATAAACTTAAAATGTTAAGTATATTCTTCTAAATTGAATAATCTTTTTTATTTGCAGCTCGAGCTGGAAGACGAAACCAAAAAAGAAATGGTGCGAAAACTGAACGAAAAGAGAGATTTAATTTGTTTAACTAGCCGTTAGAAGGTTTAAGCGAAAGTCAGAGGATATTTTTTAAAAAGCAATTATTAAATAAGAATGTGGAAAATAAAGGCCCCAGATTTAGTATGGAGGAAAAGTTACATTGTTTAGCAATATATAATAATAGTTCGAAATGTTAACAAGTTGCTCCAAAAATATTCACAATGCCGTCAATAGATCCATTGCGTTCGCTTTTAAAATTTGTTAAATTTAGCCTGGTTTAAATAATAATAACATCGTAACTTTTTTAGAAATGAATCCCATCATTTGAGCGTTATTTTGAAACAAGTAGTGAAAACTGTGAATTAATGTAGTCTGTATCCATTAGCTTGCGATGAGGATGCCGTAAATAGTAGAACGACAATTATTTGCAGATAAGTACGTATGTATACTACGCAAGTACGTACGTACTTGGTTTTCAATTATATGTTAAGGCGATGCTAGTCATATTCATCGATCGTAAGAACTTACATTTCTTTTAACGAATAACTAACAACCCGTTCAAATACATATTATTTAATTATAAAAATTTTACAAAAATAGCAGATGGTTTACTGCTATTATTATTTAGACGTAGTTTTGAGGAATAAAATTGTAATTTTTTTTATATATTGTAATTTTTATTACAATTATATTCAGATATGTGATTGATTTAATTATAATTTTTATAAAAAAAATGAAGGACATTTATTTTACAAAACTCCTAACCGTTACTTTATTTTTGTTGAATATCTTTAGAAATATGCATGAAACTTCCATAAAATATGATAAAAAGATAATCTGAGATATAAATGTCATCCCAATCATAATTTTCAGTTAAGAATTATTATGAATAAAATATTTTCGAAGGATATTTCTATTATTTATCTATCTCACGTTCGCATGACGAACACAAAAAATTATTATTCTTGTCCTTTAGTGTGAAGAAATATTTTCTTAACGAGATGAACGATATTATGAAATTTATATTCAAGAGGCTTTAGAATTCATATTCGGTAATGTAAGCAAAAACATAATATCATTTCGAAATGTAGGTGGATCATGTAATCTTTAGAACATACACGAGTGATAAAACGCGAAGAATATGTTGTTAGAATTTCAGGAATAGATTTGTTTAAAATATTTGATCCACCGTATCTTGTGAAAGGTTTGAGAAATAATTCGCTGAAATATGATATTTCATTTGATAGTGGTCGAAAGCGTGCAAAATGGAAAGATATAGATGTTTACAAAAGAGACGATGCAATAAATGGCAAGGATGATAAAGAAATTAACAGATGAGTATATATACACGCAAGTAAAATACGTAAACAACGTGCGTTATTGTGCGTAAGTGTTTAGTGATACGGTTCATTGTGTGCCATTGTCGCAAGCACCACACAGTAATAATAATGCGAGTATCTCTTTCTTCCTTGAAGTTTTGTGACATATGTTACTTATATATTGTTAAATCGATTATGTTGTAAAAAATAATGTGAAATTTTATTTTAATTTAGGGAGTTTGATCTCTATACATAAACGCAATGTTGGTTCACTAGCTTTAAAATCATTATTATAAAATTCGTTTTGGGTGTAAATTTAATTGTTTGTATCTGACTTAATTTTGATATCTACAGCTCGAAGACCGGAAATTAACTATAAGAATGTTGGTGAAATTACGGCAGACACTGCAAGTATAGTAGGCTTTTTAGATAAATTATTTGATAACGTTAATGGCTGGAAAAATATTTTGAAGGAAAGTTTAGGATTAGGTTAAGATTTAAAACTAATCATGAATTATTATGGATTGACTCCATTAAACGCTTAAATGATATGAAATTTGTTGACAATAGTGGTAGTCTTAAGTTTTGTCCAAGTCTAAAAATTGGATAACAACATTAAAGTTTTATTCAGTTATGGAAATTTTTAATTTCAAAAATTTCCATAAACATAATTATTTTTCTCCAAGAAATTTAAATCAAGATCCTCTAGAAAATTTATTTGGTAAAATTCGTTAGAAATATTAACCCATTTTATATATCAGTTTAAAAATTCTATGACAGCTTTACTAATTTCATAATTATTCAATATTGGGTTCCTACTGAATGCTGATATGATTAAGTCACCACGGACAGAAATATGGAACCAAGAAGAAGTACTGAAAATCATACGAGAAACACACGAAAAATATAATCAATATATTACTAACAATAGAAACATAAAAAAAAAATTATATAGAAAATATTAAGCAGCACACCTCAAGTTTTGTCAAAAAATGCGATGTTTGTAATAGAACTAAATATAATAGACACCCAATAAAGGCACCTTTGGAACTAACTCCAACATACGATAAATCCATGTTAAAATAGCAACTAGACACCTTTTTCTTCGATATGAAATAATACTTAACCGGGATAGATTTATTTTCTATATGGGGATTCATAATCCCACTACAAGACAGCACTAGCATCACATCACCATTGCGAGAACTAATTAAACTATTTTCCTTGGTAGGAAAACCTGAAATCATATAGGTCGATAATGAAACAGGCCTAAGCAGAGAACTCATAAAAGAATTCCTCTCTTACCTTGATATAAAATGTTATGTACCAACACCGCAGCATCATACATCACATGGCGACATAGAAAGACTACACTCCACATTAACAGAAATATTAAGAATCCAACAGGAAATGATAAAAAGAATCGACATAGGGGAAAGTGAACGGCGGGTAAATAGGAACAGTAAAATATAAAATACTTCCCACCACACTACCCCGCCCGTACATATCTACGTAGACGCGCTCGGTGTCCCTTAGTGTGCCGCCAGAAGTATAGGCCAGAGGACGCGCGCCCGCTGTCACGGTGAGTCACACAATATTATTACTTTGTTTGTTACAATTTCTGTGGTATGTTTTGAGCTTAAAGACGTCATATTTATTTACTTTCTGACATGTACCATCCATTTATAAATTCCGTGTGGCTTGCAGTTCACCAAATATTATATTGTGAGTAATCGCCATTTTGATTTGAGTTGTTTACTTCGGGTAATTGGGAAAGACGTCAGGCGTGTAAATGGAAACGTTCCCAATTACCCCTTTTGGTTAATAGATAATGTAAAAATTATTAACGCTTAAAATTTGTTCTAGATGCCTCATCATTATGAAAGGAAAACCACCACTGGATATAAAATTGAAGAACTTATGCGTGCAATACAAGACGTTAAGAATAAAAAGCTTACATTGGGTAAAGCAGCTACTAAATATTCAGTGCCAAAAACTACGCTATTTAAGCAAGTTCATCAAGAAGTATTTAAGGAACCAAAAAAAGGTCTGTGCTCTGTCTTTAATAAAAGCCAAGAAGATCAACTAGAAAAATATATTCTCGACTGCCGCAAGTCTTTTTATGGAATTACACCAAAATCATTGCGGAAGATAGCATTTATGTTTGCTGAAGCTAACAAATTGAAACATAACTTTAACAAGGAGTCTCAGTTGGCAGGCAAAGACTGGTACTATTCGTTCATGTCTAGGCACCCTTCCATCAGTCTACGAACTCCAGAAGCTACGTCGCTTAACAGAATTACAGCATTTAACACCACTAAAGTTAATCTGTTTTTTGAACATCTTGAGGCCTTCCAAAAGAAATACTGTTTTCTGGTCATCGTATATTTAATATCGATGAAACGGGGATAAGCACCGTTCAGAAAAATTCCAAAATTTTAGCTCCAAAAGGCTTAAAACAAGTAGCAAAAGCTACAAGTGGAGAACGCGGGGTTACCACAACTGTTGTTTGTGCTGTCAGTGCTAGTGGTATGTATGTACCTCCAATGTTTATATTTAAAAGAAAGCGAATGAGCGAGCTATCGCTTAAAGGGTGTAATAGCGATATGATTGCTACGGTATCTGATTCCGGCTGGATAAATGAGTCCTTATTCGTTGATTATTTGCAGCATTTCGTTTCATTTGTAAAACCCACCAACGAAGAACCACTTTTGATAATACTAGATAATCACGAAAACCACTTTAGTCTCGGAGCATACACAAGTTTTAGAGAACACAACCTGCATATTCTTTCGTTACCACCCCATGTATCTCACAAAATGCAGCCACTTGATTTGACATTCTTCAGTTCATTGAAATTGGCCTACAATCGAGAGTGTGAGCTCTACATGGTAAACAATCCTGGCAAACGAATCACTCAATATAATGTTGGGAGAGCTTTTTACAAATGCTTATAATAAAGCGGCCAATATCAGCAAGGGTGTCAGTGGATTTAAAGTGGCTGGAATCCATCCTATCGATACAAACAAGTTTAAAGAATGTTTTGAAAAAATGTCTTTAGACGAATCAAACGTCAATCAGAGTCAAGAACCAAGTACCTCCATTCGTGAAACAGCAGCTGAGCAAAGTTTGAGTGGACTCTTGGACAGTCAGAATGATACTTTATTCCACGTACCTGTTAGTTCTAACATACAAAATCCTAAGCGAGGTAATAAAAAACATTCAGAGGTTCTATCTCCAGCACACCAATCAAGTATAAACTAGAGGAAAACAGAAAAGACAAATTGAGAAGGAAATTAAAAAAGAAAAAATGATAACGAAAAAGACAACTAAAATTTCAAAAGCAAAAGCACAGGTTAAGAGTAAAGAGGTTAGAAATTTGAAGAAGGTCTTCGAAGAAAATGAAAGCGAAGAGGAGTATTACAGTGTATTTTGCAGCGAAAAATATGAATTTCCACCTAGGGAAGATTAGATTAATTGCATCATTTGTAATAACTGGGCATTTATTGAATATATTTGGCGTTAATTTCATAATCACAATTAAATGAAACTACGTGATGTAGTATTATTTCTACTTTCTTCACCACGACCTAGGTTTCGTTGTATTACAACATCTTCAGGTGGGATATTAGCAAAGATTTCTAATATCCCACCTGAAAATGTTGTAATACAACGAAACCTAGGTCGTGGTAAAGAAAGTAGAAATAATACTACATCAAGTAGTTTCATTTAATTGTGAATAACTGGGCACATGAGAAATGTACCACTGGCGAGACTAGTAACGGTTCCATATGTGATTTCTGCCAAATAAAGTAAACGTAGAATTTAAACAGATTTAATTATGTCGTTCACAATTACTCCAATATCGTTCCTAGTTTCCCCGCGAACTGATCTCAATGACCCCACACGGTATCGGGTAAATAAGAACGACAGTATTTTTTTTAATTTAACAATTTCCTATATTATTGAGTTTATTTCTAAGAGTTTTGATTAATTTTTTTGAATGTTGATAAGTAAGGTTAATATTGCAATAAAAGTTGATTAGATTTGTAACTTTTTATTTTATTTTAGTGTTCTAAGTTAGGTGATCCCAATTATCCCACTTTCCCCTACCTCTAGCTATGTTTGCATATAACAATACAATTCATTCAACCACACAAAAAAACACCTAACGAATTACATTTCCTTCGTGAAATTAACTTACCGATTAGTTATAATATAACATCTGACTATTTATTAGATATACAAAAAAGATTAGAAACAACAAAAAGAGATACCTTAAAGAGAAACGCCCGTAATAAATGGATAAACTTGAAAGACTAAATTAAAGGTAGAAGATGAATTTTACATAACAAGCGACAGCAGAAATAAAAAGAAAAATGTTTATAATGGACCCTTTAAAATTATATTATTCCAAAGGCAAAGATAGAAAAATACACAAACGAAATACGTGTTCCAGGGCCTCCGCCAGAATCCAACACCTCAATGGGGACTTAGCAATACTAGACATCGACGAAGTGTGGATAAGGAGAGTGGAACATAATTCACGCCATAAAAACAAATGCCCTATACCTTGAATATCATAAAGTCCAAACGGTAATAGTCTAAACCAGGGCTGTCCAAACAACAGCCCGCGGCTTGTTTTTATGCGGCCTGCGACGTAATTGAAAGTTTGGTTTATGAGATGTTACGTTACGAATTTACAGCGATAAATTATAAAATTGCTTGAAATCTCATTTGCGAACAATATAATAATGTTGACGTACTCATAAATAACCATTTAAAATCATTATTTAGCATTGATACTTTAAAACATGAATCTCATAGAAGCCTTCCTTCTATTGTAGATTATATTACAAAAAAATTGCGCTCTTTAAATTCACTGGTTCAACCAACCAACAAGTGGGATACATTAATAATATATATGGGTTCAACTAAATTAGATACTGTAACCCTTTCAAAGTGTGAAGAAGTTAAATATAACATGAAGGAATATCCTTCCTTAAATTATTTCACAATGTTTTTACGTAATGGCACAGATATGCTTGAAACGTTGTACTTTAATACAAATGACAGCGCAAACAATACACGTCAGAATCCTTCTAAAGTTAATAAAAATAATACTCAAGCAAAACAATCATTAAAATATTTTGCAATATCATCAAGTGACAATAAGTTCCTTAGCAAAAACCCTGTTTGTCGATATTGTAAAAAGGGTCATAGAATATTCCATTGTTCTAAATTTAGAGTTTTGACCCTGGAAAAATAAATAGTGAAGTATCTAAATAAAATGTATGTTTGAACTGTCTTCGAAAAGGGCATAATTCGTCACAATATCGTCTCCTCGGATATTGTCGAATATATGCACATAGATTATTACATTTAAACAATACTAAGTATGACAGTACGAGTACAGTATTTATCTGCTACATCTTCAATTTCACACAATAAACAAGTACTTCTTGGTACAGCATTAGTTAAAATACACGATGGGGATGGGTCTAAATTTTGTTCCAGCTGTTTAGAATTAAAAAAAAATATTCAGGAAAGTTTAAGGTTGATTTAAAGGTACTTCTCTTTTGCATTTTTAAATTTTAAATGTAATGAAAATAATAGGGTGCCGCTTCCGAAGGTTGGTACTGTGTCTAAATTTTGTGTCAGACGTTTCGAACTAATAAAAAAATATTTTAGGAAAATTTAGATTGTTTTAAAAGTACTTCTTTGCACTTGGAAGTAAATATGTTATTAAAAATAATGAGTGGGTTCCGAGTTTAAAGGTAGGTCTAAATTTCGATGTACATGGTTAGAAATAAACGAATATTTTTTAAACAATTTAAAAAAAAGTTTTTAAAAATTGTTTTCTTAATTTTTTGGTTTACAATGGAAAGCCAGCAAAAAAATGAAATGGTGTCACACTCACCTATCAAATAAACTACGTAAATATATGTTTAGTGAGCAACTTCATCCTGCTGATTTCCGATATATTTTTGTTGCATAGTGAGCAACTTCATTTAATTTATTTTTTGTTGCATTCGTAAAATTTCATTCTCATCACTTTTTCATAACGCGCCTAAAGAAATATAACTTCAAAAATTGTGATCTCCAAAGAAACTTGCGGTGCTTGCCAAAAACTAAACCTACCTGTTTCAGAAGCAGTCGGTAGGTCCGAATCTTTGGCACAAAATATCCGCTAAGATGAATTTGATACATTCGGAGATGCGGCAAATCTATTAATGTAGTTTACCATTAGCAAATGCTATTATGTGTCAAAATTTTATAAATAATTACTTGTCACATCTCCATCTTCCAGATCTACGAGCTCAGTCTCAGAATATATACGCGTTAATTCAACTCCCAGATCCTCGACTTCTCGCCACCTCGAACTTGAAGAAAACTATTTTACCGGCTAGACTATTTAACCAACACAAAAGAAATACTGGAGACCCATGCAAAATGAACGACGATGTTTTAAGTCAAGCTGTTAGATCATGAAAAAAAAACTTTGCAAAATAATGATTATGAACTAGAATAAAGAGCATAATATTCATAAATTACAAGTATCACTTGCCAAAATATACTTTTATAACATTACATGTAGCATCCAAAACATCCTTTAAAAATAGAGAAATCGTGCATTTTGGAACTTAAAATGACTGCAAGACTTGGGCAGTTATCACAGGTAGCCGGAAACTTCGGGGTTATATCTAATTTAAATTTCAGTGGAAGCGCTTCACCATATTAGTATAACATATTTGGATGAGGTTAAAAATGATTGATATTAATCCTAAAACATTCATCATGTTTTTGGAAGAGATCTCCTGTGAGATAAAACAAGATATCCTATAAGGATAAAAGCCTGGCGTGACGTATGTAAAATTTTAAAAGAAAATTTTGAGGACCTACTAGGTGCCGAAAAAACACAGTAAACGCTACACTTTTTGTTCTGTAATTTACGAGAGTATTCGAAGTATAGGTGTGTACTCAAAATATAAAATTTTGTGCACTTTGAATTGTTATTAAAACATTTCTTTAAGTACAGATATAAATAATGTTTTCGTTGCCATGGTACACTGCCCTGATCAGATATAAAATATTCTGCAAAATTTTAGTTTTAAAATAAACATATTTTTACTATGTCAGCTGTCAAATAGAGATAGATTGATGACCAACGCAGGATCCTCCATTTATTAGTCATTATACCAAAAGCGAATTGGAGATAACGCCTTGCACAGCTAAGATAATTAAAAATTTATTTTGTTTCATCAAGTTCGCGACCACTGCATGGTCGAAGTGAGTTTTTTGTGAAAGCGAATGTTTCATCCGCAACAAATACGTATGGTACGTAATAATTTGTCCCAGGCACCATAGCAGGCTGTGGTAAATTGAGTGTATTATTCAACAGGCACTACCGAAAGGAAGATTTTTTAAAAACCTTTAAATCATATTCCTTGCACTAACGTTAACAAATATTAAATTGCAATTAGTGTCAACGACCGCCATGGAAACAATTGAAAAAAATGCTTATTTTAAAACATGGTTCAAACAATTAATTTCATAGGTTTAATAGTTCTGATATGCTTCTCGTTCACAGCCCCTAACCCAGTGGGGGAAATTTGAATCAATAGTAAAGCCTTCGCTTATTTTAACAAATTCACTTTCTGATAGTATTTTCATAAATATGTTTAATATCTCATATGCAGATACATATTTCTTGTACAATGTAGCCTAATGTCGTTTTTCCAAATTCTAAACGCGTATCTTAAATCGGCAAGAGTTGTAAAGTATCTATAAAAAAACGAACAAAGATTGATCAAATCTTCTTTTATATATAATATATAAGGTACAGTCGCCATATTTCGTCCCCGAACCTAACTTCGTCCCCCTTCATAACTCCTCAGCCAACTAACGCCATCTAGATTTCGTGTCACTAACTTAAAGGGGCCCCTGTCAGTCGGCCTTTGTGAAGAATTGAGAGCGATACCTCGCTTCTTTGAAAAAATATTTAAAAAAAGAAAAATCTGCCAAAGGTAAGTTTTTTATTGGAATATTGTTAAAATTTACAAAAAATTGGTATGCTTGTCTTAATGAATTGAAAATTTTATTGAAATGTTTGTTACTTCATGTGATTCAAATAGATTAAAAAATATTGAGTTTATGACATGCGTTTTCTGTTGATATTCATTTTATTCTATTTTGTAGCATATTCCAAATTTCGTCCCCCGGCGTGAACCTAATATCGTCCCCGGGGACGATATTTGGGTAACCATATTTCTTTTTAATTTTTAAAATTTATTTTTGTAATTCATTTTAATTTTTTTATTTTGTAGATGCCAAAAAGAAAGTCGTGGAACCCTGAAGCAATGAAGAAAGCTGTTGAAGCTGTAAAAGCAAAAGAAATGGGTTACAAGAAGGCATCAAAGTGTTTTCAAGTCCCAAGAGCTACTTTGAAAGACTACACAAAAAAAACAGAACAATCGGTTGAAAATTTACTTTCTGGAAAAATGGGAAGGAAACCAGTTTTACCGGTAGAATTAGAAGAAGAGCTGGTAAAGTATTGTTTGGAAATGGAGAAGAATTACTATGGCATTACTGCATCTGATTTAAAACGAATGGCTTTTCAGTTAGTTTAGGAATAATATCCTCCACCCATTTTCTCAAACTAAAATAAAAGCAGGCAAGAAATGGATGAAGTTATTTATGGCTCGTCATCTTGTATTGTCATTCCTTAAGCCAGAATCATTATCTCGTACTCGTGTTCAAGGCAGAAAAGAAGCGAAAGGATAAGAATGAAAAAGTGATGACGGGAAAGAAAAGAGCCAGAAGCGTTAAAAAAACAAAGACGGCAGGAAACAAAAATAAAACCATGAAACGAAAAAAAAGTCTTCTGAAGAAGAAACATCCGATGATGACCCAGTTTTGGAACTTTATGATGAGGAAGATAGTGAAAATGATGACGCTCAATGCCCAATCTGTGAAAGAAATTTTTCTCAAGATAAAAAAGGAGAGAAATGGATAAGATGCATTAAATGCTTTCAGTGGATGCATGAGGATTGTGTTGATAACCAAAGCCTTACATTTATTTGTGCAACTTGTCTGGAAAATTAGCTTTCTTTAAGTAATACTGAAGACTGATTAACGACTGACTAGATGTTACAATTAAGAGAAATAAGTATTACTCGTATGTTAGTTCGTTGTTAAGTATTCTTAATATTTTTCATACTAATTGTTGTGATCTCAATATCGTCCCGGGGACGATATTTGATGCCCAAAGAATTTTTTTATAATTTTGACTGTTTTTGTTAAATAAATCTTTATGGCACTTGTTGCAATTTAAGAGAGTTTTTGATTATTCTTAATAATAAACCAATATAGTACCTTTCGTAAGACGTTTTATTTGTTGTTCAGAGTTTGCAAAATTTTTTTTAATTAATTTTTTTTCAAAAAAGGGACGATATTTGGCGACTGTACCCTATTTATATATATATATATATATATGTATATATATATATATATTTATTAAAATGGCAACACTTTTTTGACGTAAATTACTTTGACAACGCGCCATTTTCATTTGCTTTCGGCGCTGTAATTCGTTATTATTTACTGGGAATAAATTGGAGTTATTTAGGTAAGTAAAAATCATTTTAATTACAAAAACGAGACTGCAGGTGTTTGTGTAACACCCGTCACAAAATACACACAAAAGTTTATCCTATAAGAGCTATACTTAATCAGTATTTGTACTGATCTTGTGAAAGTGAGGTTATCTGTTTAAAACAATGCATGGAAAGTATTTTGTGCCTTCATACGGGTTTTCAGTTGAAATATAAGATGGTTTATTACTGTAACACCCGTCACAATTTTGTTCACTATGTTAATATGTAATATGTTAAGTAGTTGAATAAAATTATGTATTTTTTTTAAGGCGATGTGTTTATCAATGCAATTTTTAAGCAAATAATAACTGTTTGTACAATTGCATTTGGATTAATTGTATGACTTACCAAAAAATATTTTACAGAATGGATGCGGCTGCAAGAATGTTTTGTACAACGATGGCCTCGACAGTTATACTCTTTTAGTGGCAGCAAACATTGGCATTGTTGTGACAATAACTACACTTAGAGTAGGAGAAGGAAAGAGACAAGAAAAGAAGATAGGAAAAAAGAAAAGAATTATTGAAGAACAAAAGAAAATTAGAAGCAAGCAGACTGTCATTCAGGGTAAGAGTACGAAAACACAGGGAGAACATTAAAGCTAAGAATGCGGTACTTGAAAGTTGCAAGATATCACCTTTGGGTACATACAAGTGTAAACAAACACTTAGAAAAGCAGTTTGCAAATTAAAAAAATCACTACCCGAAAGCCCAACTAAACAGGACGTTGTTCTTCTGGAGTTGGCTAAGGAAAAATTGCCGAAAGGCCTAATAAATGATAAACAGTTAGTAACAGAAGTTAAGAGATCTGACTCATTGTCCGATGAGGTTATCCAGAAAGTGGTGGACTTTTATAATAGTGATGACATCAGCTGACAATCTCCAAACCGCAAAGATGTTGTCCGTGTAAAAAATGCAGATGGGGGAAAATCACTAATATACCTAAAAGGCATTTGATAATGACAGTATCTGAAACATTTACGCTGTTCAAAGAGAAATACCCAGAAATAAAAATAAAACGAACTAAATTCTTCGAGTTAAGACCGTTCCATGTCCGACCAATATCCGAAACACCGCACAATGTCTGTGTATGCATTTATCACGCGAATTTCATATTTCTCCTAAATGGCATAAAGGAAATCCTACTTTCCATAAACACGCCATCCGATTTATTGAAAGAAATTTGCTGTGATACTGACAATGAAGAATGATCAAACAAAAATGACAATGAAAAACGAAAGATGCTCACAATGTAATCAGACTAATATTTCAGATCTAATCTTATTAAATTCTAATTTACAAGTTGAAACAAAATGGAAGCAATGGAACAAGACGAGTGATGACTGGTTACAAATAAAAGACTACACAGGTTCCAGAGAAGAATTATTGAAAAAACTACGGAGTATAATTCCCAAATTTAAAATGCATTGCTTTGTAAAAAATTGACAGGCAAAATTCTTTGAACGAAAAAGGTTAGAGACTTCTGGTGAGGAGGCTGTCATGCAAATTGACTTCGCAGAAAATTTCACCATAATTTCACACGATGAAATACAAAGTGCGCACTGGCGTCATCCTCGAGCAATATTATTTACATGCTGTGTTTGGTTACAAAAAAGCCAAAAGGTTGTCAGTAGGGATTGCAATTGCTGGATCCAGCATCCAGCAATCCACTGAAGCGCGGATCCGCAAACGTATCATATTCGAAATTAATTAGGATATATCTTTCACGCAGAGTCGGCGAACGATGCGCGACGTTGCCATTCAATTGGTAGTACGTGCCACGAGTGCGATTGAACGGCAACATCGCCCCCTCTCCATGCACCGCCTACCCTTTGACTTCTTCTCTTTGTTTACCTATTTTAATTATAAATGATGTAAATCAAAACACAGACCACATTTGACTTTCTGCTCTCGCTAGTAAGTGTTTTCGCGTCAAAAAAGTGCTCTCAACCTGCTGTGCGTGTCGTTCGTGAGACTGAATATATAAGTAAGTAATTTGACTTCTGTATTTATTTTAAATGATTAATGATTATGAATTATGATTGAAACATGATTTGATTTGGTTATTGTAACTTATTCAAAGAAAAAACAGTCGACCAACAGTCAAAATAAGAATCAGATTTATTGGCCAATATCGCGAAATCTTTTGATTTTTAGGGTTCCGTACCCGAAGGTAAAACGGGACCCTATTACTGAGACTTCGCTGTCCGTCCGTCCGTATGTCCGTCTGTCACCAGGCTGTATCTCATGAACCGTGCGTGATAGCTAGACAATATAACATTTTCACAGATGATGTATTTCTGTTGGCGCTATAACAACAATTACTAAAAACGTTAATGTACTCACGGAAACAGACAACTTTTAGTCGAATTTTAGGTTTTTGTTCAATCACACTTAAATACATCTTATTTTATAGTCATATCTATTTAATTTTCAGATTCCAAGGATTATCGTTCGGTAATATACAAAAATGTCTGCTGAAGATGATAAAAGAAATTTGTGGGACTTTTTCACAAAATTGGATAATGGTCGAAGTGCTAAATGCTCATTGTGTTCAAAAATATTGCTTATTAGCAACCGTTCAACGACAGGCTTAAAAAACCATCTGAACAAGATACACTGTATCAATGTCAACGTTCTGCAAACACCGAAGATTTACATACTAATACAATTACACCAGATCGCATTACCGCCTCAGCAAACACGTCAAAAAATTAAAATACTCAAGAAGTAGTTCCGAGCAAAAAGTCGATGAAGACTATTGATTCCTACTTTGAAAAAGAAAATTCTATGGAAGGTGTGATCACTAGGATGATTTGTAAAGATGGTTTTTGTATGAGTTCATTTTGTACATCACCCGATTTGAGACAATTATTCGCAAAAAGTGGATTCCAACTGCCAACTTCTCCGAACACAATAAGAGCGATAATTTACCGGTATGCAGAAAATATCCAAGCAGATTTTATAAAAGAATTCACTAATTTAAAACAAAAAGGACAAAAATTTTCGTTAAGCTTCGATGAGTGGACCTCCCTAAAAAATCACAGATACATAAATCTCAACTTGCACCTTACAGATAAACATTTCAATCTAGGGTTGATTAGAATTCACGGATCCTGCACTGCTGAACACTGCATTGAATTAGTGTCAGAACGGCTAAAAAGGTTTGGCTTAATCTTTGAATCCGACATCATTGGTATCACAACCGACGGCGCATCCGTTATGGTGAAAGTTGGCAAGCTCATGCCTTGCTATCAACAACTGTGCTTCGCACATGGTATCCAGTTGGCTGTGGTAGACGTGTTGTATAAAAAGAAACCTCAAAACAACTATTATATAAATATGAAACGAACAAACATCAGCGGGCCGTGTTGAATTGATTCCACGTTACCGTGATCTGCTCATGAAAGTACGAAAAGTTGTGAACACTTTAAAAAAATCAACTACCAAAGACGACAAGTTATTGCAAAAATATGTCCATGAAGAGAAAGGCAAAGAATTAAGTTTAATTCTTGACTGCCGCACCAGGTGGAACAGTTTGCTAAGCATGCTGGAACGTTTCTACAGCCTAAAAGTTTGCATTGATAAAACCTTGATAGATATTGGTTCTGAGATAAAATTCTCCGCTTACGAGTGGTCAATAATCAACGAGTGGTCAATAATCAACGAGTTGATCACCACAGTCTTGAACCGTTGAAACTGGCTGTAGAAGCTCTTTGCAGAAGCGAGTCCACTTTGATAACTGCTGGCACATCTCTGAAATTTGCCTTAGACAAACTAAATAACCAGACCACTAACCTAAGTTCCGAGCTATCCGAAGCACTACAAAACAGAATAGCAGAACGGCGCCTCCCTGAAGTTACAGGTACGTTAGTGTACTTACAAAATACAAAGAAATATGAAGAAGCAGTAAAAAATCCTGGCTGTTTTCCAATGCCGAAAAAAAGTACAATGCGACAAGAGAAGAACAATTTGTTGAATCGTGTCAATAAACAAGTGATTGTGGATGTGGAAACAGTGCAAGAGGATATAATGGAACTAGAAGAAGATTGGCCAAATAATCCGGAGCCCGTGAATTTTACTTTAAAACAAGAGCTTGAGAATGAACTAAAACGAGAGAAACAAAAAATTTTATAAACAAAAAAAAAGGGGTTCTCAAATAGACTACGAAAAGATTTTAAAAAAGGAAATGACTGCTTTTGAGAGTGAGGGAGTGTGAAGGGCGAACATTTATCTATGATTTATGATTATTTAATGACCTTGAAACCGACCAGCATAGAGGCCGAGAGGGCCTTCTCAGCAGCCGGTTATATATGCAGTTCTGTGCGAAGTAGGTTAGGCGATAAGACTATAGATAAAATTTGTTATTTAAGGTCTTACTTCCAGCGAATTCAAAAAACTAAATAGTTTATCTTATTCTGTTATACATTTCATGTGGACTTACAAGCAGTACAAGTATCCAAAAAGCTGTTTTGTTCAAAGACAAAGTTGCATACGAAGACGTCTACTCAAATTCAGAAAATGAAGAAAACCAAGAAATAGAAAAGAGCAGAAAAAAGATCAATAAAGCTATAAAACCAGAAAAACAAAACGAAAAACAATGTACTAAGAAAGATACAGATGAGACCGCCCAAAAAAATTCCGTTCACGAAATCAAAAAGAAGAAAGAAAGGATAACGAAGTAAAAGAAAATACAGAAAATAAGACAAAAACTAACAATGAAGGAAAGTCTCTTGAAGAAAGGTCTCTGGAAGAACGAACACCAGAATGCAGTGGTCTGTCTGTACAGAAATATGAGAATGGCGATTATATTTTGGTCAAGTTTAATAATAAAAAAACTGAATATTGGTATGCAGGTATCGCACACAACATTGTCAACGAGTAGGGTGAGGTCACTGTCTCATTTTTGGAAAATTTGTGACAATTCTGGATGTGTTTTTAAAATAGATGATACGGATGTGTCAGATGTGACTTTCGAGCAAATTTTAGAGAAGTTGCCTGTCCTCGATGTAATAACAAAGGGGAACAGGATTTTTTATAAATTTGCCTCAGCAGTGAACGTTTTTGAAAAGTGATAAAAATTTCATTCAATATGTGTGATATTGGCCAAAATTACAATTACTTAATACTAGAATTACTTAATTAAAATTTGTAATAATAAATAATATCAAAAAAATACTTAAATTTTTGTTTTATTTATACTCGTAACACCCGTCCAAATATTGTAACACCCGTCACAACGTTGCTTATAGAAAAAGACAAGAAAAATATTATATTCATAAAATACTTAACAGTTATAAGAAAGGAAGGTGTATTAACTCACTACTTAAGTATTTATTTTGTGATGAAAATTCCTAATTTAGCTGACTTCTGATGATTGGTTACTAAGGTAGCATTTTGAAAAGACTACTTGTAACACCCGTCACAGGGCTTTAATCTATTATTGGATCTATATGCTTCATAATTTCTAATATGTTTTTGTTTAAAGTAAAGAGTTTTGTTATAATTTATGACTAAATAACAGTTTGAATGCGTACAAATCTAACACCCGTCACCGCGGAATGTTCCTCAAGTTATTGGAGAAACTTATCAAACACCTGAAAGCTTATCGGGTGCTGTTGCTAATGAGTTTCCAGATTCAAATTTTATAAAACCAGCGGATATCTTACCATTACCAAAATCAAATATTCAGAAAAAAGTAACATAAAACGAAAGAAATCAGAAATTCTTACCAGCTCTCCTTATAAAATCCAATTAGAGACAAATCTAAAAGAAAAGGAAAAGAAGGCCAAGACAAAGACGACATTAAAAAAAAGAAATCTACGACACCAAATAGACAGCACCGGTGGTTACAGATACGGGTTTACAAATTATTCAATGTCCCCTATGTATTGAAGTCTATGTTGATCCTCCAGTTGAAGACTGGAATCAATGTAGCAGATGTGAAGCTTGGTGGCACGACGAGTGCACCGATTACTTGGGATTTGGAGTTTTTAAGTGTGACAGTTGCCATTAGATGTGAAACTTTGGATAAATCCTCAATTAGTCTCTTGCGTAATCTTAACTTGAATGGAGAATCATAGATGCGCACTCTTTAGATCACTGTACCGTAAGAGTGCGCATGAGACAAGTCCTAGATTTATTTAATTATTAAATATTGTATGAACCTTTTGTTAATTTTAAGAATAAAAATGTGTTCTTAAAAAACCAAAGCTTAATTATAAGTAAAATTGGAGACTGTAACTCAAAAGCTGGTTTTTTTAAATAAATTATCTTTGAAAACTGCGCAGTCTTTGGTACCTTTACCCTATAATACAAATCTCTCCTCAATTCACTCTATGAACTCACTCCAACGCTAACGACGTTTTAAATCTACTCCGAATTTCGCATCTTAGTAACGAAGAGATTAATTCCTTATACGATGTATGTTCCCGATATTCCGATATATTTCATCTGCCTTCAGATCAATAAGTAAAACTAATGCCGTTATGCATGCAATTAGGACAACTTCAAACTTATCAATCTAAACCCAATCCTATAGATTTCCTGAATGTCACAAACAAGTAAACGAGCAAATAAATAAAATGTTGAATCAGGGTATA
Source organism: Druceiella hillmani (assembly GCA_039881145.1). NCBI lineage: Eukaryota > Metazoa > Arthropoda > Insecta > Lepidoptera > Hepialidae > Druceiella > Druceiella hillmani. The sequence continues at coordinate 6,182,605 of JAYKKI010000035.1, read as the reverse complement.
AATCAAACCCTCTATGTCACTTTGGTCATCTCCTATTTGGATAGTCCCAAAAAAATTAGACGCCTCAAACGCAAGTAGTTATCGACTACAGAAAATTAAACGACATCACTATTGGTGATTCTTATCCGATATCTCAAATTTCCGAAATTCTTTATCGATTAGGTAAAAGCAAATATGTTTCAACCCTCGATCTCGCTTCAGTGTTTCATCAGATTCCCACGTCTGCTGAAGATGCTTCGAAAACCGTATTTAGCCTTCCTCCAGGACGTATTTAGTCTTCCACTTTTCAGTGGCTTATGAATTCTACTCTCTCCGGCCTTCAAGGCATTCGATGCTTTATCTATCTAGACGACGTTTTTATCTATTCCCATGACCTGAAATCACACATAGATAACTTACCTCTACTGTCTGAACGATTACGAAATTTCAATCTAAAACTTCAACCCAACAAATGCGCGAATTCCCAATACCCAAATCGCCGAAAAACGTTAAATCTTTTCTTGGTCTCGTGTCCTATTATCGAAGATTTATTCCAGACTTTTCGAAATTAGCAAAACCCCTTACAAGCCTTCTGAAAAAGAATGTAACATTTCTATGGGAAGACGAGCAGCAACAAACTATAAAATCTAAGTTAATCTCTACTCCTTTACTTGCTTATCCAGATTTTACGAAACCCGATAACGATTTTACTAACCTGTGACGCATCTAACTATGCCATGAGCACAATTTTTTCACAAGGGGAAATCGGCAAAGACCGACCCATTTCATATACTTCTCGAAAACTTAATAAGTGTGAATGCAATCTTAACACGACAGAAAAAGAGTTGTTAGCCATCATCTTCGGTTGTAAAACCTTTCGACCATATCTCTTTGGTCGTACATTCTATATTGTTACTGATAAATGGTTATTTAACCATAAAGACCCAAGTAGTAAACGTCAACGGTGGCGTTTGAAACTAGAAGAATATGATTACAGAATTGTCTATAGAAAGGGAAAATTAAACTCCGCTCTCGTCATCCTGTAAACCCTGTTCAACCAGATAGCAACGATACTCGTGTTCCATCCTCAAATCCTTCTTAACGCATAATAGTAGAACCTCCCTCTGATCCTAAAAATCTTAATCCTTTAGTTAAAGACGACATCCTGAATGAGTCATATTCCAAATTCCTGGAATCCTTACCGGAACAATCACATTTTAATACATCTCATATTTGGAAAGGAAAGTTATCAAAATAAATGGGCGAAATTCTTTGACCTTATTAATAAAACGTCGCCATGTCGTTCACCACTATAACGAAATAAAACTTGCAAGAAGAAATGACGTTACCGCATCTTAAATAATATTAAATTATTGTTTTCTTTAGTTAATTATATCACTTTACGCGGAACACTCTATCCTTTACTAATGCTTTTACTATTTAGACATACACATAAATAATTCTTAGACACGTATTTTATACAACTTTTACAAATTAATCGCCTTTACATTTATACTTTACACGTGTTACAGTGTCATCGTCCAGGCACATGCCGATTTTATACAACCGATAAACAGCAGCCCTGATATACACTTTAATCCTGTTGGCTCATTAAAACTCATCAATGACCACCTCAGTGTGGTTATTCCTATTGATATCTCCTTTATAAAGCCACACCAAGATAACATGACCACTATCTTCGGAACGGTAAGGTTTTTTCTGCAAACAAAATTATATCTTTAACAATATGGAGCGCCATAATCTCAATGAACCCTTTCTACACGTTATTATAATTTGATCAATAATTTTGATTCTATATCCCATTTAATTTTAACATGATCTAAACGTTTAGTTTGGTTCGGCGGCGTTGGAACCGTCTTTAAACACATTTTTGGTACATTAGATGAAGATGACGCTATCAAATATAACAATGCTATTCAAAAAAGGAAACAGATCAAAGAATGTTAGCAAAATACGTGAAGGAAAAAATTCTAATTACATCAACGACCCTGTCTGCTTTTCAAGAGATACCAAATAAAATAAATACTAATGAATAAAGTTGAATAGCGCTGTTGAAAACATTGCATTAAGTTTGAAAAGGTTGACCATTGCGGCGAATAAATTATTGCTGAAAGCCTATACTTCCCGTCACCTCTCCATGAATTTGGAAGTATTAAATATGCTAGAAAATAGTCTACTCACATTATCTTTTAAAATTGAGGACATAATAAACGCTGTAATGTAAAGTAAAAATAACTACTTATATCTATCGATTATTTCACCAAAACAACTCTACCAAGATTTAGTGGATAATCATACCTAGCTTTAAGTTATTACCTGTATCGTTAGATTTAGATCATATTCATATCTCAAATAACATATCCGAAATATTGAGCTATTATTTAAACAATAAAATTGTATTTGTATTAAAGATACCATTAGTTAATGTTCTAGAATTGAATCTATATCATAACCTACCATTTCCTATAGCCTATAATACAACAAACCCCAAAACCTATGTAACTATAATCACTTCAAATAAATATATTGGTGTAACTACAGATAAGAACTATTTTTGTAACTTAGATAATCTAAGGGATTATAAAATTATTAACAACGAATTCTATTTATGTGACATGACTAACGTTTACTCTAGTTCTGCTAACACAACTTGCGAAAGTAAAATGATTTCCAAGTTTGTCACTTCTATTCCAAAGCGGTGTGAAACTACTTTACAGAAATTTGGCAACAATTAGAAAACGACGACCAATGAATTTTCATCATTTCTCAAAAATGTCGATAGATTGCCCTAAAGAAAATGTTTATTAAAATGATATAGGGTAATTCAGGGTGATATGGCCAGTCGTTTAAGACGGCCAGTTGAAACAATTTTACATTTTTCTAATAGATGGCGTTGTTTGTCGGCAGTGAGCTATTGATACTTGTCAGTGATCGCACGACAAGTATATGCCAAAAAAAAACAAAAAGGTAAGTATTTTATCGGTTTCATGTTATGACGACCTAAAAAATTTTTTATGCACATTGTTTCTTACGTTGTGAATGTGATTTTGTAATCAATTTTGTATTAACTGTATTTTTTTCTGATGGATGGATGTTTACTTGATATTATAACCTCAAAATCGTCATTATTATTGTACAGTGTCGGTAATTTTGTTTATATGGCTATCTTATCCTGCAGGTCTGGTTAACAAGGCCAAATTTTTTTGGCTATTATGGCCATAGATGTTTAAGTGCTAGCCATTAAATTATTCATGGTTTTCAGATGCCAAAATACGTGCGAACATCAAACCATGGTAACTGGACCCAAGAGCAATTATCAAATGCTTTAGATGCTATAAAAAACGAGAACATGTCAGTTTACAAGGCTGCAATAATTTTTTGCATTCCTAGAAAAACTTTAGAGCGGTGTTTAAAAATTACAACCCTATTAAGGGACATTTGGGTCCTGGCTGCACATTCGGCTATGAAAATGAGAGAAGACTTTCTCGTCATATACAGAAAATGCAGTCTATGGGATTTCCCTTAACCAGGAATGATCTGCGGATTATAGTATTTAAATTTGCTCAGCAGCTAAATCTAAAACATAATTTCAATACAAAAAAGCAAAAGGCTGGATATGATTTTGTCAGTGGATTTTTAAATAGAAATGAAGACATCAAAATCCGTAAATCAGAAGGCATATCTATTGCTCGCTTAAAGGGAATGAATCGTAATGAAACAGAATCATATTTCAACCTTTTGGAGACTGTTCTAAAGGAAAACGAATTATTTGTTAAGCCTTCTAACATCTTTAATATGGACGAAACTGGGCTCCAGCTGAATAATCGCCCTGGAGCTGTTCTTGCTAAAAAAGGAAGCAAAGCCGTAGCAACTATAACTTCGACTGAACAGGGAAAAACCGTGACCGTGATAGCTTGCTGTAGTGCGGAAGGAATATTTTTGCCTCCCGTTTGCATAATGAAAGGCAAAAATATTTATAATGTTATATTTTTAAATTGTTTTTCTTATTTTTTTGTACCAAATAATAAAATAGGTCTTTTATATTATTGCTAATTTCAAAAAATTAAATTACGATTAGAATTATAATTGTACATGTAGTCTATAAAACATTAATGTACATTAATTTTGATCCAAAATTGTCTTATAGCTATAAATTGTTCGTTAATTTTTTTGGTATTCTGGAAGCAATGTTGCGTTTCCTAGTGAATTTTCAAGAAACCACGTATTCGTAAATCTTAAATTAAAAATATTTATAATGTTGGATTTGATTTCGTATTATTATTCGTAGCTTAAAAAAATTAACCGCTTGTCAGTGAAAGCCAAGATAAGAAACATATTAAACCTTGTTTTTTCTTGCCACTTTTTTCTTCTTTAATTTATGTAAATTTCTGAAATGAATTAAATGTTTTAGAAAATTTAGGACATATGGTATTATTAAAAGTATCTAAATATAAAGTTTAAATGTTGAAACATAGATATGATATACATATGGGATGCAATTATAAAATATTTTAGATTTAACAAACTTACATTGGGTAAAATTGAAAAATTACTGAAATAATATTTTAATCAATTATAACATATTAAGACGTTTGTTATCCAACTGATTCACGGAACATCGTAATGGAGACATTAAATAGGCTTTTTCATTTTTAATAATTTTATAAAGTATATTTATTGTAAACCTTTACGGGTTTTAATTTTTTTTCTTATTTACAAATAAATTTTCTTTAAGTTTTCTTTTATACGTAGTTTTATTATTTTAACATTACTTCGTATTGTATAACATTAATTTATATTAGATGTCCCTAAGACTTCGTTTGCATGTAATTATGATTTCTTTCCTTTAGACATAGCTCGTGGGTATACAATATTAGCACAAAAATCCTAAAAAAAGTTTTTTTACTGCTATTATCATTCTATACGGTAAATTAGTCACTCCTTTAAAAATGTGATAGTGCAATTATTTTATCATAATTTGCACAAAGTTTTTTTAGGGATTTTATTCTTATCTTAGTCTACGCTTGCCATACTAATTTACAAAAAGATTATACATAAAAAATAGTTACACAAAATATGTGCAACATTTTGTTCATTTTGGAATTCCCCAAATTCAGTGAAAAACCGACCTAAATCATATCCAAGGTTAAATCGTATTCCGTATCAAGAGATTTACAAAGAAATTATAACACAGAAATCAAGCTTAGATTTACTTTAATAATTAGTCTAAAAAGCGTCTCAATCGATCCCATTGTGCCGAGTGCGTTCGTGTAACGCACACTACTAAGAGTCACACAGCACGGCCGGGGCCGGCGCATGCGCGGTAGTGGAAATGCGAGTAGAAAACCAAATATTTCATAGCATACATCCGACCCTTAATACAAATCTCTCCTCAACCCACTCACTTCAACGCACTAATGACGTTTTAAATCTACTCCAAATTTCGCATCTCTAACCCTCGATCTCGCTTCAGGGTTTTATCAGATCCCATGTCTGCTGTCATTCCGAAAACCGTATTTAACGTTCCTCGAGGACACTTAGAATTTAAGTGCATGCCATTTGGGTTGAAAAACGCGCCTTCCACTTTTCAGCGCCTCATAAATGCTGCTCTTTCCGGCCTTCAAGACTTTGTCTATCTAGACTATTCCTATGACTTGAAATCACACATAGATATAATCTATTCAATACCACTGGAAAAATATGGGAACAGATATCCAAAGTTATGTAAAGAAATTTTCCTCGCGCCAAGTAAATAAGGCACTAAGAAAAGTAAATCGCGCACCTATGCAAATCACTAGCACATCCACTGCCCCATTCCAACGATTAGCTCTCTATATAGTGACACTTACCTGAAGTTGGAGAAACGTTGCTTCAATATATCCTAAAATTACAAGACCGTCTTACCAATTTTGATTTTATACCAACAGATTTTACAACTAAATGATGAATTGGTGCCAAAATATAATGCCATCAACTACTCCAATGGTATGAAGATGGTAAAAATAACTGATTAATATAAACACCGAAAATGGACATTAATATAAGTTAAAACTACGCGATGCTATCTCAACACTGATTTTTTTACTTATGAGGAAAATTAAATAAAAGCAAAGCAACTCTGCTTCTAGTTCCTGGTAAATTTAACCAGATCCACTCTCTAAAAAAGTCAAATATGGTATAGAAGGTAATATCATGTATCCAAATTATGTACTTTCTAGACTAAATAGATCGAATCAGTCACCGACAGATCAAATCAAAAAAGTGCTATGAAATTGAAAACATTCGGAATAACAAAATTACTCAGTAAATAATTAAAACATTATAAAAATGATAAGATATCATTAAACGGCATTCGCCACAGAAGTAGTAAAATACACATTTTTTTCCGGCGTAATTTAGCAAGGAACACAATTTTAGGTATCTTCCCGCGTCTACTACCATGAATTTCCCATTGATATACTACAAAATATAATAGAAGATATTTTACAACAAGAAGATAATGACGAAGAAATCGTATAGGAAACAGAGGATCATGAGAAGCACAGCAACCATTACAGTGATACTGAGGAAGAAGCAGATTCTGAACGATTTCTAGGCTTGTAGAAAAAATATCTATATATCGATATTTTTTATTCGCTATATCGATATTATTTGGCGATATTTAATATTTCGATATATCGTTATAAAATATCTAGTATCGGAAACGTATCAAAATCGATATTTTTCCAATGGCGACACTGACTCCGCAAACAATGTTGTCCGCAGCAAGCAACAATTGAATTTCTAGCTCAACCAGAAGAGTTGTCTGTAGCAAGCAACAATTCAATTTCTAGCTCAACCTAGGGAATTGAAACAATATATAGACCAGCCCTTAATACCCAGAAAAGAGAATCCAACAAAATTCCGATTTAACTAGCGCCATTTTACCCCGATCCTTACAGAAATAGCTCTACTGAATCCCCAGTTTCATCGGAGAGTGGCATCTGCTGTAAATCTCACAGCACCCAATAACAGAAGTCGTCTTACAGCAGAGCACATAAAGCAAAGAGTTTTCATTTTGCCTCCATCAGAAAAATATTGGTTTGCCTGATTGATTGATTGATTCATATTAATTATTACATAAACTAAGTATTTGAATAAAAAATATTATTTACCTATCTAAGTACGAATTTGTTTAATAAGCAATAAATTTATTCTTGTCCATGTTTCTGATTTCAGACTTTATATTACTTGATTTATTGGAAGAAATGTTCATTGATTGGTATTTATTCAGTAGATTGTATTGAGCTAAACTAGACTAGATTTTTTGGGACGCCAATATTATCTTTAAAGCCGTACCGATATATCGATATTTTTTTCGATATAAAGAAAACGATATCGATACTTTTAAAATATATCGATACGATATATCTTGGTTTTCCGAGATCCCTAGGTCTTTCTGATGATCCCCGTACAATTTGAAGTAGATAAAGATCCGAGATTACCTATACAATTGAGGGAAGACTATTTAGATAATGTACTATTGAAATATGTGAGGCGTTAGAAATTCCATCGGCCGAAATGGAAGAACTCGAGAAAATTCGTCTGCCGAAATGGAAGAAAACTCGAGAAAATTCGTCCGCCGAAATGGAAGAATTCGAGAAAATTCATCGACCGAAATGGAAGACTACGAGGTCTCGTAATAGAATTGTTCATTTGCCAGGACCCATAAGAGCAGCGAAAGATTGTTCCACCGTTTTAGAAGTTTTGAATTTTATTTTCCGAATTAATGTCTACAAAAAATAGTCCATTACACTAACATTTAAATTGAAAGTTTGAGGCATAGTTACTCAAGAAATCGAAATTGCCGAGAGACAGACATAATTGAACTGCGAGCTCTGTTTGGCTTATTGCATTTGTGGCCGAATGCGAAACTCCCACCTCAATACCTTATCAAAAGAGTACTAAAACTATTGACATAGTGAAATAGATGATGGAAAATAGTCACAGAAACCAGTTTATTGATTAGCTGAAAGATTGTGGTCTGATTGCGTTGGGAACTTTGAAAAAAAACAAGGACGAGATTCCTATAATGTCCACAGCTGTCAAAAATCGACATTTTTCCATCTCTTTATTTGGGTACCAAAGAAAAAGAAAGTCATGCTGCTTGCGTCTACTATGAACCATGACAGCAAATAAGATTCTAGTGAAACGAAGAACCCGGAAACGATTTTGATTAGGAACCAAAAGATGGTCTTTAGTAATATTTTACGTTCTTCTCAAAGTTGGGGGCATCATGGCTTAAGTTATTGTCAAAGCTAAAAAAAGAACACTCGGAGCTTCGATTGGCCCAAGAGACGAGTTGAAACAATTGGCCAAAGATTTAATGACGCCTCTTATACAGCACAAATTGTATGTTAGAAATAGGGTTGCCACCCGTACTATATTATTTAGTATCGTACTATATTTCAGCCAATTGTACTATATATTATAGAAAAATAATATAGTACGAATAATACTATATTTTCATCGGTAAATCAGTTTTCGAGCTTTTTAATTAACTGTGACTGGGACGCATCCGCAACGAAGCATTGGGAATTTCAGAACGAAACGTATTGACGTCGTTCGTTGCTCACACGTCACGGCAAGTAAACGTCAACTTCAAATTGACCGTCCTTGTACATTATTTACTATCTGTGCGACCGTTTCTGAGGTTAAACCGGTTACGCGTGTTTATTTTGTGCCATAAAAATTTAAAAAAAATGGAAAGTGATGCTGATGACGTCGACGGGGAATGGCATGAACTAAAAAGGCATCTAGGCACAAGATGGCTTTCTTTATTACTTTGTGTTGATAACATATTGCTGAATTGGTTACCCGTAAGAAACTGTTTTGGTAGCCTACAGGATAACTGCCCATTAATCTTGCAAAATATTCTTTTGCTAGATGAAACAGAAGGGTAAACTATCATTGAAATTTATTTTCATTTTGTCAGTCATATTTTGCATGTATTCAACAAAACTGTGAAGTTGCTAGAAGAAAATAATATCACCATTTTAGATGTCTACATATTATGAAAAACTTAAAGAATGAATTAGGGCAGCGCAAAACAGACAATTTCCTTGGATATGACACAAATAGAAAAATTAATAAAAGAGAAGAAAAATCTCCCGAACTTACAAGTAGGATTCATAATTGAGTAACCTTTTGTTGTTTATAGAAAAAAGTTTAATATATTTGAATAAATGGTTTGATTTTAACCCAACTAATTGGCTCAATCAATGCCAATTTCTGAATTTAAACACGAAAATTGAATTTTAACAAATCAAGAGCATATTGAATTCTTTAAATTTAGTTACTAAATTAAATATTAATGTCAACAATTTGCATTCAGAAATAATTATGGTTAATGAAAGTATTTCAAAAATAATCAATGAAAAAGTGTTTAAATCAGAAGTATTTTCAATACTGGTGAAAAATGGCAAATGCTTTTTAAAAACTCGGAAACAAATTTAACCAATAATATATTTAAAATTATTTCCTTTTTACTTTCCCTACCCGCAACTTCTGCTTTTAAGGAAATAATTTTTTCCGTAACGATTATAAACTGGCGAGAAGGAATTTATTTTAACTCTTAACTGGTATCGTTGGGGCCGCGCGGCCCCCACGCATGACATTTTCTTTATTTCCAAATAAGCTAAACATCGTGGACAGCCGCCATTTTAAGTATTCTCATTACGCCGCTATTCGCGGCGAGTGCCGAATGTTGGGCGCTGCATCTCTTACAAGGACGCAGGTATGCACGTGTTGGGTTTGTGCTGCCCCCACGATACCAATTAGGGGAGCCGGGGATGGTTGGCTATAGGGGCAGGTAGACTAAACAATAACTCGTCACCATCGCGTGATTTTCATCAACCAATCACGAGCGTCGATGCCTCCCCGCGACCCGCGAACTTGTGCGAAGTGAGCCGCGGCAGTCGCGAGGCGTTCGTGAGCGAGATTACCTGTTGTGTTTTTGGTCTCGGTAAGTAATTTTTTTCGTTCGTACTTTTTTTGTTATTGTGCTTATAAATCTGTTATGTAAACAATGTTGTTCTTAGCCAAATTAAAATATAATAGTTCTATTATATATAACACAGTATTGCTTCTATGTTAGTGCCAGAGTTTGCATATGATGAGCAGGTAAAATTCAAAATGGCGTCAGGGGCTGGTTGACAAATTTTGTTAGGGGTAGGTAGACTAATTAGTCAACCAACCCCAGTTGGTCCTACTGTCAAAGTTGTTTGTAATGATAGAAAACATTTGTACTTTTTAACAATTTTACTCTGGGTGTAAAATAAATATCACTACTTCTATGACATTTTATACTTATTTAAAATAATTATGCATGCTAATGATTAATGTGTGATACATCATCAATGTAAACACTATTATAATCTCCTGTCACATACTAATAACATTTACAATTGTATTTTTACAGACAATGTACAGACGTACATAAGAAAATTCGAAAGGGGTGATGCTCCAAAAGATATATTAGAAAGAGCTTGCCACGCAGTAATCTTCGATAATAGCAGCATAAACGCACATCCAAGAAATACAAAATTCAATACAAAACGTTGCATCGTTGTGTAACTAAACTTAGACAGAAGCTAGAAAGTAATCCCAACCTCAGCAGAGCTGATTTGACCCTGGACACGGCCGGGTACATAAGAAATAGGCAGATATTTAGCGATGAAGAAGAAAACTGGCAGCTTATTTGAAGACGGCTGCTGATATTTATTATGGATTGACACCGTATGAGACACGCAAGTTTGCATTTGAATACGCAAAATGGAATAATAAAACTATGCCTGAATCTTGGAATACAAAATTAATGGCTGGCGAAGATTGGCTTGGTAATTTTTTAAAACGTCATCCCTTATTATCAATAAGATCACCTCAAGCTACAAGCCTGTCTAGAGCTACGTCGTTCAACAAGAAAAACGTAAGTGATTTTTTTGTTAACTTGAAAACAGTTTACGAACGATTAAATCTAACCCCAGGTGATATCTGGAATGTTGATGAGACGCGACTAACAACAGTTCATGTGCCTAATAGAGTCATAGCTCGCCGAGGTACTAAAAACTTAGGGAAAATGACATAGAGAGCACTTTAGTGACAATTGCTGTAGCAATATCAGCTCTCAGCAACATGTTTTCCCTTTTTTTGTTTTTCCAAGGGTACACTTCAAGAACCATTTTCTTACTGCGGGTCCTGTAGGTTCAGAAGGTGACGCTAACCTATTTGGCTGGATGAAAGAAGAAAATTTCATAAAATACGCAAAGCATTTTGCGAAACACGTTAAACCCAGTAAAGAAAAGTCTATTCTTCTGCTCTTTGATAACCACGACTCACATTTATCTATAGAGGTGCTTGATTTTTTCAAAAACAATGGGGTTACAGTTTTGTCATTCCCCCCTTATTGTAGCCACAAACTACAACGACTTGACAGAAGCGTTTACGGTCCTCTCAAGAAATATTTCAATAAAGCCAGTGACAACTGGCTAGCTAGTCAACCCGGAAAAACGATCACAATATATGATATTCCGGAATTGTTAAAAACATATCTTCCAATAGTATATTGTCGATTGTAGCCGCAATCGACAATATACAATCTGGATTCAGGGTCACCGGAATTTCGCTGCTTAATGAAAACATATTTCCTGATTCTGATTCAGTGGAGCTTTTGTGACTTATAGGCCATTACAAGACGCACACGATGATGCTAGATCATCAACCGTTGTTAGTGCGGTCGCAGGTCCATCAAATTCGCAAAATAATGAAGACATTGAAAGTACGATTGTTGTTCCATCAACCTTCCAAACAAATTCATCGGTTACTTTACCTCAAGTTGTGGAACTTCCATCGAATTCAGGCGAAGTTTTTGCTAATCTGATGGCTTCTGTATTGCCCGAAAGATCAAGGTCATCTAGTACCGTTTGCGAATCACCTTCTATCCTTGATGAAGAAGACGTACAAACAGAACCAGAAATAGAAAACATACATCAGTCAGGTATTGCTGCACATCCATTTGAAACGCCACCTCCACCTGGATTAAATCAAGACATATTTCAACATGTTGAACCACACCCATGTGTAACACCACCTCCATCTGGATCCAATCAACGTTTTCTTTCACTTGAAGAGATAAGGCCTTTTCCGAAAGCAGCACCACGATAAGGAAGTAGAATTAACATAGGAAAACGTAAAAGCACCATCTACACAGACACTCCTGAGAAAGAAAATTTTTTTGAAAACAAAATGAAGCAAATACCTAAGAATACTTTAAAATAAATGAAAAAAGAAAAAACTACCCTAAAACCAAAAGGAAAAAACAAAGTAACAGGCAAGGGTAAAGGTAAGAAAACTAAGAATGACGATAATCATTCAGATATAAGCGACTACGATGATGCAATTTGTCTGGAATGCACCGAATCCTATTCAGCCAGTAAACCTGGTGAACAGTGGATTCAGTGCATTACGTGTAAGTTATGGGCTCATTCTAAATGTGCAAAAGGTAATTTGCTATTTTACCAATGTAAGAACTGTGATTATGATTTAGAAGACTGATAAGAGGGTCTGAATTTAAATAGGTCTTTACTAAAAGTAGATAATATGAGACAGGTTGTACTCAAGATAAGTTTTGTTTTAGAAATAATTATTTTTTGTTTTAGTAAAAGATTAAAATTGTTTATGATAAATCCATATTTAAAGATGATAATATTTTGTTAGGAGATATTCTTCAAGACTCTAATATGAGACTGTTTAGTTTAAAGTTAAAGAAACGAAGTTTTCTGTTTTGATAGTTTATAATATTAGCTACCTACTCACAAGTTTATGTATGTTGAATAATATTAATATGAGAGCAATGTGATTTTTGATTAGCGATTTATTACAATAATTCAAGTTACAATTGAGGTTGAAACAGAAAGTACAAAGAATTAATCTTACTTATTGTTATTTTTAAGTTTTTTTTAAATCTTTAAAATAAGAGAATTAAAGATTGTTTCATTTATCAAAGTTCTTTGTGAACGGAGAATGGATCTCAAATTTAAGTTTGTTTGTTTTAAATAAAAAGTTTCTATGATTTAGTCAATTTTGGTGTTTTATTTTATACTAATCCTCTTTATTTACACTAATTACTGCCTAAGTCAACCTACTCCATGCGTATGGTCAAGTTTTTTTTAATCTTTAAAATAAGAGAATTAAAGATTGTTTCATTTATCAAAGGTCTTTGTGAACGGAGAATGGATCTCAAATTTAAGTTTGTTTATTTTAAATAAAAAATTTTTATGATTTAGTCAATTTTGGTGTTTTATTTTATACTAATCCTCTTTATTTACACTAATTACTGCCTAAGTCAACCTACCCCATGCGTATGGTCAACTTACCCCGGACATGGGGTAGGTTGACCAAGCGTCAGGAGTTTATAAAATCGGCTAAATAAGTATTTTAGGTACCTAAATAGTTCTTCTATCTGTAGCAATTGTTGTTTTTGTCATATTAAGTTAAACATGAAAGATATACGAGCTTAAGTCAAAAGTTAGTCAACCATCCTCGGTCTCCCCTACGTTAGTTTTTTGACATTATAATTTTTATTTGTTTCTTCTTTTTTACAGTTATTTAATCAAGATGTCGTGGCCTTTAAATGATAAAACAATAGGAGAGATCGTAAACGAAGATTCTGATTCCGAATCAGTGATTGGAGCCAGACCAGAAGACGAATGTAGCGATAGTGAAATTTTAAATTATTGTGAAGATCCAGTAACCCTTGATTCTGACGATTATGGCGACGTGGATTCTGATACTTAAGCGTCTTCCTCAGAGAGTGAAGATGAAAATGTTGGAGGACCTAGTCAATCCAGCTACTACGGAAAAAATAATTACAAGTGGTCTAAATATCCACCAGCACCTTCACGTACTCGTCAGCATAATATAATAAGGCAAAGACCTGGTTTGATTGGTCCCGCGGCGTCTAAAAGTAATATTACTACCAAGGCATCGTTCGAATTGCTTGTTGATAATAACATTATACAAATTATAACCAACTACACCAACGAGAAGATTACCAAGAAATCGTAAGACTACTGCGGTTGCATATTGGACGAACCACGTATCTGTTACAGAGATGAAAGCTTTTATAGGTATTTTTCTGTTGACAGGAGTGTTCAAATCAGGACATGAAGACGTAGAATCTTTGTGGGCTACATACGGAACAGGTCGTGATATTTTTAGAGCTACCATGTCTTTGAAAAGATTTTTGTTTATTTTGTCAAATCTTCGGTTTGATGATATTGCATCGAGCGAAAGGCTGTGAATCGCGCAGCACTAATTTCTAAAATATTTGATAAGTTTATAGAAAACTGGCAAAAAAATTACTGTTGTTCAGAATATATCGCTATTGACGAAATGTTATGTCCATTCCGAGGCCGATGCCATTTCAGAGTGTACATGAAATCAAAGCCTTCTAAATACGGCATCAAAATATTATGTATGTGTGATGCTAAGACTCACTATTTATATAACGCTTTCATATATACAGGTAAACAGCAGGAACGTATAAGAGGGCAACCATCTATTCCTACACAATCCGTACTACAGTTGACTTCCTCAATTTTTGGATCAAACAGGAACATAACAGCAGATAACTGGTTTTCTTCGGTGGAGTTGGTTGATTGATGCATTACTCGAAAAAAATTTGACGTACGTTGGGACTTTACGAAAAAACAAACGTGAAATCCCTACTGCATTCAAACCACATAAGCATAGAGAACCAGGATCTTGTGTTATTGGATTTACAGCTAAAATAACACTGTCTTCTTTTGTGCCAAAAAAATCAATGCGTTGTAATGATTTATTTGATGCAAAAATGCGCCAATTACTCAGTAGCTCGCAGAACACGACGTTGGCCAAGTGTAGTATTTGCTGGTATTCTAAATATTGCTTGCGTGAACGGCTATGTCTTGTGGAACGGCTCAAACACTGAGAAAAGAATGAAGCGAAAGAACTACATAAAATCTGTTGGTGTAGAACTCATCAAACAGAAAAGCTGAGTATTCGAAGTACCCCAGAAATTTGCGCGATATAATTGATAATTTCTTAGCAGCTAACGTGGCGTCATTACCCTCGACGTCTAATGTTGCTACTTCAAGCCAAAACGTCTTGAAAAGAGGACGCTGTCACTTATGTGATAGAAAAAAAGATACAAAGTGCAATAATTGTTCAAAATTCATTTGCAAAGTATGTAGTAGCACAAAAACACTATGTGATAATTGTCAAGACTGAACAAAGTTTTGTTATTGTATTCATAAATATTAAGTGAAGATTCAAGTAGATTTTTGTGAAATGTTAATAAGAGACTATAAAGCGTTATTTTTTATTTAAGTTTACATATTCTAGATTAAGTAAAATAATATTATTTTTGGTTATAACTTTCCAAACAATAAGTTTCATATATATTATTAACGTAAAAAAAATATTACCACAAAGTTTTTACTATTTTGTGATCTCTTGTAATAATTAAGTAAAAAGATTTATAAAAATAAAAAGTAGTCACACATCTCGCTGTGAAGATTGCAACTGGAGAAAAGATCGAAGACAGACAGCTTGTGAAATATGCAACAAAATATGGTCAAGAATAATTAGTTTTGGTCTGAATATAAAGATTACTAATTTTTCGAGTGGCGATTTTTATCCATTTACTATTAAAACTTTTATTATAAAAGTGCTACGTGATTTATTATAATTATTACGTTTTATTTGTCGCTTATAGTTTGAACAAACAAAATAAAATAACAAGGCTCAAGGAGCAATAAGGGGCCAAGAAAAATGTGGTAAGTTTTACCCGGTAACGACATTTTGTTTTCGTATTTGCCTAGCGACAAATGCCGGGTTAAATATAATTTATTTTTTTAATAAAGCTACAATTATTTAGCTTTCCATTTGAGAAATGCTTAATTGTATTCATTGATTTGAGTTTTTACAATAATATTTAAAGAATTAGTTAAATTACAGAAATTTATGTTCTTGAAGTAAATATTTATTGTATATTGTTTAATATTTTAATTTTAAGAATATTTCTTTAGAAAGAAGACACTAAACAAAATGATCAATATGAAAAAGTATCAATCAATATGAAAAAAACCAAACTGAAGAAACAAGATCTATCAGAATCTTTAAACGGCTATGTAATCCATTGCCCAATTATATCCGTGAGGATATAATTAGACATTAGACATTAACAAAAGAAACAACCGATGCTAAATTAGTTGTTCCTAATCCAAAGCACAACCCATTTCAAGTGTCAACTCAAGTCTATCAATATCACAACGTCTTATAGTTTGTTCGACTTAAATTCGATGCGAAGCGAAAGTTCTAGACGACCATTTCGCACGTTGAAACTTATTTCTAACTTGGCGCTAAATTCTGCACCCACAACTTCGTTGACTGTAAGTAGCCACTACATTATATTGTAAATTTCCTGAAATTCGAAACAGATTAACGTTTAATACAGTTATTATCGAAATAAAAAAACCCAATCCGCAAGTTACGAAAGTTATTATAGCGATAACAAGATTTTTAGCGTCGAATATGGTCGAACAGACGCCGTCTATTTGCGTTTATGGCCCACAGACAAATTGCCAGTCGACATTCTTTACTCTATAGTCTATAGTAAAGAAGCGATATTAATTCTATGATATTTTACATTTCATTTCGCATCATTGTTAATATGAAAATTTTATTTATGTTAGTAATTAGTAAGCGAATTAGGAAACATAAATAGCGCATGATAAATTATGGTGTCTTATTTTAATCACAAATATTTTTTTTATGACACTTGTCTAAAATATGGTGATCATTAATGATAAAAAACAACATTGTGTTATATAATATGTCGCAAAATTTATTTTGCTCTATATACTTCACTATTTATGTTAGACAATGTAAATAGTTACTTACGTACATGAAAATTTTCTTTAAGTGACTATGAAATTTTAAAATGTTTTGTATAGGTTTTTGGGTACATTTTTTCTTCTAGTTATTAAAATTAATTTAACTTTCAAAAATTATCTCAATTTAATAGCAAAAATGAAAACGTTAATGACTTTTATACTATCTATATTTTTTAAAACAATTGTACAAGCAATATTTTCACACAAAAATTTATTTTCATCTTCTAAAGCAAATCAAATACTGAAGGAGACTAAAAAAATGGACTTGCTGTTACAGAAAAAGAATATAATTTAGAAAGCTTATATTTTCCAAAAAATTAAAACCAAAAAATTCAGTACTGAAAAATCAAAACAAAAAAATAATTTTTCATAAATTCGCGTAAATTATATTTAATTGTTAATAAGAAATAAAAATAGTAATAACAATCTAACGGTAAATAAGCTAATAATAACTTTTTAGTGACGACTACAAAAACATTTCGATATTCAATCTATTTTGAAGTGTAGCCATCGCCTTTAAGAATTAAAATGAATTATTAACTGACATTTCTTTTGTTGTCGAAATAAATGTTTGTGTTTAGCTTTTTGTGAATTTTACGTGAGCTTTTATCGACGATTGCGCATTTAGGTTTCATGCATTAGTATGTTAGATACATAGATACTATATTAAAGTTAGACATATATATGGAGGAGGTAACAGGCAGGACACAATGTGTACTTTGTTTCATGGTGCTTCTTCAAAGACTTCCGTAAGAGCAGCATTTACAAATTATTATGAAAAATAACCTCACTTTTATAAAAAAAATACAAAATTGTTAATTTGTCTGATTATTTAAATAAGACATTTAAGAAAATTAATTTTCGTTTCCTCTATACAAGAGTGCAATTTTATTATTTTAACACATAGGCCCGATACTACAAGAACTTTTATCGGTCTCTTAATCAATATAAATAAATATAAAGTGTGTCGTAAATATATAAATATGTATCTAATTATTTTTATTCTTACTTTTAAGTACCCACTTTCACCAAATATAGATAGTCAAATTTATTTAGTTCATTTAATATTATATCTAATTGAATTGTTGTCTACTATTTGTAAAATAGATTGCTAAAATACAAATTCACTGTCGCTATTTTGTGCTAAGGTGTTTCGTTGGGGTATGGATGTATTCGTTGGGGTATGGATTGATGGTGGGATTCAATACTCCTCTATTTTGATGTAGGCACTCCTATTGCTTCATGCATTATAATAAATGCTTTTAAAACTATTTGTATTTTCGCCCTCTTTACGATTGTTTTTTCAAATGAAGATTTGTCAATACGTGTACAAAGATGCTCGTTGAAATGAGAAAGTAAGACCCGAAGAAATAATAGGAGTAGAACTCGCATTACGAAGTTCCGTATACATTTAGGTTTCTATAATTATTTAAGGATTCGGATACAAATATAAATTTTTCACAACGTGGATATACTGCCTACTATATACTTTACAGGCGTAAAAATATAGTGCGTATTCCAAAAATTATAACATCTAGAATTATTGTTATAATTTCCCCACAACTTTTGCTAGGTTTTCAAAAATCCTATTTTTTTTTTATAATTTTAGGTTGATTAGTTTCGGAAATAAAGAAATGAGAAAATATTTTTTCTGCTTACTTTTCACTATATTTCTGAAGATTTTCTTTCTTCTTTAGCCATTTTCGACCGCTTCCTATAAAAAAAACAGCTTTAGTGAAGTGGATAGGAACTGCCCAAGAATGAGACAGATGGCATAAACTGAGAGAGGCCTACAGAGGTGGAGGCCCCTTATTTATTTCGGGCAGTTTCTATCCATTTCACTCCAGCTATTTTCTTTATGTCGTGATACCACGCATCTATGACCTTGTGGCCATTATTCTCCATGTTGTAGCCATTCCACCACCTTCCTGCACCACGAGCTTGTTTGTAGGTGACATGACTAGTTTATTCCCATTTTAATTTTTCTACCCATTTTGTGATGTCACTAACCTACCTGCTCCCTTAATCTGGTTCACATTATGCTAGTATTTTAATTGAATAGTGAATGATTTGATAACTAAATGTGTTTGAACAAATTTAGTCGAGTAATTTAGTAGAATCGTTTAGTTGAGTCAATTCATTTCGTTCTAATTTTTAAGTCGAGTAGTGCCCCCACTCTTCCTCACTAAACACTAAATAAGCCGCGAGGTACATCTGAACATGTTGTCCTTATTTAACTTCTCTAGTTATAACAAAGATGTTACGTTGGAGTAAAGATACAACTTTCAAATTTATATCGAAATAATTGAATCATGAGCGCCTTTGGAATGTTAAACCTCCACAGTATAAAAATGAGCAAGGCAGGCAATCTGCTTGCAATAATTTAGTAAATACTAAAAATTAGTGGGAAGGAGATTAAGTTGAAAATAAAAATGTAAGGTCAGCATCGGTTTTTATTTATTATAACATTTTTTGTTGTTGTAATTGCTAATTTTTTAATAGGTATATATATTGTTTTTTATATAACTTTCAAAATTTTTTATTTATTACTTTTTTATAGTAATAACTACTATTCCTTTTTACTTCTTATTAGCCGCAAATAATTAATATTTATTTTCGTTCTTACAAGTACATAACTTGTAAGAATTGAGAAAAATTAAAGATTCTAAGAAATCTGATATCGGCACTAATACAGTCTATATTTTTTCTGTAAAATAGTTTAGGATATTGGATGACTTCCTGCGAAATATTATTTCAGAACCAACAGAAAGGCAAAACGATATAGTGTGTGGGTTAAAAACAGTTAAATTTTTATTTATCTGTATTTCGAGATAGATATTTAGAGTTGTGTTTTTGAACACAGTGTATTATTAATAATTTTCATATCGGTCACTGTATTATCATCGCCAGCTAAAGAATCGAGCCTTGTCCCACAAAATAATCTGCATATTTATTGTGAAGATCTCAGGACCTTCGGGATGAACGATTAGCTAAACAACTTGGCAGCAGTACCAAACGAAGCGACTCTGGCTCGTTTCTGTTCTGTTCTGACTCAAACTACCACAGTCAACTATTCCTGTATCAAAATCTGAATCAATTATGTAGTGCACAACGCACTTTTAAGGTCTTCATATCTTTAACATGGTTACAAGACATGGTAACAGTTTCTCAGATACATGGTAACAGTTTCTCAGATACTGGAATTATCACAGTCATTATGATGAAAGTATTGTCCACAATCCTACAGACCCGTGATAATTGTTGTGTGTGTATTTCCCGGGAAAGGTTTAAACAGAAATTGTTACAAGCAAAATGCATTGTCACCAACCTGGTAGTATATCATTTTCTAATGATTGATATAAGGTGCAGTTATGAAGTACCCTACCATCAGAAACTTTTCCGTTGCGTCTGGTGTCTATGTAAGCAAAACAATATTTACAGTTTGCAACTGCCTAAGACAAGACTGTTTGTTTCTTTAAAATTGTAGTATAAATTTTCTGACTCTGGAGGTGCTTTAATAACGACATTCTTGCCATTGATTGTTACACCACATCCAGGAAAGTTCCATTCATTTCGAAAGCTATTCTCAATAGTTTACCAATCTGTTGTACCTGGAAGCTAAAAGATCATAAAGATTATATGTTTTTTTCTATATCAATAAGATTATCTCTTTTTTTTATCAGCCAAGTGAGAGAGGACAGATGAGGAGAGTAGAATTGCAGCAAGAACTGACCCCACGAAGGACCCTGAATTTTGTAAATTTCATTGCTATTATCAAATGAATTAAATAGCACTTGCTATCATCAAAGAATTAAATAGGATAACAGAGACTTAATTCTCCCGTAGAAAATAATGAGATTAATGTATTTGGTAAACATGGTGGTCTACAACTAAAATCTGTACCGTTATTATTGGCACTGGAGGCACAGGAAAAATTACAACTTTATTTAAATAAAATTTGCCGAAGTTATATGCAAAACTGTTTTGAGCAAAACAGAACTATTGAAACACAACTATTTCTGTATGTTCTGCCAAAGTCACCACATAGCCCTGACTCGACATCTTGCGTTGACAATAGTTATTTTAACAACAAATCCCTGTAATGATCTCCTGAAGGTTCTCTAGGTTTATCAATCCTTTTCCCTTGTGCGAATCTCTGATAATGTATTTAACACTGTAAAATTGTAAATATGCCAATCAATGTCACAATTATATTACACGACATATTCGCTGCAGTAGATGTATTTTTAATTACATATATTAAAAAAATCATTTCATTTATTTAATAAAAATGTATTTTTGGAAAATACATTTATTAATTTTTATCTTCTACCTTGATAAAGTTCTCTGATGAATTGTAAATAGTTTTACAGACTTCTGGCACGAATAATGAAATTTTTCATTTTCCAACTCGAAGTACATGTGTGAGTGTCTCGAAACTACATTCAGTTACAAGAAAATATAGTACTGCCTGTTTTGTTTTACCCAGAATTGCACTTCTTATATGGGTATCAGTAAGCTGAACTTGTGAACGGATTTTAGCCATCAAAAAATGAAAACAACTCTCCGTCATTCTTAATGTTGCAAAGTATTTTTTGGGATCTTTTAGTTCCTTGAGAAGAATGTTTTGCAGATCCAAGTGCATCTCTCCTGTTCCATTTTTTTTACCCATTTTCTCTTTTTTTCTCTTCAATTTCTTTCCCTACTTCTTCTGATGTAGTCATTATGATTAAATTTACTACTTTATTAATTCTTACATTTTAATGTTGTACTCCATTCATCTTGACTCGTCGTTCACTAGAATGTTATTTTCGGATACTTTTCAGTTAATAAAACATATTATAGTCGTAAGTAAAATTACTCTCTATTCTACTAAAATATTGGCATCATGTGTGGACATCTCAGCTACTAAAACATTTAGTGGTAAGTAAATTGTTCGCTGCTCGACTAAAATACTTGTATAATGTGAACCAGCTCTCAGCCAGTAATTTTTTTATGGTCTCTCAATGTAACACCTAATAGTTTTCTCTCCATTGCACTTAGAGCCACTTAGAGTTTGTGGAGGATCTCCTTTATGAACATTCAGGTCTTCACTCCATATATGAGCACTGGTTATATACAAATATACAAATCTTCTTTTCAGCATTGATTTTCAGGTTTAAGATGAATTCAAGCGTGGCGTAGACCGCTAACTGTAATCTTATGCACCTGTCAATTTCATTTGCTTGATTCTCTTTAACCATTACAATATGCTGACCAAGATACACACACTTTTCAACTCTCTCGATGACAGTGCGATTTATCCTGATACCTGTAGTTTTTTTGGCAAGTTTTTTTTTTGTCAAGGTTCATTTCCAAACGACACTGTTTAGAAGCACGCTTAAGTTCCCATATCATAGTCTTGGAGTCTCTCAGGTTGTCTGAGATTAGTACAATGTTATCCGCAAAATCTAAGGTTATTCAGTCTCTTGCCTTTTATATTAATATCCCACTTCACCCAATTCAACGTCTTAAAAATGTGCTACAGTCCAAGAGTGAACAGCTTTGGAGAAAGCGTGTCAACCCTGTCTTACTCCTTTCCGGATTTGAACTTATTTGGTTTCTGATAGTAGGTTTACTTTCAATGTTGTATTTCGATGTATATTTTGTATCAGGTTACCATAGTGATGATCAATATGGGCATTTTGAAGAGACTGAATTATATGGCCATAGTGGCATTTGATATCCTTTGGTTTTTTCTATCATGACTCTCATAGTAAATATATGATTCACAGTGCAAAAACCTAAAATTATGAAAAATATATTTTTGAGACCTTTATAACTAGCTCTTTCAAATAATATACGATGTAATTTACTGAATTATTTTTCTAGATATTAATTTGCCCCACCTGAAATTCTTATATAAATATTTTTAAGTGCTAGCTATTGAGATACGTGTGGGTTAATATATTTTGTTGCTATGCTAGATTTCAAGTTTTCGCATCAAGCGGTTTCTGAAACGCGTTTGTCTGGCACAGCTGTTTTTGGTTTCTGAGAAAAACAGCTGTGGCAGACAGACATGCAGACACGTGAGTGTTCTTACAAGGGTTCCGTTTTGAGGTATGGAACTCTAAACATTAGAAACATGATTAAACTTTCACCTCAGCGGAAGTTCTTTTGTAAAGCATTTTTTTGAAATTCTGATGGCCAGTTATTGACAAAAGTATTTTGTATAATTTTACTGATATGTAGAAAAACATCTGTGATCTGTTATATTGAAACTCAGATAAAACTAAGTTTCATTTTAGTTTTCTTTAAATCTATTTTCTATCCTGTCAGGGAATACGGAAAAATTGGAAGTTTTAAGGTCAGTTTAAAAATTGGTGTAAGATTACATCATGATATATATATGATGATATATATATATATATATATAAGATTACATTACGTTTAATTTGGAATAGTTTTTGGAAAACACTTAGCAACTGTTCAGGGAGTTAACAATAAAATTTCATTATGATCTTCATAATAAAGATTAATTGTAAATTTGTTCACACTGATGCAGGTGACCTGAAAAAAATATATTCATTCTGTTGTTTGGATCTCTTAAGACAGTATAGAATAATGTTTTTTGACATTTCTTCGACATCATTGAAATAATGTTCTTTGACATATCTTCAGTATCTGTTAACTTCTGAAGAGAATTTAAATACTGGTAGTATTTAATACTTCCAATAAAATGAAGTAATACCTACGTTAAAAATATTAACGAGATGTATACCAAAGACTTTCATCATTGATGAATGAACTCTTCTTTTAGATATTGAAATGTAAAAGCATTAAGAATCCTATTTGATTCAATACAATGTCCCGTCTTTGCTCTTCAAAGCCATGAAAGTGAAAGAAGATAAAATGTTAAAATAAAAATAGAAATTAACATTACCGAACATTTAACATTGTTTCCTGTGATAGAAGTCACTTTACAGCTCTTAAATTATAGATGAAGAAATAAGGAATAATTGGAGGTGAAGTTAAGAAACACATGTGTAATTTAAACTAACGATTAAAAACAAGAAATATTCAGTGAGTAACAAACGTAATATGACAAAAATGAGAATGGAATGACGCATTATGATATATTTGAAACAAAAGGATCGTCAAATCATCTAACTTAATACAAATACTTACACTAATGTTTCAAACATCCTTACATTATTACAGAATTTGTTTTCTTACGTTAGAGGCTGCAATTGTTAACAATCATGGAGGTTTAAATAGTATACATAGAATATTAAAACTTCTTGTTGAAAACAACAGATTAATACCATAACGGTATATATCTAGAAATTGAAAACAACTATGTGTATACCATTATTATATTAATCTGATCTGATGGCGACTGATCATTTGATAAATAGAGCTTTTGGAATGTTTTTTGTAATCGTTATTTATTATGAGTTAGCCTTTTAATTACCATATATCTTATATATTGATAAGTTATATTGTAATTAAAAGGTTAACTGATTAATTAAACCTTATGTTTATTTAGTTAGGACCATTATCGAATTCATTATTGGTACAGTTCTTCTAAAACTATAAGTAGCTAATTTGATCATTTTTTGATATTGTATACTCCCAATATTTTACAAAGCGGAAGTGCTAATAAGAAATTTGTGAAAATTTGTTAGTTTTTATACAAAACGTGAAAACACACTTTAAAATAACACAAATATACAGATCCTGCCTAATAATCTCCTTGGATGATTTCCTGCACCGTTTGCCCATTCGTAACCAAGAAAAAATCTTATGCCAATGTTTCTTCGACTTTACAAAGTTTTATTTATGTACCAATCAAATATTTTTTGTGCCAATGACACAAGAGAGTCGAACAGGATTGATGATATTTGTCAATATGTAATTAATACTTCTATCTCCCAATTAAAATTGTAAACAAAAAACAGTAATAATCTCGAAACAGTGATTACGGTTTCATAAATACGAAAATTTGAATCGGGATTTCCATACAGATATTCAATTTCAACTTTAAGTTGCACTGTTTTATATTTATTGTAAATCAAATACCAGAAATGGAACCGACTAGTGTGCTTATAATTTATTTATTCTTCTTCAAAGTAGTCTCCATGGTATATTCGATGAAATTAGAGAGCAGTCGATCACACTTCTTTGATGACCGCTTCTTCATCATCCTAGAAGTATATTTCTTGCAATTTACCTTTTATTTATGGAAATAAATAAAATCTGCTTGGTATAAACTCAGGGCTGAATAGCAGATAACTTATAATTTCAACATCCTATTCGTCTAGTTGAGTGCAGAAGCATTGTCGTTAAGATTCTTTTGCGGACATCTTGCTCCTGAACTTTTCCCACAACAACAATTGTGACAAGTGCTCTTTTTTCCAGAACAATTGCTGCAAAATAACATATCAGTTTGAAAAACAAAGTGACTATCTTTTTTTCTAGCACTTCGTCCTTTCTTCATTTTCTAGACAACTCTTCAGAAGGAGACACCCACTGCGCAGACTGCCTCTTATTTTCGAATTCCTGACAGTATATCTACCTTTCATAACCCAAGACAATGTCGAGAAGAGCACGTGAGTCATTTCCATCAACATTTAACATCACGTGACGATGATGATGATTTTGAATTTGAGCCAAATCGTGTGATATCCATCTAGCGCAAAGCTTCTTAATGTATAAATATTTATGTAGAGGTTTCTGTATTTCATTCATATCAATGCCCAAATCTGCTGATAAGTTTCTCCCTTATCAATCTTTATCATGACCCACACATCTTCAGTTGTAGCTATTGAGGGAAGTTCCACACTTATTATACTGAGGTTGGTATGTGGTTACATTTGAAATTATTAAATTAGTAGTAAATAGTAGTGTTGGTGCTTCATCATAATATGCCAATAAAAATTGATCATAACTTTATTGTTGATTGAGATCACAACAAAAATCATTTTCAGTGTTGAATATGTAGTGAAATGACACACACACACTTTTTTTTTCTTTCTTTTATTCTGTGGCGATTATTCTCTCCAGAGATAACTTTTGCCAGTATCAAGTTTAGATTTGTTGGTTAGGCAACACTGACTAGATTACACTCCGAATATCTGTCACTATTGCTTAATAAGAAAAATAAGTAAATAGAAGTTTTACTAAGCTAGAAAAAGTAAAGAGAATAAAAAAATTATTACAGATAGTATTATTTAGTAGATAGTGAGTTACAAAGGTGACAATAATATATAGACAATAAGTATATACATATGTACATACAAACAAAAATAAAAACGGATATACATGCTTGTAAAAGGACCTAGATTTTGATCAAAGGATAAAAGAGATTTAATGTTAATAGGTAATTGAATTTTTTGATTTATAAATGAATGAAGGAAATTTATTATTTAATAGGCATGCAAAAATGAGATGATTTAGATCGCCCTCATCAAACCCACAATCACGTGCTGGAGACTCTGACACGCAGCCTAGCTAAATGGAAGGGAATAGCACAGTCGCTTAAACGCATATGAGATACCACTGAAGTTTCCTTTTGAGAAAAAGTAAATTTTGAAAATGACGGTTTTGAAGGAATAGTAGATTGGACCTGGAAGTATCCCACTCCCGTGATCTGGGACGATCTTTCCGATGCCCTTTGCCAATGATCATCCAGGAATGAGCTAGGGGAAGGAGATTCTCAATGAAATTACGACTGAAACATGTATAAATTACTGCCTATTTGTAAAAACAAATGACTAATTGAAAAAAGAACTCTGGAGGACTAACAAAGACTGATTTTGAAAATTTGACTTAATTTTTTTAATACCATTACTACAAACGACCAGTTATAAGAAGTTTCAGTGCTATCCTCATATACGAGATTAAATTGGTTATAGCCAGGAGATCTTGGATACTGATATGATTTGCCAGATATAGGCTTAAGAATAAATAAAAAACAAGTGGATAAATTTTAGTTATCTTATTTCTTTTTTTATGAATGCAATGGACAATTTTACAAATTGTTTCTGTAAATTTATCGCATAGGGATTTAATGTTTTCTGGGTATTTGATTAATTGTTTTTGTAAATTCATCACATAGAGATTTTTTGTTTACACAAATTTAAATTTTAAGAAAGGTTGAAACAAGAGTTTTCAATATATGATATCAAATAATGTGAAAATATTATTATTAGAAAGTGCATAATTACAATACTATTTTAAAAAAAAAACAGTAAAATATATATGACGTTATTTTATATATTATTAGTCCTTTATTATATTTTTAACGACAATGTCAAACCTTATCACTTAAAATTAATAAAAAATCTATAAATAACAATAATATAAAAATATTAAAAATAAAAAAAAATATTTATTCTTCGAATTGGATATTATCCTCTCATGTCACTTCTGCAAAAATTTTCACAGTATTTTCTCAATGTGTCGTAATTAATAATAGAGTTATCAATATTATCCAAAACGATGTAATTCAATAGGTAAAATCACTCAAAACGATGTAATTCAATAAAGAAATACACAAAACAAAGCAAATTTAAACAGCAAAATAGAAATAATTTTGAAACTTGCAGAACCAGTAAGGACTGAGAATATATTGACCGTCCAGTAGGTATTAAATTACTGAAAAGTCTTCACTCCTTTGATGCAAAAAAAAAAACAATGAAAAGATCAGGAACGCCTTTATAATGTGAACAATAAATTCTTTAGATGTGATAAAAACTGTTCTAATTCCAAAAGGATCTGGTCAAGATTTTATAACAAGGACAATAAATGTTTGGAGTAAGGTATCAATTGCTTTTAAGGATATTAGATTATATAACAGGCTTGGAGTGCTCTATAAAATTATATCATTGTCCATTTTAGGAATCATTCAATAAAAATTTAACCCCATGTATTTTAAATGCCACGTAATAAAAAAGAATACTGTTAAAGTAATATGTTTGTTCAATCTAAGTAATGAAGATATTGGACATCATTACTTTTTACTTTGGAAATAATACTGTAATATACCTTCTGTATAAAATGTGCTTACAATCATTAAAAAAAGCACATAAGTTTAAATTTATTCATCAAATTTTACTTTGTCACCTTGAAAGTAATCCCCATTGTTTATAATACAACTGTGATAATGCCAGATGTATCCTTCCATACACTTCTCATTGGTATGGCCTTTAATTTTCACTGAAAATTCTGTTTGATACTTTCAATAGAATCTTCAATTGACGCTATAAATAAATAATAATAATTCTAGCAATAATCGGTCAATTTTTCTAGCAATAATCGGTCAAGACAATGGTTCATATCTTATGATAGGATTTGAGGGGACACTGTTGACAAGTTATTAACAAATACTTTATTTACGGACTAAAATGATTCATAACTAAGATATATGTATATCATGTAGTTTAGTGCCAAAAAATAAAATTACTCAAAGGGCAGAATGACGTCTGCCAGTTCAACTATTAAAAATATATATATTTGTGTATACATAGGCTGATCGTCACTCACTGACTGATTCGTTATGAAATCTTAAAGATATGAAGTCTACAAATTTAAAATAAACGAGCTTGAGAAAAGAAATTTTGAAATTTAATCCAAAGTTTGAGGATTTGGAAATAATAAAAGTTACATGTACTAAAATTAGTATTTAGAATCACAGAAATAAATGAAAGCCCATTTTTATAACTATTATTTTTTGGTGTTTTTATAACTGTTACATAAAAGAGGGAATAAAATGTAATGCAGTAATTTTTGCCCAGAAAAACCGAGATCTACGAAATAAAATTATTACACACATGACGCTACTAAAGTATTAGTAGTAGTAATTAAAAGTAGTAGTAATTAAAAGTCATTGACTAAAGTATTTGTTTCTTTTTTAGATGTCTCAGTTGACAACTTAAAACCCCAAGTCAAATAAAGAGGGACTATAGAAAGAGACACCGCGTTATAAGCCAAAAGCATATGGTCAGAGTTATGGCATGTTTGCTCAAGGTTGCTAATAGTGCAATAGTTTGCAAAAATGTAGCAATATTAGCTCAGCACCTCTTGTAAAATTTGTGCTGTGCAGGCATATTAAGTTATTCGAGAGACAATGTTTCTGCTACGCAGCATGGCGAAACAAATGAATCGGTTGTATTTGAGCCACTGGCGGGGCAAAATGTATCATCCCCCAAAATGTAGTCTGCACATCGATGACAAACTTTTTGGATGTTCGTCAACCAATAGATCCCACAAGATGGATGCCATTGTTGTCTTCAATAATGGCGTTGTGGAGATAATATTTCCTAAATTAGTAGTAGTTCAACAAAACTCACGACTAGTATTACCAAATACAGGGGTAATTATACGTCACAATATAAAAATGTCTATTCGCATCGCAGACTGGCGTTGAACATTCACTGAAAAACTAATTGAATTGGACGACAAATGTAGGGCGGTAAGCATGGAGCAAAAATGTACCAATTTTTAATTCAAATGTTTATAACCTGAAATCGTAGATTCCCAATAAGCTCGCAGTAGATCCCAGGGGCCGTGTAATAAATGTATTTGCGATTAATTCAAATATTTTATTTTAACTCAAACCTATGTTCTAAGTGACATAAAAATTAGATTTGGAAAGTATTTACTTTTACCAACTTGGTGTAATGGTCAAACAATCGATCAAAACATTTTGTAACTTGGCCAAGGTTTGCTATACCATTCACTAGATATTCTGTACGCACACGCGTGCATGTGGCTGCACTAATTACCTAAACTGTGGCCCTGCTCATTTTTTAAGGACTCTTAATCAATACACATACATATAGGTATGTAAATTAAATACACAGTAATCAAATACAGTATACGTTAAATGTATAATTCTATAATCACTCCACAAATCTATCTTCTTTAGCATAATAAGCCTCCTTAGCCAGAGCGGCAAGCTGCTCGGCCATCTTAGTTCCGGTATCTTGTACAAGTGCTGTGAATGCGCCTTGTGCCTCTAACAGTCGATGTGGTGCATCATACTCAAGAGCGCATCCATTGCCCAGTACCAAGATACGGTCACAATCGATTACACTGTTCAGCCTGTGTGCTATTGTGAGGACGGTGCAGTGCGCGAATTGCTTGCGTATTGTCCCTTGGATAAATGCATCAGTTCTGGAAAGCAAGAAGATTAATTGGAGAGAGAAGAATAATTCACTCTTTCGCAAGCATTCATTTCTTCCAAATTTAATATAATCATCGCATAAGCATATATATATATATATGTAAATATATGTAAATATATGTGTATATGGGTTATTTTCATTAAACGCAAGTGTGCCAATAGATTATCCTTGTTTTTTTAAGGAATTTATGTTTTGTTAAGTAAATAATACATTTTGACACGCATTTTATATATTCAATATTTAATAAAGTTATAAAATAGAATAAATTTATCATCAAAACCTCAGGAGAGTTTTTTGTATCAAAATGTACTAAGGGAAATATATTTGCGCTAAAAATAATTTGTTTATGAATTGCATCCAAAAAACCCTCAAATTGAGTAGATGATAATTTTTTTTATTAGGCTGTCATATTTTTTGAGTTTTTTTTTTAAATTCAACAGGCATTGTAAAATAAATACAACAGGCATTGAGTAATTTTGTAATTTGTATAATACTGGTAATATTCTTTGCAATATCAAACCCTATCTATTTACTGGCTTATCAATCTGTCATTTTGCTAGCATTGGAATCATGTGCTATGTATAGACTGTTGGTCACTTTATATAGCAAATTTTTTTTTCACATTAATTTTTAAAATATAAACTGAAAATAATGATTTTGGCCAATAATTATTTCATCTTTTTTTTTATTGAGAAATAAATTATTTTTCATTAAAAAACATTTGTTATTTTCAATATTTTCTCCATGAAAATTGAGTTTAAATTATTTGTCACCTTAGCAGAACTTCCATGAAGAAACACTTAAGAAAAACACTAATTTACCAATAATTATAATTGATTTATCCTTCTGTGGAAAACAGAGAAGACATAATTTTTTTAGATGCCATTTGGAAACACCTTTCTATCTATAAAAATATTGTCTACAATGGGTAACGCTAGAACAATAAAACTCACTGTGGATCTACATTGGCAGTTGCCTCATCCAACACCAATAACTTGTTTCCGCGCAATATGGCACGTGCCAAACATATCAGCTGACGTTGTCCCACAGAAAAGTTGGTGCCACCCTCGCTCACTTTGAAGTCTAAATTGGGCACCGACTCTTTCATGTCAACCTAATGGATTTTATGTTTGAAATTACTCTTGTATCTACGTTTGGTGGCAAAACTGGAATTTAAATTCAAGAATCGACAGCATGTTATTGACATTTTACATTTAATGCTATTTTAACCATGGAAATTATGTGAATTTCAGATACATATACTGCTAATTGATTTGTGTTATTAATTGTGGTCAATATAATTTTTACACTACAAATTTTGGCAACACTCATAATGGGATCTGAATAGTGATGTACCCCACTCTGTATAACAATGTTACCTGCTATTTATTATTTATTTATTATGTCACACAGGTAACATTTTACCACTCTGCTTTGTGGCCCGTTTATTACTCATTGTCATTTATCACATAATAATTTATATAATTTTATTAAGAAGATAGTTTTGTTCACTTATTTTTAATTTATGATTTGGCACAAAATGGGATTATCTGATTGAAATGAAACTACACCGTCATATGACATACAGTATCAGGACCTTTTTTGGAATGTGCGAGTAATTAGCAAATGAAGAAATCAGAAATATGCTGAGTAAATATTTGAGTCAAATTTCTGAATTATAGTTACTTATA
The DNA here is from genome assembly GCA_039881145.1 of Druceiella hillmani. Taxonomy (NCBI): domain Eukaryota; kingdom Metazoa; phylum Arthropoda; class Insecta; order Lepidoptera; family Hepialidae; genus Druceiella; species Druceiella hillmani. The sequence goes on along the minus strand of JAYKKI010000035.1, from coordinate 6,150,772 downwards.
ATAATGTATGAAGATATTATTATACGCAACATGAAAATCTAAAAACCTTTCATCTGTGTATATTGCTAATATTATAGATCGTCTCGTATGACTCAATTTCTGTGGTAACTTAATCAATTGTATTATTATAGTATGAGTATAGTAATTTGTATAATGTTTAAAAAATTGTACTCTAAAAAGTGTTCTGTGATTTATACGGCTAATTATTACAGATTGTAGTATCTTTGTGCTATAAGATTAGGATGAAAGATAAATCTGTTAATGTGCCATTTCAAGTTTTTTTTCCAATTTTTGGACATAATATGCTCTAATGAATTTAAAAACATATTTAAATGCGGGGCTGCTATCATATTTAGAAAACTTCTTAAGTTCACAAAACAATTGTAGACTTGCTGAAAAAGCACGAAGAAATAATTAAGTTAGAAGAAGTTCATTTTAAGAACATAAATTAGCATTAACTCCAATTACTGTTAAAACTACAGTGATGTTAGAAATATAAGATATTTGTAAATACTCGCATAGAAACAATTATTTATGATGAAAGGAAAAATCTAAAAAATAATATAAAATCTCTTGTCTCACAGTTTGAAACTAAGCAAACTTTAAGCATCAATGTATGATAAACATCAGTTGCTTTATTACAACTGGAAGTAGAAGACTTATTTCCCTACTAAAAAAGCCCGTACTTCAACTATTACTAAAAATGCTCAGTATCACTGGAAGTAGAAGACTTATTTCCCTATTAAAAAAGCCCGTACTTCAACTATTACTAAAAATGCACAGTATCACTGGAAGGAGAAAACTTATTTCCCTATTAAAAAAGCCCGTACTTCAACTATTACTAAAAATGCTCAGTATCAAGTCAAAAATACTTTAATGAATTTACAGAATACTATTAAAGTGTATTATCTATGGAGGCTCATGTGAGTAGAATGGCAGCACTAGACGAAAGTCCATTTAATAAATTTTGTACCTCGGAAGTCCCAAGATATCTCTTCAAATAGTCTGGCTATGATTTACCAAATATCCTACAACTATAACCAACATAGTTCTAGAAGAGAGTGACGGAACAAAAAACAAATTAATGAAACAATTTAAAGAAAGGAAATTCCGAAACAAATTATTCACCACTACTTTTGTTGAATGGGCTTCCACCCGACAAAGAAAGTATTTAAATATAAACATTCACAATGAAGACTTAGACCAAAGCAAGTACAAAAAGTGGGTTATCGCCAAGGGCGGATATAGAATTTTTTTCTGTGGGACACAACCAAGTGTCCTCTTAAGTTTTAGGTATTAATTGTAAATAAAGACGTATTGGAAATATTATTATTTTTATTATTTACCACATTAAACGCAAAAATTACATTTAATTAAATGAAAGTTTTCTTTTATGTTTCCCGTTGAATACATCCAATACTTCATCAACGTTCATCGATGACGCAACATCTTTGTAAATATACATTAAAGTCAATCCATTTAAACGATCTTCTGACATCTTGCTGCGAATATATAAGACGAGTTGTTGTAAAGTGGAGAAAGATCGCTCCACAGTACTAGTTGTTACGGAAAATGTACACAACAATTGATGCAGGGTTCTTATATTTGGCAACGCTGTTGCTCCTTTATAGGCCTCCGCTGGAGTCTTAGCTAAATTTTCTCTCATCTGTTGCCAAATTTCTAGTTCGCTCTTCAAAGATAAGAAACAAGGAAGGTAATTTTTATGTAATTCAGTACCTTGTATAACATCTATATCTTTGTCACAAAATTTATAGGATATTAGCTTTTGTAACTGTACAATTCCCTGTAGCTGAGTTCTGATAAATCTAGAGGACATTTCATTCAATAAATAATCCATAAAAGGAATGTACACTGACAGTCGACAATACTTTTTAGCAGACTGAGTCTGAATGTTAGATCTGTTTGATTGATGGTTGGTTACTCTGCAGGCCGATATTTCTGTTCCAATATCATTTACCAGGACCTCAACTTTATCAAAAAGCTTTTGGATGCTGGCTGTAGTTCTGTCGTCAAGCTTTATACCTGAATGTATATCAACTTCGATGGCTGATAATGACCGAGAGAAGGGGAGAGTGATTCTTAAAATATCAGAGAGGATGGTTAAGTTTACAAGGAATTTCGGTGATATTTTAGCTTGCAGCAGAGAAAATGCATTTGTAGCATGTTTATCCCCTTTTTCGGCCATTGCTTGCAAAATTACAGAAAGACACAGGAAAACGTCCAAAAATGTCAAAATTGCTTCATGTCTTTCTACCCATCTCATCTCACACATTTTGTTTAGTGTGTTTTGTTTTTCCTTAGGCAAATTAGTTCGCATTTTTTCTTGGAGAATATGAATTCGTTCAGCTGACTCACGAAAAAAGGTCGCAATGGTTGAGATATCCACAGTATTTCTAATGCTAGGCACAGTGCAGGTTTTACTGATAACTAAGTTGATTCAGTGACTTGCACAGCGTGTGTAAAAAGCTAAAGACTAAATATTGGACACACATGCCTAAACTCCTTTCGTTTTACCACTCATATTGGCTCCTCCATCATATCCTTGATCTTGGTATAACATAATGTTTAAGTTCAAGCTTTCTAACACTTCCAAAATATGATGTTACAATATTTTCACCAGTAAGATGCACAACTTGAACAAATTCAAGAAAGTCTTCTTGTATTTCATTTATATCAACATCAAAATAACGAATACAAATGAATAGTTGTTCATTTATAGAAACATCTGTGGTCTCATCTGCTATAATAGTAAAATATTTAGCTTTTTTAATTTTTTCACTATTTTGCTTGTGATTAACACTCCGTACCACTTGATCAAATAATTTTGTGTTGACTTGTAGAAGAAGCATTTTTAGCACAATCTTTAACGTGACAATGCGGTATCTAATCCCCAGTGTTGATTTTGAATTTCAATGGCGCTCTAAAATTATCTTCTTCGAGAGAACTTTCTGATTCTAAATCACCGTCATCCCTGTGTCCTCTTAATGGTATATTTTGTATTCCACATAATATAACTGTTTATATAATGGGTTTAAGTTTTTTATCTTCTCTTCAATTGTTTTTTTCCTGAGATCTCATTTGGACTACAACATCCCTTGACTTTCCCTCCATCATCATCAAACAATTTGTAATTGCTACTTAATGCTACTACTATATTAGCTTGGTGGTATTTCGTGTTCTTGTGGTGTGTTAGTATTTCAATACCTTTTTTAAATGTTTTCAGCGGTTCCTTTACCAACTTTCCCAGCTTTAAATTATTCGCGCCCGCTTCACGCCATCCAAAAATAATACACATCTTACACAATCTGCCGCCAGCAATTTTACTGTATGCTAGCCATTTATGTACCTTTAACCAGTTCATTTGAGACAACCTGTTTGTTTTCCTTTGCATACCTGTAGAAACTAAAAATCTGTTGTAGGTTGCCAAACATTTTTCAACCACAGATACTTTTCTTCATCGGTAAAAATAGCTACGTCTTGGTTGTTAAGTAGTTTACCTGTAAATATAAAACAAAGCTAAATCAGTTACGGTTAATATATATACATTGTCATAACACATGAGTTAACTTATATACACGGAAGGAAAATTTAAAAAAATTTATAGAGGATCCTGACAAAAATTACTGTGATTTCCCATAATCTGAGTGCAAAATAGCACCCAAATAAAAATTATATCATAAGCTTAATAAAAATTAGTGTTACCATGGTAAAGTTTATTTTGCTCTATAATAATATAGTTTTTTACCAAATTTAATTGAATGATATAATAAATCTTTAAATTTTTATTAGACAGTATAAATTTTTGCTATCAAAATTTGTTTGGACTGCATTATAAAAATTAGATTAAGAAATTAAATTGACTTCATGTACATCTTTCTACATTATCAGGAATGGTACAAAAATTAGAAATTATTTTTCAAAAACAAACTTATATTTATTTTGTAAATATTTGTTTATTTATATAGAGGTACAAAATATTTACATTAACAGTAAGTGCATATGTAAATTTTTCATTGCATAAAAATAAAAATTAGAAATATGTAAAATATGAAAAATTTCACTACACCACAATAATATTATCTAATCACACTCTTTTGATGCTTTATCACTGGCAACAGAAATTAATATTTTTTTAATGAATATTTAAAAACTTTCTCAACATTTAACAGACATTTAAATATATGTATCCATATGAACTGTAATTATTGAACAATTCCCCGAAAGTGAAAAATTGCGTAGAAATATGCAGCAGTTACAAAGAACGACACGATGCGAGTTAATTCGTGTTGATGACGGTCGGAAAAACTTAAAATATCCGACAAATATGTTATCTCTGTTGAGCACATGCATCGGACTGACACCCGAACTTATCGGCATTAAAGTTTTGATTACCACAGTTAAAACTAGTGGGCTGTCGGATAAAATTTATTTGAGAAATCTACAGTACTATACCTTGTAACTATCAGTTTTTTGTTTAAATTTAAAAATTATTATGTTTGAAAATAAGCAGTATTGTGATGTGTGGTAAATTTTATTGTGGTCAACGTTAATTCCAAAATGTTTGTGTACGTTTTATATACATTTATAACAGAAAGCTTGGTAATTTTTTTCCTCGTAGAGTAAAAAGAATAAGTAAACAAATGAAAAGTAATTAGGGAATATAGTTATCGAAATCAAACTCAAATTTGTCTCCGAATGCCGGCCTAAAAGTTTAATCAATTTGGAGTTGTAGGTAATCGATTAGTGATACGTACCTGTATCACGTTCCTGGAAAAAACTAGCAGAAGCTTATGTATTTGCCGTCAGCGACGTTGGACATGCAGACGCATCATCAACATCAATTTACTGTTTTTGAAGCGCGGGCTGAAGAGTTTCATTCTCTACATCATTAGTTTTTTGTTTTTTTTGTAAAGAAAAATGCAGTTATGCTCTCGGGCTTTTCATGTCGTTGTCATTCGTCATAATGTCACTACATACGATCACTGTGATGATAAAATACATAAACTGATCCATGAATCTAGCCCCCGCCCTCCCGCGCCATTGTCATGAGTAATTGAAGTAAATGGATGGGAAAAAATTCATGATGATCGCTTGCTCACACGCATGTTATTCAAAACTGTAGATTATGTATATAGTAGCTATGTACCATGGGTACCAGTACTGGTATTATTTATTTTATACTTTCGAACACGCAAACGTATTTTTCATTGTCAAAAAAATATTTGGAATTTTTATGCATATTTTTTTTGTAACTTGTAAGAGTAAACAAAATAAATAGATTATTCCGGGACTACTGGGGGGTGTAGCCCATGCCCCCCCTTGAGTGCACCATTGGATATCATGGATAAAAGGTTTAATGATAGCTGACGTAGCTACCCAATTATTGGAAAAGCATTCGAGTGTGTTTGAGCTCAATCTAGACGACATAACTTCTTCTACTGCAGACAAAGCCAATGTAATGGTTAAATTGGGTAAGAATTTTGAGGGCCACTATCAACTGTGTTATTTCCACCGAACACAACTTGCGGTGATTGATGTATTGTATAAAACCCTGAACTTCATATCTGCAAACTGGACTAGGTCTGGAAAATCATTTTTTAGAAGAATACCTTTTAGAAGAGTACGGTAAAACGAAATGAAGTAGCTTGTCAGATATGGTTGGGCCGATTTCTTAAATTAAAAACATGCATAATGAAGACATATTTTTAATTTAGATTTGAAATTCAACGTGAAATTTATACCTGAAATAATTTAAGATCTTAGCAACATTCATCGTAGTTTAGGCGTAATAAAACATAAATGTACTTGTTTCTTAAATAAAAATACAAATATGCCTCAATAATATAATCTGATTTTTATTGATTTGCTTCTTAAAACTACAAATACATTTTTTTCCAATAATGACAAGTCAGTTACGTAATTACATAATTAAGTAATTTAAACCCATAAATTTGTTACTAGTGATGTAATTGACAAATCTTTAATTTTGGAAGCCCTAGTACGTTAATTGTATTTATTAGAATTACAATTTTATTAGAATTACAAGTAAAAAATTAATTAATAAATAGATCTTCCATGTGAAGTTATGATAGAATTAATGGACAGCTATTAACACCCATTCACTTATTATTTACTACAGACATCAATGTTCATATTAAACAAAGCGAGAATATAAGAAAGCTTTACTCACAGCCTCGAGAGCAGCCCACAAAGCGGCGTCGTCATAAACATTGAATGGATCCAAATTATACCGTATCGTTGCTGAAAACAGCACAGGCTCCTGTGGTATTATTGATATGTTCTTTCTCATTTCCTATACCGCAAAACAGTTAATAAATTGCATCCTTTTAAAAAAATGATTTACCTATTTTAACATAACGTTCATTTAGTATTTGTAAACTAATTGTTATATCTTATTCGCACATTGTATAAAGATCAACTTATTGATTGCTCCATCTCTGTTGCGGATGTGCTATTTTTATTATGAATATCTTTTATGTTTAGTACTAAGTAAATTGAAAGTGTGAATTGGTGATGGAGATATGTAAGAAAATCATGATTTTAAGACAAACGTGTCTAAAGTTCTTTCAATTATAAAAATTACTGCACAGAAATATTATATTGATTATTTTGTTCTAAAAATGAAATTTGTGCCAAGGAGCCAAAAATAAAAAGAAATACAACTTATCTCCTTCTTCGGCTCCCGTCATTAATTAAATTTTCACTTTTTTGTCTGTAAAAGCCAACTATATATAGTATTTATCAATTATTTACGGTTTATCACAGTACGGCTTCACAATAGCTGCATTGAAGGTGTTATTTCTGAGTTAGGAAATTTCAAAAATTATTTAAATGTTATAAATCTAGGTACCATGTGGGTATAAACAATTATGTCAACGACACATACTATATTGCAATGTAACAATTAGCTGAAAATTCACAGAATGCAACTTATTATATTGACTACTGTAATTAACACATTGTAGCATAATTTGTTTGTAATGAACAGTTTAAAATTGCAAGTCTGTTACCACCTTAAACACATTTTAGCTTCTTTGCGGCTTTATTAACACCGCACTGTTTTTATGTCAAATTTATTGGGTAAATGCCATGACATTATGTTGGTGTCGTTGTTATATCAAATCTTACTTGTGATAAACAGAAATATATATGTATATATATGACTATAAAAAAAATGTTATATTTATTTTTCTTAAAATTTCACAAAAATGGGGGATAGTATTTAAAACCTATTAAGATTTTCATAACTATGAAAAGATGAGAAAAAATTGAGATTTTCTATGATCTCTCGAAAATGCTGCCAACAAGCAGCAGGTTCTACGCAAAATCTGCCAGCAGTAGATAAAAGGTGTTTCATGATATAATAATGTCAAGAATCTGCTTTCCTTCAGAATTTATTCCATACCGTTATCAAAATTTACATGTTAGAATGCAAAGCAATTACGGAAAGCTTCAAATCATGTAAGATTAAAAAAAAGTTAATATGATCCACTCTCACTACTCATAATTTAATGGTGTGTGCATGGAGAAATTCAGCATTTGCAGTATGACAAATGTACTTGTGATGTACTTGGCCTTTGAGAGGAATGCCAGAAAGGGAGTGCGGCAAAGCATGATTTAATGGCAAGACATGGCTGTTTTCTCACAGGATTTTAATTTTTACATGTTTCTTTATGTTGAAAAAGATATTTGTAGAAATTCAGAATTACATGGTGAAGTAAAAAATGTCAATTAAATGTATAAAATAATTTATGTCTGAATAGAAAAATAGAAATTCTTAATAAATTACGTGACAATAAGAGCATTTTTACTTCACTCATTTGTACTTATGGGCAATCAGTAAACAAATTGTTTAATCAAAAATTTCGAGGCAAAAATAAGAAACTTTTAATTTTTAAAAGAAAAAAAATTAAAGAAGGATTTTATTCAGTGTTCCAATCCTTTCTAATGATTGGTTTGTAAGTTATTAGATTTAGGCCCATATGATCAATCACAGTCTAGACCATTGACAGAGTCAAAACGGTAGTTTAGTCATAATTTCGTAAGATCAATGACAGTTTCACTTCATTGATAGTTTAAACTCTAGATTATTACTACCGATGAGACTGGATGGTTTAACTTCCTGTTCATTGATTAACTCGTTTAATGTTTAAAGTTAATATTCTAAACTAACCCTAAAATATATTTTGTAAACAACTGAAATAATACTGCTACTGAATGACATTTCCCTAAAATGACAGAATGGTAAACAGTTGATAACCTGAAAATAGTAGTAATGTATTATATAAAATTATGTAAACTCACCTGTAATGATATATACTTTGTATCTAAACCGTCAATACTGATGATGCCTTCAACGTTTGCTAACCGGAAGAGAGCTGAAATGAGCGATGTTTTACCGGCACCTGTTCTACCTACGATGCCCACCTGTATAACCAATAAGGTAATCTTTATTTTTTAATTTAAGCAAAGAATGAAAGATTTTGGAGCTAATTTTTCAATTGTCAACTAAAGAGTCAAATAAGAATTATTTGTTAGACAGTTATATATATATATATATATGTGTGTGTGTATAGACAACCATATATAGATTTGCACTTAAAATAGTTCAGTGTCTGTGTAGTATATTGTTAGTTCTAGTGTGAAACCATATAACTAAAAATAATGGAATTTTAAGTTTTTACATCGTGATGCGGAGAAATTAAATGTATATTCAACTACACTGATAACAAATTTAAATAAAATCTTACAGAGCTCAAGTAGTTAAACTTGCAACTGAAGATGGTATGTTGCAACTTATGATGGTAATATTTGTGAAACCACGTAGCAGGTAATCATCAACTTGGATTTTATTTTAAATATGTCTGAATTAAACTTAAAATGTTACATTAGTTAAAGTTCAAACCATAAATTCATGCTGCAGAAAGTTTTTTTGCTTGTCCAACAAATAGTGTTCTGAGATACGTGGTTTCACAATGACACTGATGATATCATGATAAGATGATTTTATTAAATTGTGATTTTTACTCATTCTTTTGGGGTTTTCAACTGTATTTTATTTGCAATTAACAGACAGCGCATCTTACCTTCCAGCCACTTTCTATAACCAAATTAATATCTTTAAGCACTGGTTGGTCTTTGGGTCCATAGTGCAGGTACACATTTTGAAACACAATTTTACCTGCTGTCGGCCAGCTTGACGGGGGTTCAATGTCTGAAAATGACACAATAAAATTATGAATATATTTCTGTTGAAAGGATTATTTTTTAATAACGGGAAAATATTTAATGGAAAACAAATACATTGTACTGTGTTCTGTCATGTTTTTTGTTTTTTTCATTGCATTTGTCAGTAGCACATTAATATTTACTTGATGCGTTGTTACATACTTGTGTTCCCGCTCTTATTTCTAATGGGGGAATTTTTCACAATTAAATGAAACTACGTGATGCAGTATTATTTCTAGTTTCTTTAAGTTCTCTACCACAACCTAGGTTTCGTTATATTACAACATCTTCAGGTGAGTTATTAGGAAGATTTTTGCTAATAATCCACCTGAAGATGTTGTCATACAACGAAACCAAGGTTGTAGTAAAGAACTTAAAGAAAGTAGAAATAATACTGCATCACGTAGTTTCATTTAATTGTGAAAAATTCTCCCATTAGAAATAAGAGCGGGAACACAAATATGTAACAACGCATCAAGTAAATATTAATGTGCTATTGACAAATGTACATAAATAATTGTAATGGCTCCTGTGTGATAACGTGAATAGAAATCCTATTATGAAAAGATCCTGTAAGATGACGTTCGTGCAATCGGGATTATTATATAATGATTATGTGATAGGTTTATCATTACATAGTGTATGTAAAGAAATGGAGAAGCATAAAAGATTTGCATATTATAAACGAACATAATTTCTTCAGCTAATATTTTATGAACCCATATAATTTATTTCGTCCTGTATAGACATATAAACTTATGTATAGACGTATAAACAAATCATGTACAAATGCATTATGGCATATTATTTAGTTTCAATAAAAATTGTAAAATCATTATGTATAGTTTTTTTTTATTTCTTTCTTTTATAAAACATAACTAGTTATTAGGCAAAATTAAAATACTTAAATTTGAAGTAGTAATTGTCAATTAAAATAATGTCGGCACTTAATATTACAATGATTGTAAAATTTTTTTCATCCAACAATCAGTAATCAAAATATTTTTCCTCCCAACTTGTTTCAAGAAAAATGCAGTTGAAGTTTATTAAAAACTATGATGATATATTTCATAACTTCGTATCAAAAAGTAATTTTAGTACACTATAAACGGTCCTTTAGCCTGATTGAATATTCAACGGTTTCTTGCAGCACTACATAAATGTTTGACAAAAGGATAGGTCCCAGGATTACCTAAAAAGAAAATGGGCATGTAGCCCTTTAAGTTGATCTAGATGATTTTTGATGGACACGATCTTAAAAAATATACTTTAGAAAAAGCACAAAAAAATAGATTTTGTTACAGATTCCATTAAATGGTGATTTTTCTTGAAATATTGAAAAAAGCTAAAGTCCTAAGACCTGCAATTACCAGAAAAATGGTAGAATAAGAAATTTTAATGTTTATTCAACTGACCACCGTGTTCCAAATTCTCCTCGGTCTCTATATGAGTGTACTCGAGCACGCGCTCTACACTTGTAAAGTTCGATAACATCTCTGCGGTAATCCGTACCCCGTACTGCAACATCGCGGTGAGCGTCAGTGATTGTGTCACTACTAAACCCACTTTACCTTCCGGCAGCCATCCTTCTGTGTACAAAGATAACGAGAAAAGCATGTCAAAATCATACTAATAATATGTTATGAGAAGTATAAGTGTATGTGGGTGTGTGGCATCTTGTACTCTTTGACCGTAGATATCTCTGCTTGTAATTGTTGAAGTTTTATCATTTTTTTCCTTCGATACATCGTACAATCTATTTTTCAAATCACAAAAAAAATTATTTCTTTCAAAAATTTTTAACTGAATGTATTTATCTGACGGATTTCCAAAAGGAATCACATAGATATTAAAAAAATTAACACTTAGGTACCTCTTAAAAACCATATTTATTGGGACAAACAAATTATGATGGTGGAATCACATCTTATTTTTCCAAACATAATAATGGAGAAATATCAATAATTGTATGAAAAATGGTCCCTTTGAAATAATTTTTTTTTGCTTTATTTTACTTTACCTACGATAAAAGAAAATAACATTTATTTTGCAAAATAACACTCTATTTATAAGGAAGTTCATAATACAAACATTTTTATCCACACACCCCTATCAATTCTATAAATTTTTTAATTTGAAATGTTTCACTTTCTTATTGATACAAATTAACTTCAAAAACATTGCATAATACTCATTAATATTAAATATAACAAAAACCAAATAAGATTATTTTCACTTTGTTCAACATCCCCATGTATGAGAAAATTTATGATAGTCTATATACAACTCGATTTTCTCAAAATAATTTTTTAGAGTTTTGACAAAAATAATAAGGACCGAGAAGCTCTAGTTGCGGTAAACTCTTACAATTGACTGACTTGAATCTACCCCACTTAGAATGAATGGCTAGAGATGGAGGGTTTTTGTTAGTGGAAGATTTTAATATATTTTACACTGTATTATTTTTTGTAATGGTGCAATAAACTTGTATCGTTTAATTTAATTTTGTATCTGTAGAGTAACTCTATTGACGGTTTCATAGAGCATTATTTTTGCGGTGACCAGAACTCTGTGCTACGCGCCATCATCGCTGTGCTATTTTTTGTAGTGTTGCACTAAAATTAGAGTGCTTTATTTTTATTGAATATCTGAAAAGTATCTGTATTGATAGGCTCATTTCTGCCATGATGGGAACCTCGGGTTATGGGAATTTTTCAATTTTCTTTTTTTGTGAAATGTTCCAAATTTACTAATCAGGAAGAAAATGATAAAGTGGTTGAACAGAAATCAGAAGAAAATTTTAGACAAAAAATATCGTTCAAACCTTGCATTGCATTTACTCGCATACAGACATTTTTATAATTATGAATATTTTTTGCCGTGTTAGTTTTTTGGCTCTTTTTCAATCAAAATCATAATTTATATTTTTTGAGCGATTATGATATACTTTTCTCAAAAGTAAAATAAAATATTCCATAAACACAGATATATACTAACATCATGCTAAGTATAACTTTTTTTAACATTTTAGGGCGTATTCAACAAAGTTCATTCTAACATAATTTTATAATGACCTCACAACATTTCTTATATAATAAATGTATTTTTCTTACGTGTATCAATGAAAAGGAAAATGGAGATGATGATGGTTAGGTATCCCACGCAGACGGCGTCCAACCAGAATCCGAGGGTCACATTGCCTCCTATAAAATAGTTCCAGGATGATGAGTGGACATCCTGGAAAGATAGAGTTTTTTGGTGAAAAATATCCTTTTTTTACTCGTAGCAATTTGTTGAAATCATAAGCAAACCTATCTTTATTTTTAATGTATAAACCTTGCATTCGAAATTAAAAATAGAAGTATTTACCTGAGCAGCATCAAATTGTTTAATGAGTCTCCCTTGGGCTCCTGCAGATCTTATAGTTGATATTCCATTCAGGGTTGATGCAAGCATGGCAAACACTGGACTTTTTGCTGTAATTGAGAACGAATGGATTATTGATGAGACCACATACATTATTGAAAATCTAGCATCCTTCATTACAAAACTTATTAGTCAGGATTATGGGATAGGCGTATTTATACATTTGCTTCGAATTAAATCAATGCATATGTTTACCTAACACGCTGAAACATGAACACTCATGGCTAGTCAGACAGGCAAACTGAAGTGGCAATGGGTAGGTTGTATTTGCCAACAACCTATGGGGCAGATAAGTTCTCGAGTGCAGACCATAAATGTCAAAATACGGTATGGAGAGCCTCCTAGCCACGTGGACGGATAAAAAGAAGTGGGTTGGAAACGGTGGGAGACAAAATAGATGTGTATGAATTATTGAGACTGGGGCTCAGTGATATCTGTCAGCATTAAAATAAAAAATAGAATGGTAAAGTAGATCACTCAAAAATTGCGTTAAATGATGGTGCTAAATCTGTGGTTCTTAAGATGGTGCTAAATCTATACAACTGCAATCTGTCTTTGCAAATATTTATACATTTCTACAAATTAGTAACGAAATGTTTGAATCACAGAAAATGTTGTTCAGTGGTCTTTGTCAAAGTAAAACTAACAAATATAATGGTAAAGTAGAGCACTTGACAGTTGAAAAGTTGTACTAGGTGGTGCTGATTTTATACAAGTGTTAAATTGTAAAAACATTATAGCTACATTAAAATCATGTACGAAGACATTGTAGACAAAACAAAAAAACAATAAAAAAAGTCAACAGTGTGCATTGTTAATTATTACAGATCGTCGGTTATGATCCAATTTCGATTACAAAATGAAGCCATAGAAATAGTTTTGACTTCTGTTAATGAATTTTTGCAATTATAATAATCTTTTTATCTTAAAAAAATTGCTCTGTGCAATTCTGTACTCTATTAAAACATAGAATAAATAACCAAACTAACGACAACACCATTAATAGACTAATATGTGAAAAAACAATTAAAAGAATATATAGTTTTGGTCTCCTTTTTCCCTGGGACATGCAGATAATATTATGTAAGAGTGGCACGGAAAGTTTTTGGAAGTAGCCATTTTTCATTTTATTTATATATTAACTCTTTTAATCTAGATTTAACGCTTTTAATCTACAATATAGTCAACATGTGTGTCAATAGTTTGTGACCATCTCGGGGACAGAGACTGGTTACCATCGGACCAAAAGTTTGGAAGCTGGGAGTTAAAAAACATTTCAAGGTTTGATTTAATATCTCGTGAAACATTTTTTGGCGTAGACAGTTTTTGAGGACTTGGATGTGATGATAGTTTGATAACTGATTATCGATGAATAAGTGGGTGAGGTAATAAACTCCAGCCAATCATCTCCAGTTGACAGCGAGAAATTGAAGCAACATATGGGCTAGTATTGTCGTGTAATAAGTGAATCATGGTTCAACTTGGACGTTATTCATAACTAAAAGTGGCAAGATGACATAGTGGGCTAGTGTAGACTTTAGCGGTGACATTTTCTTTTTCGTGGGGTAGCTCCTAGGAGAGCATTCTTGTATATCCATCCCAGAACTAGTTAAGAAAGACTTTATGGTGGTGGTGCTTGTATAAACTGGAGATTCTGCTTCACACTGAATCTAGAAAGCTAGCCATGTGTTATTTTCATAATGAACATAGTTCTTGTCTCTGATCACCAAATATGTTAATAATTCTGTGTGGTGGGGCACAAGAGGAGAAACTGACAAATTGGAACTTATGTCGTACGGGTAGCTTCAGTTAATACATGAGGGATCATCGGGTAAGAACTATACTTTCTATACTGCATCTAGATGATTTTCATTAGTGGACTAAAATTGAATTGTCTAGCTAATTATCGTGTAGTTGCATCCAGGTGCAATTGCGTCTCGCAGCATAGGGCATCATCAATGAGCTTATATGGTCAGCCAATATAGGCCCTATCGGCTCTATCTTCAAGGTTGGTATCTCCAAGAACAAAACGTTTACACTAGTGGCATACTGTTATATGGCTGGTAGCGCCCGGGCCGAATGTATAGTTGATGTTTTTGTCTGCCTGACTGTTTTATCTTTAAACTCATACTACTTTAACACATGAATTTGTTTTCGTCCATATTACTATTTCACTGAACCGTGTGTGCTTATATACCCTTCAAGTAATATGTTCCAGAGCGTTCTAGAATTTTCTGGAATTATCTAAAATTTAAACACTAGAACGTTTTAACATTAAAAGGTTTCATATTTTTTTGTCACCCAAATAAAAAGATTAATTGAAATTTAAAAAATTTAACATTTGGTAATCCATTAATGTACTTTATACTTTCCATTGTTTTTTTATATGGCCTTCGTTTTGGTCTTAATTGATAATAAAGTTACAGTCAGTTTCTAATATTTTATTGCAAGCTTCATCCCATATGATTCTTTACAACTGGTTTAGTAATTTCAAGCATGGTCGTATTAATCTGCGTGATGTTCTGCATGAGGGATGTCCCTCAGCAGTAACAACTAAAGATAACATCAATACTGTGCATTTCATGTAAAAAATTGACAAGAGGAAAACCTATCAAGAGATTCGGTTAAGTTTGGACATTGGTATATGTCAAGTACAGAATATTCTACATAAAATTTTAGGCACTAGGAGGCTTTGCAATAGGTGGTTACCTCATAATGTGATTGAAGATCAATAACACCATTACATTGATTGGTGTCGTGAAATATTAGAAAAATTCAACTGAGGTCAATCAAATGTTTTATTTGACTTTGTCAGGGCGATAAAAGCTGAATATACTGTTACAAACCCAAAACTAAAAGGTAGTCTGCATCGTGGATGTTTCCTTCTGAAGAATTGCCTATGTAGATGAAGAATTGAGAGAAAAGAATTGCTAGAAAAAAGACAGTCGCCTCCTTCTTCGGAGAAACAAGTTTTTGTACATACAACGTTCTGAAAAACGAACAGAATTATATACGTTTGTAAACAGTTATAGAGCAATATCATCACCGTATTCAACGTAATAATGCCTCTACACATTCAGCCAAATGAAGGACTGAATATTTGACTACGTTGGGTGTAGAAATTATGGATTATCTGCCAAACAGCCCGATTTCATACCATGCTATATCTATTAATTCCCATGAATACAAAATAAACTGTGAGGAATACGATTTCTGGACACTGCAAGAGCTTAGAAAAGGCCGTCCAATGAAGAGTTCTCTCAATGGTTCCTTCGAATGAAGCAATGTATAGAATGCCATGGAGACTTTTTTGGAAAACAATTAAAAAATTACAAAATTGGTAGTTAGTCTCATTTTTGATATTTTAAAAACTTTCAATGTTAGTTTAGGTAGAATAGAATTAGAAAAATGGTAATTATTTATGCAGTTCCTACTTCCACTTACTTGTCCCCTCAAGTCTCTTAACAGCTTGAGCAACTCTCAAGTAGACCTTCAAGAGTACACCAAAGATGAGAAGAAGCAAAGTGGTGGGAAGTAAAGTCCAATACAGGACGGAGGCATTTATCGCCAAAATGCCAATCAACATTATATAGATCTGGGCTGTTTCCATCATAATCCGCGGGAGAATTTCGTCCATGGCACCCATGTCTTTGGAGAACCGATTTAGGATACGTCCTGTTAAGAAAAATGAAGCCAATTTCATTATTAAGTAGTAACATGTGAAATAAATTTTGTATTGTCATTATAAATATAATTTTATTTTTTTTTAAAAAGGTTAATGGTAATGTTTCAGTAGTTGTATATATAGAATTTAATTAAATGCTTATTAGAGTCAGCGGTTTCAATTTAACCTATGTGGGCTTGTCCAGAATTTTTGTATTTTCTTGAATAACTGTAATTAATTTGTCTACCAGAAAATTTTACATCGCACAGTCGCATCACCTCATAATTACAATTTTGGAAGCCGTTCAATTCCAGAGCAGAGTGAAGTATAGCTATATACAGTACACAGTGATTTAGCTTATGAATAAATATTTTACGTATTACTAAAATTGCTAATTTCATTATCATCATCATCATATATATTAATACGCTAAAGTTAAGATGTTACTCTCCCTTTTTAGAAAAAACCTCACAACTAATCCACATAAATTATATATAATTTTATAGATAATTGCTTGCTCTACCGGCATCCACAACTAAAAAATTTATTATTGCTATTGTTTTTGCAAATTAATTAATTATTAAAATTATATACACAAAACAGCAATACTGCCATCTAACGGCTCAACGTCAATATGATTGACGGTCGGTAAAATTTTTGTTTAATTTCAAATCCACTCACTTATAAATAAAGTGGCGCTTTAGCTCAATGCTTTTGATACTTGCGCCTCTATATGTCAATTTTAGTAAAATATTTGTTTGATCTGTCATCAGAGCTTCATAATGGAATAAAAACGTAATAAGCAGTGTGCAAAATTAGAAATGAATTGAATACCTGCAATCAATTTTGATTTATTAAATTGAGTTGAATAATTTATAATGCGAAAACTTCGCACGGGTCACGCTAGTTATAATTATATTACTATTATTACTATTTTGTAAATTTCATATTTGATAAAGTTTATATTTTATGAAATTATTATTTTGTAATAATGTATTTTTATTAGTTGATATTTAATATTAAAATATTATTATTATTTGTTCCATTTCTTTTTTTGCAGCTTTATTATATGCTAGCAATATATTTTCCTTTTGACGACACTTTTATCTTAAATTGCATGGTGAGGACATTTACTTTGTATTTATGTTTATTATTTAATATTATTAGAATTATTGTGGAAAATGTGTTATACCTGATTTTTTTTTCAATTAACCTGGTTTGTTCCTGCCTTATGGTGGTGTACGTAATTATTTATGATATTGGTTTTAATTTGTTTTCTTTTTATCTTTGAACATATTTTTGTAAGTAATATGTACAAATTGATGTGATCGAGTGTGCTTTATGTACAAATTTAGAATAAAACTATAACTATGACTTGATTGTTAAATAATAGTAAATGGTAGTAACATCTTATAATAGTATTATATATATTATAGTAGTCTTTAATTTTAGTATGTAGAACCAAAATACCATTCTTTGAAAGTGCTAACAATTGTCTGAGCAGAATATTTGAAGGTTAGCAAATCCAAACAACTGTCGAAAATTGTCATTCAACATTTTGTAGTAATAGATTAAATTTACTAAAATTTGACAAACATAATTAGAAATGATTATATTTAAAGCAAGATTTAAATTGGATTTTCGTATTCAAATTAAAAATAATATTTTTTATTTAAGATGAGTATAACGCATCATTGAGGATACTTTCAATTATGTAAATTATTACGTGCATTGTCGAGGATACTTTTAATTATGTACATTATTATGTACATTGTTGAGGATATTTTTAATTATGTACATTATTATGTGCATTGTTAAGGATACTTTTAATTATGTACATTGTTATGTGCATTGTTAAGGATACTTTTAATTATGTATATTATTATGTGCATTGTCAAGGATACTTTTAATTATGTATATTATTATGTGCATTGTCAAGGATACTTTTAAAAATGTACATTGTCGAGGATACTTATAATTATGTACATTATTATGTGCATTGTTAAGGATACTTTTAATTATGTATATTATTATGTGCATTGTCAAGGATACTTTTAATTATGTACATTGTCGAGGATACTTTTAATTATGTATATTATTATGTGCATTATCAAGGATTCTTTTAATTATGTACATTGTCGAGGAAACTTTTAATTATGTATATTATTATGTGCATTGTCAAGGATACTTTTAATTATGTACATTATAATGTGGATTGTCGAAGATACTTTTAATTATGTAATAAGTATTGTCAAGGATCCTTTTGATTAGCATGACAACCTAAGAAAACTTTAAAAAATTAGTATTAAATATGTGAAGAAACATTTTTTGTTTTATCATATTTGGAAGCAAATTAATTATTTAAAAAGAATTAATTTGTAAGGCCTCAAAATATAAAAGGCTTTTTAATAGAAGTGACCTTGGTTGAGTTGGTGGAAAAATTGATTTTATAGATGTCGGTTGACACACAATATTTGGTTGGTTGCCCAATGACCTTGTTCGGCATTGCAACCAATGACCTTGCTCGCCACCAAGGGCGAATATAGAATCTTGAATCAAGATCCTCTATTTAATTTGACAAATCATACACCACAATGACACATTATTTGCATTATTTCAAACTCACCTGAGGAACTGGTATCGAAGAACCTCATTATCGCCCGCAGCATTCTGTGAAATACTCTGTCATGCAGTGCTCTAGAAGCCCTCATGGTAGCCCCCATGAAGACAGGCACACGCAGTATGGTGAGTAATATCAGTATGCATATAAAACCCGTGTAAATATAAAGGTAGTCAAAGTTGGACCAATTCACTATCGCCGGAATAACTGAGGAAACATTTATTATGAAATTTATTTATTTATGAAACTTTATTGCAAACTTATAAACCAAATATATAATGATCGACTTATTGCTACAAAAGCGATCTCTTACAATTAATAGAATAGCTAGTAGTGTGGTAAACTGCAAATGATTGGTTAAAGCTAATTAATGACACAAAAGAAAATAGGGATATTCACATAGGTAAACTACAGAATTAATTAAAAAAATAATACAATATAAATACATATATGAAAACTACAGAATTAATTAAAAAAATAATACAAAAGCAAAATGGTGACACGATAGAAAGATCTGCCAATTATGATAGGTAATGTAATTTCACATGACTTTTAAACATAGACAATGAAGGTGTATCAGTTGATTCCATAATCCAGCAGAACATACGGTAAATGATTCTCCATAGAATGCAGTCTTATACTGAGAGATTAGGAGGGTGCACTTCTTTTTATACATAAATCAAGATTGAGGGTTGACAGAAAATGGAATCCAGATCGTAGGTATGAAATTGTCAGTGGCATGTAGCACTTTTTGGGTAGGGCAAACTACTAAGGTAGGCACATGAAGAATATTTCTATTTTATTGTTAATAAAATCCTCCATATCGAAGTTCTTATCAGTCTAATTCTTGACAATTGCATGTTTCTCACTTCAATTTCTTACTAATTAAAAATTTATGATGACCGAAGACCAGAAACAAAACTGAGAAAGCACAAATATTAACGCAAATGGTGTTAAATTGTGGACCAAATGAACACATTGAATGTCACTACATCAACGCTTTGCATTAATATGTTATTAACTATTTCTTGACATTTTCTGCTGTAATGCCATTTATCAGAATTTGTCAAATTACTTAGCAGAATTTGTCAAAAGTAGTTTATCACCAATGGAAATTTCACTGTTGAAATTTCACAATGAAATTTTCACTGTTTCGATGGTTATTAAATAAATAAATATTCATTAAAAATTATATATTAAAGAAAAACTATTTTTGCTCACAGTCATTTTATAATAAAAATTTGTTTGAAAAATATTTCCCATGCGAACTACGTTTTCAACAATAAACTAATTGCTAAAATTTTTTTGAGTTAATTGCCTTTCTTAATGACACCGAGTGCTGAATAAACAAATACAAACAAAAAACAAAAATGATTGTGAGAGGTTATACATTTGATGTTTCACAACCCTTCCTCCATAATAATTTTCAAATAATTTTTGTTAGATGAACACAATCAGAATATTTTTGTTATTTATTATATTATTCATTATATTATTATATTATTCGTTATGTTATTTAATAAAGAGAGGTTATACATTTGATGTTTCACAACCCTTCCTCCATAATAATTTTCAAATAATTTTTGTTAGATGAACACAATCAGAATATTTTTGTGATTTATTATATTATTCATTATATTATTATATTATTCGTTATGTTATTTATTATATTATTTGTTATTTATTATATAATTCATTGTTATTTATGAATATTCTTTGATTTACAGGAAGAGAAATTATCACCAAAGTCAGCACAAAATTTTATTTAAAATACAACTGCTGGCTCACTGCAAAAACGTACAACACGTATATTAAGAACTTGTCTTATATTATTTTTTCAATCAAATGTAAATTGAAAAATTTCACTTGAGGGAAATCTCACTTGAGTAACTTGTCACTTATATTATTTTTTCAATAAAATGTAAATTGAGAAATCTCACTTCAGAGAAATCTCACTTGAGTAACTTGTCACTTATATTATTTTTTCAATAAAATGTAAATTGAGAAATCTCACTTGAAGGAAATCTCACTTGAGAACTTGTCACTTATATTATTTTTTCAATAAAATGTAATTGGGAAATCTCACTTGAGCAACAGTCTTTTTCCGTTACAACGTAAATGGACATTCAAAATACCAGACTAATAAAATAAATGCAAATAACTAGTTCAACGAATTATACTCACTGTCAAATATATTAGGTATTTTTTTAAAATGGAAAACTAGTTACATTACTCTGTTTTCAATTTGTTTACTCTGAAGGGTAGATAATCAGTGAATGGCAGCACAGTTGTCCTTATGTGATGCGTTCGGAATAATCATGAAATTATTTTATTCAGAACATAGCCGCAAGCTAGGGGTTGCGAGTTTGCCTTCATGTTACAAATCAGTTGCTTGAAATAACGCAATCAAGCAGCCGATTTGTAGCGTGAGGGTAAGCTAGTAGCCTGTACTTACGGCTATAACAATGGAGTTTTTATAAAGACGTTATAATGAAGCTTGTACATTTAATTTAAAATTGCATGTACTGGTAGCGTTCGGCTTGTACATTTAGTTTGGGCATGTGGACTTCACTTGAATACCATAAATTAAATCCATTTAAATATTGACGTAGACGTATATATGTCTGATGTTTAGGGCAAGCTACATATAATTATTTATAAGACACTGCATGTCACTGGAAGGTGTAATGGGATTAATAATATAAAATATTAAAACTTCCTTAGGTTCACAACGAATTAACACCACAAAACAAAATTTCGTGATTCGCAAAGTTTGTATTACGGTACCCGCAGTAAAACGTAAAGTCTAGTATATAATAAGGAGTAAAACATATTTTAAATAGATTGATTCATTTAATATTTCATGCTTTTTTTCATACATTTTATAAATAAATATATATATATATATATATATATATATATACATATATTTATAATTAATAGTTCTAAATTTTGAGAGTCTAAGAATTACAAGTGATATGCTGTAGGATTTAACGACATGTGTCAGACATATATATAGAATTAATAGTTCTAAATTTTTAGAGTCTAATAACACAACCTGTAATATGAGGAGTGTTTTTATAAAATAAGTACCATTTTTAAATAACTGCGGTCGGAGTATAGACAGCGAAGCCATTCGACTGTGTTTACGCTTGTTTGTGTGTTATTAAAATGGTGTCAAAGATTGAAAATCCCGCCCACTGCAAAGTGCGTGCTATTATTTGTTTTCTTAGTGCTAAAGACTTGAAAACAGCTGAACTTCATCGCCAAATCAGTGACATTTATGATGAAAGCATTATGACTGATGAAATGGTATGGAAATGGGTTACGGCCTTTAGATATGGCTGCACAAATATTCACGATGAGAAATGAAGTAGGCGACCTTCAGTTATTATCAACGATATTTTTTTTACAACATATTTTTTTAAAAAAAGAAATGAAGTTAAAAATAAATAACTATGGCTACTAGATAACATAACTCTCACTACGATATGATAGATAATTAATTTAGTAATAGAGTTAAATGAACAAAAGGCAACGACATACTGTGTGCACCTACTTGCTCAAGCAGCTACAACGAAATGGCAACTCGCCGCTTGTGGTGATAATGGATGTGGAAATTGATGCAGGTTACAAGCAAGATTTCTATCTTGTCGAATAGCTTACTTATTCAGCATTTTTTATTATCACCAGCTCGCACAGATTATACGAATGATTTTGTGATATACATAGAATTAATTTAAAACTCACTTTCTGGCTGCAAAGTTCTGTTGACTAATAAATCTTGTTTGAAATCACCCATTGCAGTCCTAAAAATTAAAAACATTCTTAAAAACTTTTTAATTTCCTATTTTTTAATATTGAAATAGAGTCGTTCAACTCTATTGACAAGCATCTCTCTATTGACAAACTTTATTCAATAGAGTCGTTCAACTCTATTGACAAGCATTATTTATAAAACAATTAGCTATTTGGACACTTTTGTGGTTTTCTTATATTGGTTGAACAAAAATAAACAAATTATCTGCTCTGTCACTATGCTATAAAACAATCAATAAATGTATATTTACATTAATAGTTATTTGAAAATAGGATTAATAATCTTCATGAAATGTACTGAATCTATAATTTTCTAATATACAAAGTAACTTAAGGAAACTTAAGGAAGGTTTGAGTTTAAGGTAGGTTCGCGTTTTTCCTTAAGTTCAAGTTACAAAGTCTTAAGGAAACACATTTTCGCATGATTCATGTTCAATAAATGAAATAGTTGAACAGAGGCAGATTCTATAAAATTACCTTTATATCTGAATCTTAGTTCCTTCTTTGTTCTTTGTCCTACCCCTAATCATATCTCAAATTTAATCCCAACTGTTTTGAATCATGTCTTAATCTTATTCGTCTCTTGTCATATTTCGATATCTCAATCCTGATCCCATTCGCCTCTAATCATATTTCAAACCCGATCCTATTTGTCTTTATCATATCTGAATCCTGATCACATTTATTTCTAATCAAGTTTCAATCCTGATCCTATTTGTCTTTTATCCTATCTCAATATTGATACCGCTTGTGTGATCACACCTTGATCCTAATACTATCTGTCTTTTATCATATCTCAATCATGATACTATTTGTCTCTGCTCATATTTTGATCCTGATTTCATCTGTCTAATTATATTTCAATGCTGGCCCTATGGCTCCACAGTTTTATCTTCATTATGATCACGTCTATCTCTAATACACATATCTCAATGCAAAACTTTTTAATATTAAACAGAAACATTATTTGACTTTTAGCCTTTTGATCCAGTATTTTTTAGCATCTTTCTGGTAGATTTATAGTTCGATAATCAAAAATTCTCTACTTGTAATAAAATGTCAATTTGACCGATGTCAAAACTTGAAAATAAATGCTAGTTGGTTCTTTAATCAACAAATAACTTTATTCATCTGATACTGTGTATTTTCCATTAATGTCAGTTATTTGACCGTTGAAAATTGAAATTCAATTTATTTATTTACGTATAGCTATGAAAGGAATCTCACATGGCCAACCAGAACACCAGCCCAGCCCTGCTTGATGAGTGGCAGGGGATCGAATCCTGATCACAGCAATGCCCGAGTCGTCAAAGATTGTACACCTTGTGATCAATTATGATTTAATTGACAAAATAACTCGACTCTTTATGAACGATTGAAAAATCGGCACTAAGACTACTAGCTACAAGTGCTGTTCTGAATATGATCGTCATTTAATATCAGCTAAGATGTTCTTCCACATCAAAACATTATTATAGAGTAATTTTACTGAACAATAGGTTATAGATATCTTTACATCTAAAAGAATGATACCCATCAGTTTTTATAATTATAATGATGACAATTTTAAATTTACAAAAAGCAAAAGACCAAGTAACCGTAAGTGAACACAAGTAACAACAATTACAAGGTTTACACAACTACAAATTCTTAAAAATTTGTAACCATCCACACAACTCACCAAACAGATATCCAATAATCGGTGCCTGAAGCTAGAATCTGAGTCACAATCATTATCGCCACCACAGACACAATTCCGCACCAAGAACTGCCTGACGTCCAATAATCCGATATAACCGCCCAGCTGAGACCACCTTCCGCTCGTCCTTCTCGTTCTAGTTTCTGAGCTTGGTACTCAGACTTCTCATCAGCATTATTCTCAGATTCTCTTCGATCTTTAATCTGAAAGTTTCACATGAAGATTAATGACAATTTTCAGTATAGCTAACTGTTACATCTACTTCACGATAACAACAGAAATGAAGTGTTATGAGGAATACGAAATCAAATTCTAAACAACTTATGATTTTCCAAGATAAATAAGACAACTGTTTCTACCTATGCTTTTTTCAGGATAGGTCTAAAACACAACGCTTCATTTTGATTGGGATTCCCTATTCTATAATTAAAGATATTGAGTTGGAAATTTATCCTGAAAACAATTACCTTTTCTAAAATTAAAAATATCAAGTTTAGGATTTACCCTGAGTAAAATTCCCTTTTCTATAATTAAAGATATTGAGTTGAAAATGTATCCTTAGTACAATTTTCTTTTCGTGTTTTCAATTGTTTTTCGACAATTAAACATGTTGAAATGAACCTTAATACAGTTCCCTTATCCGCAATTAAACATATTGAGTTGGGCATTTACTAAAATTCTCTTTTCGACAATCAAATATGTTGAGTTGGAAATATGCACTCAGAGTATGATTCTCTTTTCTACAATTAAAGATATCATGTTCAGCATCTACCCTGAGTATAATTCCCTTTTCCACAGTTAATATTAATTTTGATCATCTACCCTGAATAGTTTACTTTTTATTTAATTAAAGCCATCAATTTAGAAATCTACTCAGAGTACAAGTATCTTTTGTACAATTCTAAAATTGATCAGCCTCTTTCGGCAACAAGATGTATAAATAATGGAAGTAACTATAGAAAATTTACTTTATTAAAGATTATATGTATATATAAAAATATGTACATATGTAGATATTCCAGGGAGAAATTACCAGTCATTGTAAAATAAAAATATGAGTATAATTACCCAAAGAAAACATACAATTATTTTTTTAATCTTTCAATATATCATAATCCCGGTGTTTTACGCAGATTTACACAAAGCGCTGTTTTGATGGCATAAGCCAATGTTTGGCAACATATTTCTCAGAATCTGTGGGAAATACTTACATACATTGTTATATAATAGTTTTTGTGTCATCTAATAGAGTGAAGTAGATAAAAAATGACCGTTTCACTTTTTTAGTCATTTTTTGAGTAAATGTTTGTGAATTTTTTTAAAATTCCTTCATTTTATTTAATTAACCTTCGAATAATTTTTCCTTATGTTTGTTTGTCAAAAATTTCAGCAGGGTATGAAATTTAAAAGGATATAGCAGTCATTACCTTAGTTATAGAAGGAAAGTTATAGAAAAAATGAAAGGAGCTAAACCATTTTCCCTTTTGGTGTTTTCTTGTTAAAAATATGGGCAAAATGACCATACATTTATTTGACGACTGGGCACTTAGTCTGGGATGAGGAGACTATTAATGACAAAAGTAATATTACCTCATATTATGCTACAGTTCAGATTAGAACCAGATGGCCTTTATAATGGCGACATTCCATTGATAAATTTTGTTAAAAGAAAAAACACGGATGAATGTCATTTATATGTCAGTAAGTGCATACTGACTGAGAAAGGAGCTTCGCGAGACAAATGCATAGTCAGTCAGTATGCATTTCATGAAAACACAAGTGCAAGGCTGTGCGTGTGTTTGGCTCGGGTGAGTGCTGCCGCTTTCGATCCATGCAGAGTCTGTTTTTTGCCATGCTAATAGGCACCTCAGTATATTTGCTGCACTAACTCAGGACAGTTGTCTTGTACTTGCTCGATTGTAATGGATAAAGATCAGTGTTTAAAGCTGATCCTGTTACATGGCGGTTATAGATGGGACTTGCAATGTTTAGAAAAGACAAAGGTCACAGACAGAGAAATAAACATCTCCGTAGTGGATCTAAAAAAGAAAATGTAATATTGGGATCATACCGAAGTGAGAAATCTCGAGAAAAAACACATATGTCAGAAACACAGATTAGAGGATCAGGTAAAAAAAATCTTTATTTTGAATTAAATATTAATATAAATTGTCGTCTAACTACTTTCGAATTCCATCAAAAATTATCTAGTTTTTTGTTTTTATAGGTTATGCCGATATTTATACCTCAAACTGGTATGCATATGAAGCTTTTAGCCTTATGGGGGATAGGAACGAGCCAGGAACCATTAAATTTTTTTCATCATCGAACGCCAACTCTTCAAATAATCCATTTCCATATTTTAATTTGTTTCGATACATTTTTTTAACCCAAAACCATTCTCTTTCTAATTTTTTATAATTCGATGAATCAATAAAAACGTAGTAGCTGTGACAGCAATTTGCACATTCTGCTTTCTGTCAAATTAATGCGTAGATAGGTTGTTGCTTGACCTTTCTACACTCGGCAGACTTGCTTCCGTATAACGTTATATCAAGGCTGCTTCGCATAGCATTTATAGCTCGACATTTGGGTGACATTGCCCCATAAAGTTGCTCGTTTAGTCAGTAGGCAGCATCTAACAGTGTTATAAAATGACACTTTAGTGGTGGTAAAAATTAGCCTGCAGTAAGGGTAGTTAAAGATTCGTAGATTAATAAACATGTGATTTACATCTAACGAAAACAGTCCTAATTACGTTATAAAACCAAAAAAAATGTCTATAGTAGTTTTTTCAGTTGATTTTTGATAATGATTCATATTTATTTCATTACTTCTAAATTCGTTGAATGAAATAAATATTTTCTATAAATATGATTATTGTTTCATTTACCTCTTTATCTTATATTTTGAATATTTAAATTTACCGAAACAAATGAAGACAACAACTACAGTTGATGAATCTTCCGGAGGCCTTTATAAACACAGATGAATGTTATTAGTATGTATATAGTAGTGTTACAAAATGTCAGGGATTAAGAGTTTAAAACATCATTTTTTAAAGTTTTAAGAAGTCTAATTCCATAAGAATATTCATCCTAGTTTCGAGACAAAATCATGTTTGCTACACTCCAAATGAAGTAATATATATTAAATAAAAATTAATAAATGAGTGAGTAAAGTAATCTTACAGCAAAAAAATCTTTACCAATTGTGCTTATGTCATTTAGTGATCCACAAAACTTATACAGCAATAGAAAAAGCTATCATTATTGGTAGTCAAAGACTGACTTCTAAAGTAACCCCACCTAGTTTACCGAAATTAGTGATAAATAGTACAATAATACCACATACGTCAACTGTTAAAAATCTGAGCCTATTGATCTTTCAAAATCTTAGTTGGCGCCCTCAAGTAAATGATGTTAGTAGTCATGTTGTCAACACGATACACTCTTTGAAACATCTTTAAAATTTTCTACTGGCTAAAAAGAAGTCTATCTTTGTCAAACACTCTTATTACCATTAATTGATTATGGAGATGTGTGCTATCCTAATTTTAATGAAGAATACTTGTGCGAGTTGAAACATCTTCAAAATTTATGCATCCGGTATATCTTCGGCTTCAGAAAATATGATCATATTTCTGAATATAGGTCACAAATGGATGAAGATCTGTGATTGATGCCAACTTCACATACTTACTCTTCTTTTTAATATATTAGAATATCCTCATAGCCAAAATTATTTTAGTAACAAATTTAAAGATTTGTCTGCTCACGGCCTTGGGCTACAATTTGAAAGTTCACTCACCCTACTTATTCCTAAACATACCTCTACCACTTACGAAAAATCCTTCATTGTCCAAGCAGCAAAAATTTGGAATCACCTGGATTCTGACATTAGGAAAATCATGTTTCTAAATATTTTTAAAATTGAGTGAAAAAGTCCTGCCTCTCCTGAAACCTTTTCCTTTGTGTCCTTGTCCTTTCCTGTCTCTCCCATCCCAAATCATGTCAATAGTATTTTTTACTTATACTTTTGTATTTTTTTTCCCGTCTAATATGCTATAAAGAATTTTCATTGTAAAATATTTTACAGTCTACCAACTAAATTTCGATACCAATTGTTATGGTTGACTGGAAGAGATTGCTTATGCAGCAATAAGTCCGCCATATGTACTATAAATAAATATGATAAATGAATGAATAAATAAAAAGCAATAAATATGAGAAAATATAACAACCTACAATATTTGAAGAAACCTCACCTGGAGACCTTCACTTTTTCTTCTAAAATAATTTTTAGAAGAAACGGTAATTTATTTCATTATATTTCACACTCTTTTAATTATGGACCTCACTATTCACAATCATGTCATCGAAACCTGTCAGAAAGCCTACAAGATTCTAAGATTCATCATACGCAATGTTCGCGACATATGAATGTCTTGTGATATTATTCAACTATAGTTCTTAGTATTCATGACACTAATGCCGATATCTAGTCTACATCTGACGTGATGTATATCATTGTGCTGGAAAAAATATTATTATAAAATGTACTGATATTATCCTTATTTATTGCAATCAGATTTTGTAGTGGGCATAGTCGGATGTAGTTCCTTATAACCCCAGTGGGCATTGGTTTGGATCATGCATTTTTAAAATGATTAGGTCACTGTGTTGATAACATTTCAACCTTGAGTTTACTAGGATTTAATGCTCTTGGATATATATATATATATATATATATATATATATATATATATATATATATATATGTATATATATACAGTGTAGTCCGTTTAGTACGACTTCGCACATAACAACCAACCGTTTGTAAGCATATTGGTTTTACATTTAGAAGCTGGTGA
The DNA here is from genome assembly GCA_039881145.1 of Druceiella hillmani. NCBI lineage: Eukaryota > Metazoa > Arthropoda > Insecta > Lepidoptera > Hepialidae > Druceiella > Druceiella hillmani. The sequence continues at coordinate 6,121,401 of JAYKKI010000035.1, read as the reverse complement.
GTCAAATGTAACGATTGCGAAGGAATTCGGTGTAAATCATTGGACAATATCCACAATTAAGAAAAATAAACACAAGATAGAACATTTATTCAATGCGAATGTTTTAAAAATCTAAATGCGTGAGAGTGTCGTCTCAAGAACAAGTTGACGTGACACTTTTGCAATGGTTTAAACTGCAACGTAATCGGGGAATACCCGTAAATGGGCCTATGCTTCAACAAAAGGCAATTATTTTTGCTAAAGAGCCAAACATTCTTAATTTTGATCGTTCGGCGAGTTGGATTAACCATTTCAAGAGTAGACACAATATTGTCGCCGGAAAAGTTGCTGGAGAGTCTTTGTATGTTGAACAGAGCGATGTGACCGAGTGGGAAACAAAAGTTTGGCCTAATTTGCGAGCAAAATTTAGTGACGATGAAATATTTAATGCAGACAAAACTGGATTATTCTTTAAACTAACGCCAGATAAAACATTAAAATTTAGGGGTGAAAAATGCTCGGAAGGAAAACTTTCAAAAGACAGAATAACTGTGATGGTCGCAGCTAACATGAGATGTTTCAAAATTGTACGATCTCTGCTGGTAGATTATGAGAGCAATCGCAAGGCCTGGATGACATCAGATATTTTTATCAAATGGGTACGCGATTGGGATTACGAACTGACTAAAAAGAAGAAAAAGATCCTGCTTCTGGTTGACAATTGTCCAGCTCATCCCTCAATCAGCGACTTAAGAAGCATAACTCTCATTTTCCTGCCTCCTAATACAACATCTGTATTACAACCTATGGACCAAGGAATAATTCGAGCGTTAAAATCAAACTTTTGTAAAAACCTGATCCTAAAAATTGTCCCAGTCTTGATGCAAATGAAAACACCGACAGTGCCAAACATCCGAAAATCACAATACTGGATACCATTCAAATGATTTACGATGCCTGGAACAAGCTTACGTTAGCGAAGATTTTCAACTGTTATAAACATGCTGGATTGTCTGAGACAGTCCCAGTGTTGCTGCCGACAACGATGATGATGATGCGGATGATGATGATGATGTGCCGCTGTCTGTCTGGGCGAGAGCTCTGAATAAAGGACTGCCCACAGGAAATGAATTATTTGAACAATATTCTGCTATTGATGATGATCTCACAACATGTGAGTAGCTGACTGACGAAAATATTCTACAAAATGTTATCGTCAACAGCCAAGATAGCGACGATAATAATGATGACGGCCTGGAAGAAAATTGTACCACCCCGAGTGTATCTGAAGCTCTAAAACCTGCAGAAGTTCTAAATGTATTTGTGCATTCTAATTTTGAAGATGACACCATGAAAAATATTATGTCTCGTTTGCATAATGCAGTCCGTACTTATTACTCTGGAAATAAAAAGCAAAAACAATTATAATTTACAGACTTTTTGCACAAGATGTTTCGTTGTTAGTTATATAGATTATATAGACTGTATATTATGTACATATATTGATAATTTCAATTAATACTATGTATATTTCTTTTCATTCTTAGTTATGTACATATGTATATAAAATAAATAAATGTTTTGATTTGAAAGTTTATTTTATCTGCTGGTCACCTAAATATTAATAAATACATTATTTACGTGATTAATAAAAAACAAAAATTGTCTTTTCGTTTAGTACGACTTCCGGTTAGTACGATGTAATATCACCGGTCCCTTGGCCGTCATTATAACCGGATTCTGCTGTATGTATATATATATATGTATGTATATATATATATATATATAATTAATAATTGTAGTTTAACTATTCATGAAAAAGGGCCGAGGTGTATGAAAATACCAGTAAAACCAGTCTTCAAATGACTCCAGCTCTCGGTACAGGCTGATCTGGTTCCTTCTTTTATTTATATTGTGATGTAAAAAGAAGGAAGCAGATCAGCTATGGCACAGTTCTTTTTGTTCTTTATGATCATTTTCTAGTAGTTAGAAGCAGCAGTTCTTCGTCAGATGAGCTGCTTTCCAACAATCTTTCATCAGTAATGCGTGACACATCCTTTTTCAAATTATATTGCCATTGTAGTGGTTTTATATTAGTGGGTTAAAGCTAATGGATTTTTATGAAGCTTTATTACGAAAATTTTTCAAGGAACCATCATATTAAAGATTCGTAATAAAGTAGAAATGCTGTTACGCTAGGTACTCTCATTTAAATACTTGAAAAAAAATAAAGTTAAAAAATGTTTTTGCACTGAACACGAAATACGAGTTAAAAAATTGAAATGAATACAATTCATAAATACGAGATGAATGGTAAGTAACTAATTAATATCAATGGAAACGTGCAACTAATTAACATCAGTCCATAAAATTTAAATTGGATATTTCTGTAAAAGACAAATCAATTGAAAAATTACAATAACATTTCGATACAAACACTGACAAAATCATATTAATATAATAACATTTATTTACAGATATTATGATATAATAATATCAATGTACGAGTATACATTCCTCTAACATACACTTTAACTGTGTTTTGACACTAGTTCCTAATAAAACGAGATTCAAATCAGTATGCCAAAGTTGTATATGTTACTCACTCACTAATAATTCATTACAAGAAATATAGGATACACATAATATGAAAAACGTATGCGTGCCAAAGCGTGAAAAGAATTGTTTCCTTAACGTGAACGCCAAGCAATTCAATAGGTCATTGTGTCAACGCAATGCACAAGTCGCAGGTTGCATAATTGTATGTTATGCCAAAATGTACCTGCGTCAAAGAGTAAAATAAATTTACAAGTTTTCAATTGCCTCGCTTAGCTTAGTGAATCAGTATACTGTATTGATTGTTTTGACTCACTCACCCATGCCTACTGTTAAGTCTTTAATAAAAAATATTACTTATTAATAAAACGTATTATATCAAAAAAATCCTTCCTAGTCTATAATCACAAAATTTTATTATTATCCGAGTTAATACAGTGGACAAAAAACCACACAAATCATATGTTTGGTTCTGTTCTAAGGTGATTAGAACTTTCATAACTTTGAATTATCAAAGTTTCGAAACTTAACCTAAAGTGTGTTAGCAGGTTTACACTCTTAGCTAACATTATACAAGTAAAATACTTACCTTGATAGCTCCATCCTTTCCTTCAGAATCTACCTCTTCATTGTCCTGAACAGAACCGAGAAGTGCCATAAATTGTTTACTGTCAGACACCAAATCCTGATAAGTTCCTGTAGCTTGTACCTCACCCTGGAAATATGTTAGTTACTTATATGTTTAACAATGTTTATAAACCAGAGACTCACAACTCTTGGGTATCAAAAATATTCTTTGAATTTGCAACCCATGATCTCCCGTTTGGTGCTCTTTTATCAAGAGTTCAAAATTTCGTGATTCGTGTAAAATTATGGAGGTCTCATATTTTATCATTGATATATTGTTCTACACCTCTACCAAGTATATATCAGAAGTCGTGGCTGTTCAGTGTGCTCCAGGGCAATGAATTTTTTTATACCAACCTCTATCCAAAATGGTGGCCTATGTTGCTTGTTTCATATTATGGAAAATGATGGTCGGTATAAAGTCACCTAGGCGTCAAGATTTTGACTGGATATTCTACAAGACTACAAGACTGCCTACCACTTTGAATGCATACTATGTTAGGAAATAAAGATTCTTGTATTAAAATAGTGTCCGGTACAAAAAAGGTCACTTTGGTGACAGCAGGATCAGCCACCACTTCTGACAGACACTCGGTGAAGCCTTTACAACAAAATACTAAAAAGTTGCACGGTTTGAAGAGCATCATCACCTTTGGGATTTCATGAGACCATCAAAATTTTGAAGGCATCAAATTTAAACTTTTTTGGAAAAATCGATATCTATAAGATATCCAAAACGATTTTTGACACCCAAAAATGTTGGTTTTCTAGCCTATTATCTAATTCAAAATTCCATAGTCATTGAACAATAGCAATGAAGCATTTGAATTTAGATGTGAACACATGAGTTTAAATGCTGTTAAAAGCAAAAAAGAATTTCGCCACCATTAATGCAATTGCAAATTGTATTGTAATGTTGAAAAACTGAAAATTTAAACTAGCATAGACTACAACTTCCATTGCAGTTTAGGTTCACTGTTAATTGCTGGTCATTAATTATCAAATATTATAATAAACATATCAACCACAGTATTTACCCATTCCTGTCTTCTCCTGTTTCTGAAGTTGCTATTTTAACATTTGAAATCTGTTATCAATGGCAACAACACAAAGACAGAAATAAATAATAATACTTCACATGTGGTTTATCCCATGTCTAAGTGTTGCAAGTAGACTGAAAATTGAGCTCAAACATAAAATAAAACCCATTAAGTACAAGTAGTAAGTACTTAAACTTCATTCTATTCCAAAAGATAGTGTTTGCCAACAAAGTGAAATGACAGTCCAGGTATTGCAAACCTTTTGTCGTGTTCACATTAGTAATGTGACACGGATTTATTTGTATATTATTTGTGATAAAAAAGTATAATTTTTTTATTATCATCTACATTTACATTGTATAAAAATGTTTAATTTGTTTTATTGAAAATTGAATATATTTATCGTTAATTTTGTAAAAATTCATTATTCACAATTAAATGAAACTACGTGATGTAGTATTATTCCTACAATCTTTAATTTCTTTACCATCTTTGCTAATATCCCACCTGAAGATGTTGTAATACAACGAAACCTAGGTCGTGGTAAAGAAATTAAAGATCGTAGAAATAATACTACATCACGTAGTTTCATTTAATTGTGGTTATTGAAAATTATTGCTATGCACACAATGTTGTATAATATAAAGCCAAAGTACCTATAAATAATGTTGAATGTTGATATTAAAGTTTTTTAAAATGTTATATTATTTAAATAATTATATATAACATTACAAGTAATCATCGAAGATATACACAGTTAAAATAAGAACAAAAACTTAGCTGTTATAAAAAACTGTTGTATGCTATGTACCAAATATATATTCTATATCCTAAAATAATACCGTTTATTTGAAAATAAAATGTCACAACATTTTTTTACACTATCCTTACCCAAATTACACTTACTTAGTAAATTTCTTACACAGCACAATATTTTGTCTTATTCAGTTCTTCTGTCTAGTTTAATCATTATGCTAAAGACAGTCGAAACTGATTTTTTGCAGATATTTCCTTCAATACATTATAAAATATATGATGTGTAATGAAAAGCATATATAGATACACATATTGTATATGTCTAAATATGGAATATTGCTTCAAAATGTTTCATACCTCTGAGTTTCATATGATTGACAGCTAGGGTTGTCCATTAGTAAAATATTTGTGTAATATTTATATTTATAACATTATTTAGCATAATAGTTTATAAAGGAAATATAGTAATTCCAATACATGTTTTAATAATATCACACGCGAAATGCAATTAGTTTTGTGAATAGTCGTCCTTTGATTGAATATATATTTGTGTCAACCATATTTCATGGAGTTTTTGAGATAGACCTTGTGACAAAATGAATCTAAAAATGGCAACTTCATTGGTACACCAAATTATTAGTGAAGAAAAAATAAATAAGTCCCGTGTACTGGAGAAGAGTGAGAGGCTCTATCTTTAATTATCTTTCTTTTCACTGAACAACAATAAGGTGCATGGGAGCCCCTCGTAATATAATTTTATATCATTTTGAATAACATTTTTAGTTTTGGGCCAAAGAAATGCATATTTTATATGAATTTCAAGTCCAATCTTATTTCATTTTTAAGTTAGAAGTCTATGACAGATAGACGGGCCGATGATGTTCCTACAACAATAGGGTTTCATTTGAACTTTTTCAGAATTTAAACAGGATATTATTTCAACATTACACGAGTAATTCCAAAAAAATATGCATATCCATTACTAACAAAAAGATCATACAAGTCTGACATTAATGACAACGAAAATAGAACATACTCAAAGGCTTAGATAATACGAATTTCAGTGGTAATCTATGTATAACATATACTTACATCATTAAGCAAAACAATCATATCGGCCGCCTTGAGGTAGTGGAGTTGATGCGTAACGAGTACCCTAGTTTTGTGATGGAGGTATCCTTTGATGCAGGAGTCGAAGAGTTGTCTCCCGACATGGGCATCTACAGCCGAGAGAGGGTCATCAAGTAGGTAAATGTCGGCCTGCAAATTTCATGATATGTAATTAATTTAATTGCAACAAATAGAATAAAAGTGAAACATTGTCCGTTTTTTTATTTATCTTTCATTCAGGGTGAAATGGACAGACGAATTTCAATAAAATTTTACATATAGATATTATACAACTTAGATTGAAATATAGCATACATATAATAACATTGTCATTCACAGGAGCAGAGGGGTGAACGTAAAGGTTAAAAAAATTATGCGAGTCTAGAAACATTTGCTTTTAATTTAACTTTGAAATGTGATGCTATTAGTTTCACTTTTATTATCTATTAATTTAAAAGTGGTAGAACATATTTTAATTATCATATTTTTATATAATTAGTCCAGACTACAATCATATAACTCGCACAGCACGCCGTACTGCAGCACAACAAATGTTGAAAGGCAGTTCTAACATATTATATCCTAAATAATACTTACCTCATAACTATATAACTGGCCTGATTGATATCTATATGAGTTTCTTTAAAAAAAATCTTTTTACATTTTCCTACCATCACGTGAGCAAAGTTGCAGATAAAAATTAGTTAGTTATAAAAATAACACATAAAAGTATATTTCATTCATAATTCTAAATTATAAACTCTAATCTGCTCTACTCTAAATTACTCTAGTATAGTAACACAAATTAAGTAGGAAAAATAAAATTACGATTGATTTATGTTATTTTCTTAGAACGCAAAATAATATTTGGCTAGAAGATATACCGAATGCATAAATTTTGAAGACGTTCCGACTTGCACAAATATTCTTCATTAAGATTAGGATAGCACACGTCTCCATAATCGATTAATGGTAATAAAAGTGTTTGACAAAGGTAGATTTTTGTTTTAGTCGGTAGAAAATTTTGAAGACATTGCAAAGAGTGTATCCTGTTGAAAACACGACGATTTACATCATTTACTTGAGGCTACCAATTAAGATTTTGATCGATCAGTAGGCCCAGGTTTTTAACAGTTGATGTGTATGGTATTATTGTACTATTTAGCACTAATTTCGTGTTTATATTAGTGTTTCCCCTCAGAACAACAATTTATAAAAAAGCTCCACTCCTGCGTAACGACCATGCACATCTTTTTGTCTTCAAATTGGGTTAAATTTTTAAATAATTAATTCTGAATTTTTAATTTTGGATATCTCCAACTCGACAATAATCCATTTACCTCTCTATAAACGGCTCGTGCCAAGTTTATGCGCGCTTTCTGTCCACCCGACAGTGAAATGCCTCGCTCGCCAACCAAACTCTGGTCTCTGTATGGGAACTGCTTAAAATCCTTTTCCAGGCAGCACACTTTACACACCTACAAAGTATTATAAAGTCAATATTATACGAGTAATTCAACATAAAATGTAGATACTTTTGTATATTGAATCAAAAACATTTCATGTAAAAACGTTACCAAGACTCACTATGCTTTAATTCTTAAAAAGTTATATGAGACCTCATGTAGAGCAAAACTCTCAGTAAGTCTACATTTTAGTCAAAAAGAGTTATAGGACTTGACTGTGTTTTAAAACTACAACAAATCAATATAGCTTTAGATGTTCATTTCTTCACAGCTCACTCTATAGATGATAGGAGATTGCAATTGCGGTTAACCTTAGCCCGTAAACCAAATTTCAGCTTTTTAGGACATCTAGAAATATCCTAGAGCTTTTGATGATCATTAGTGACTAATGAGTGAGTGATGAAATTATTGAATTTTGCATTAAAATGAAAACTAGTTAAGGTAGAAAATTTAAACTCGACATGTTTATTGCGTCTAGTAACAAATTTCTATTTTCAAATCTGATTTGTGCTTTTAAATGTTAACCAGATTGAAGATATGAAGGTTCAAGAATTGCTCCAAGAAAAGATACTGCCCTGTGGATCTTGGGTTGTCATGGTGGATGCATTTCCGAGATCTCAGATATTGAGTAAATTTTGATTTGAAAACTCTTTGTATCTAAGAAAAGACCAGCGCCATCTATTGGAGTGTGAACATAATTTTTAATGCTTCGTGGAAACAATTTTAACTAATTTTGTATACTTTTGGTCAATTAGAAATTGATGAAATGACATTGTTAAATTAGTTTCTAACGCACTGATTAATGATAAATGTAACATTTACATTTCTTTTTCTTTGAAGTTACTTAAGGTAAAATTTCTAACTTTTAACTTTTTCCTAAGGTCGACTATTTGATCTGTAAATAAATAAAATTTATAACTAAAATATAAGTTGTTTCTTTATGCTCGCATAAATAATTTTAAATGACATTCTCATTAAAAAATTATCCCAAAAACTGGGGTTTTCTCAACCATTTGAGGGTCCAAAATTGTTTTATTAAATGTCATCTTATTATGAGACATTAATCCAAAAAATGATAACTTGAATTTAATAATAGCTTTCGAAATATGACCAATCATAGTGGTCAAAAATAACTTCTGCATTGTATATCATGAAATCGATAATAAATCTTTTTTTGTTTTTCACACTCATTTCATAATTTAACTTAAATTATTATTAGAAAAATCCAACTAAGTGCGAGCCTCGCTAACACATTGACGGATATGTATCTCTTTTAAAGTAAATTTATTTTATTTCATTAGTCAGTGATGTCTTAAATAGGGACTTTAGAGAAATAATATATTTAACAACAGCTAATGTAATTAAACAGGGGATGGTAAATATTATCGTGAAGATCTCAAAAACGATTAAATGTAGAATAATCTTTATAATTTTTCTACAACCTTCCCGTAGATTTCTAACAAGCATTTTTTCATGTTTTCAGGTCCATTAATTTCAGAAATAAGGGGGTAATTGTTTTTTTGTATATTTTTCAATATGTCTCTGAAAACGTACTTCTTACAAATATGAAAAAAATATTTTAAAGCCCTCATTACAAGTCCTTCCAAACTACACTCTTGAATTTTTAAAATTTTTTTGTAAACTTTTGAGTACATTCGACTAGCCACTCGTAACATTTGGGTCCATAACCGTGATCATACCCATTCCTCTTACTTGTCAGTGTTGTATCCGTCAGTCCAAGTGGACTGGGTATGTAATAACGTATTTGACAAAAATAAAGAGATTATAGTATTGTATTTTTATATTATGTATTAAATGTTAGATAATAATTTACGCATACAGTAATTTCAAAAGCGCAATTTAATTTTTATGAAAATTTGATGATTGTTTGCACATTTTGCGCATTTTGGTGCAACTTTTACTTCTATTAGGTACTTCTCATAAAGTGATTCTCTCCGTCACTGTTAAATATTCAAACATGATATAATTTACTTATGTAAATTTCAAATATGAATATGTCAGTCAAATTGACAGACAAATGATAGTGGCGACCCACGTTGAATTGCGGATCGGCATGGGCTCGAAACGGTTATGAACAATGATGCCATCAATGACGTTTTGATCACCATTGTAACGATTACGGTTGCCAAGTGGAATGATACATTGGTAATTTTCAGCATTACGATCGCATAGTGGAACATACTCATTGAGATTATGTGCGGGTTAATATAGGCTTTATTACTATATAAAATTGCAAGTTTCAACATTGAGTGTTTTCTAACAAATATTGTCCTCGACAGACTGAAAGAGGGATGGATAAGTGAGTGGTCCCTTAAGAGTTCCGTTTTTCCTTTTGAGGTATAGAACCCTTTTATATTTCAAGTACATCTCAGCAAAATTAATTACTTGTAATAAATTTACATTGTTAGGCAAGAAAAAACTGAAGATCAGTTTCACACAAAATTTATATGGCTATATTAGATCCATCATATTGAATTTTGAAAATTAGTCAAAATTTTGAAAATTCAAGATACCAAAAACAGTTTAAAGATTATAGATATCAAGAATATTTATACATAAAATTTAAATATAAAAGGTGTAAAGATCCATTGAATATAATAATTAAATATTAACGACGCCAAGAATATTTGTGTATAAAAGTTAATTATTACAGATACCAAGAATGTTTATATTTGAAAATTAAATATTATAGATACAAAGGACATTTGTATATAACAATGGCATAACAGAGACACTTATATATAAAGCTTTGCTTACACCATATATATATATTAGCATTATTTGCATTTAAATGTATCTGGGCTACTTTCACTGGTCATATCTCGGAAATCACTTCTCTACTTTTACAATTTAAAAACATTTTGAGATCAATGTGTCTCAGACTCCAAACAAGCGAATTTTAAAATCATAATTTACCTCTCTATACTTCTGTTTGTTAAATGGCAATCCAAATAAGATGTTTTCACGGACGGTACCGAGGTACAGCCATGCCTCTTGAGCTGCATATGACACACTGCCCGATACATTAATCAGCCCATTGCTCGGTTGTAATTCTTTTGTGAGTAGTTGGAGAAATGAAGACTGTAATAAGAGCAGGTTTGTTTCACTAATTTTTTTTCACAATTTCAAGGTACAAGTTGACAAGGAGTGAAACATTTTTGGACAAATCTTAAAAATTGACCAAGTTATAACTGATGCAATGCTGAATTGTGATATCATCATTAGTAACACTCATTGTATTCTACCAGAGCGAATGAGACAGGTAGATACCCCTCTCTATCCCTACCTTTTTAATTTTAATTTTTAAGGTTTTTTTAGGTTTTTAACTAACATTTGCAACATTTCGCTAATCCATAACACTTCATTTATTTACTGCTAAATTGAAAAAGACAGCTATTTTCTATATATTAATTTAAATTTAATTGCTTTATACTATACATGTATATATTTACACATAGATAATTTCTAACAGAAAGTCTAAAAGTTTATGTAAGTTATAAAAGATCTGTTCTAGTCAGTTACAAAGAAAAGTTGAAACATGTTAAAAATTTAGGAAAATTATTAAAATTGAAAATATTGCCATATCAAAGCCTGAAAGAAAAAGTTCTCTTTACTCATAATAATTTTGAAATACAGTTAATTATAATACATAACATTTCAAAATACTCTAGAAAGAGATGTAAAAAATTAAAGACACATTTTTTAATTTAAATCTGTAAGTAATAACTTTTTACATCCTTCGCAAACAACAATTTTGGGCTACTAGACTAACAATTTTTCTATTTAAAAACGAATAAATGTGTAGCGTTCATGTTAAACCACAAATGTCAGAAAACACTACTTGGAAAGTGAAAAAATATGCTACGACAACAATTTAAGAATTACAACTTAATTCATACAACATGATGACTAATTTTAATACAGACCTATTCAAAATAAAAACTGAATTGATTATCAGGTGATTTTAATTTTTTTTTCATTACATGTTTCAAAAACAGGAATTCCAACATCAGTTACGAGGACCCGTTCAATTAGCTATTTGAACTTTTTAGGGTATTATTTGAACACAGTTGGATACGCATTTTTCTTCTGCACATCTCGATGTAAAAATCTAAAATTCTATTACTATAAGTTACATAGTTTCACACTGGCACCAACAATACACTTCAGTAGTTAAAACATTTATTTGTAAAACATATTCAGTTGTATTAAGTGATCGAGGACTGAAGAAAATATTTTAGCAATTAGGACACAACAAATATTAATTTCCACTCAGAATGATAAATATGAGGACAGTTCAGTAAGTACCTGTGTCAAGGATAAAGACGCCATTTTAAAAAAAAAATGACATTTCACCTTTAGAGATAAATACTTCTTCCATCATCCCTGTGATTTTTTTAACTCCTCCAAAAATAGAAATTTACGAGGAGCTCTCTAAAATACATATATTGTCTTGATGATAACCTCATTTGAGCAAAATTTTTTCCTGTGAACCATTTCTTCTTTACGAACAAGAAGAAATCACAGGGAAGCAGATCAGATGAATATGGGAGATGCGGCAACACTATGTAACATAATCATACAGTTTGGCAGTGATAACTCCAGATGAATATGCTAGTATATTATGACGGTGAAACAGCACTTTTTCTTTCTCAATAGAGACATTGATTTCTTTTCAAAATGGTCTAATAACTCACAGTAGTGTTGTGCAGTGGTCGCTTATCCTTTTTCTAAGAAGTTCAAGCATATAATGCCTTTTACATCCCAAAAAATTGTCACTATTAATTTTCTGGCCGATGTATATAATGGATCGTTCCGATTATAATGATCTAAGTCTCATGGACGGTGACAACTTGACACAAAAAGTCCTTTCATTCGATGATCAGTAAGAATCAAGTCGCGGTCTTTTTCAATGATTTCTTTGGTAACCACATCTGAAAGACCACGTCCTGTTCGTTGCTACTCATCAAAAACCAATTGCACCAATATCTAACTGTTGTCATAGACGGTGAAGGGTCCTCATAAAGCGCATCCTATTTCGCTCTTATCTCCTTATATGTTTTCCCATCCAATAACAAAAAGCGAATCATTTAACAATACTACACTTTTTCCATCTTAACGAAAACCATATTGCCTTACTGAAATGGCTGCAAAATCTATATTAAGCTATGGATTAGTGTCAAATTCATTTTGGTGTGGTTTCACATATGGGTAGCATACAATGTTAATGGCATCTCGCCTTAGCAATAGCATCTATCTTCAAACACATTCTTTGTAGAAACTTATTGAGACATAACTGAAACTAACCTTTCCAGCGCCCACAGAACCTACGATTGCACAGAGCTTGCTCCTGGCAACACGCATAGTGATATTTTTTAGTGTTACGCTGCTATCCTGACCCCAAGATGCTGACACACTGCTCATCTCTATTGCCAGCTCTTCGGACACCTGATGGCTGTGGTTTTTCCATGCAGGCTGATTTTGTTCTAAGAAATAAAATTCGTTCTTAAATTGACTAATAATTGTAATATCTTATTCTTTACCAATATGTAAAGTTCATCTAATAAGTCATTTAGGGTCTCCCAAGCAATGCTAGAACATAAAGGGACAATTTATTTTACAGTATTTATAATCAAAGCCGTTGATATTCAAAAATAACAACACAATGTATATTAATTTTACATACAGTTCACATTATCTCACATACATAATGCAGATGATATTTTGTGTTAGAATACATATGACATTTTAAAATCAGGCTGCGACCCTTCATTTTTGCGTGTCACAATAACATTGACCAAAAAAAAAGTGTAACAATTCAAAAAACTATAATTAATGATAGATATACAAACTATATTGCATTCAATAATAAATAAAGCATGTTCATACAATAAAAAATGAAACAAGTCTTTGGATATATATTGACATTTTCATGACGTCATCTGTTAATGCAAATGCAACGCAGTGGTGCACATTAATTTATTCTAACTGCAGTTTTAGTTACGCAAATTTGACGTTTAATTTTTTTTCATTTTGCATTTTATAAAATTGATTATAAACAAAACATCAATATTTAATAGTTCTTTAGATATTATCCATAAAATTCAATACTATCGCTCTACCCAATAAGCTATTTTAATGACCCTCCTGTATGTCTAGATAGAAAAAGAACCCTCTTTTATATGGAAGGAGCTTACTCAGCATACAAAAACACTACTAAAGCAAAAGAAGTTCCAAGTTGGGAAATCCCACCTTCATGTCTAATTTATATCATACGTTCATATGTAACTTTAAAAAACAATATTTAGTTTTGGTACTGAGAATTGAAAACTATATATTGATTATTCCTATAAAGTTTGTAGCTAATTACGTTTGCAAATTAGGGATTTGAACAGATGGAGTGCGTGATCAAAAAAAATAAAGTTTCATTCGCACTCTTTGGGTATCAGAACCGTAAAAAAGACTTTGAAACAAAATTTCAATAATAATTTTCAAATTTAAAGAAAAGGTCAATGCCACTTTTGATCCTGGTTTTCCACTCAATAATAAGGTATTTTCCTTCTGATTACTTTTTGTATTATGAATTGGTAATAATCACTAACAATTCTTCATGTTGCATATCCGAATTGTTTCATTGTCGAATGAAACTTTCTTAATATTTTGTTAACATTCTTTTCTCATACATTGCTTTCTCTTTTTGGCCCTGTTTTTTTAAATCTCAGGTGGCGAGACCACCCGTCTCTGTTGTAATTATTTTGTTTGTAATTTTTAGCGTAAGAATGATATTTTCTAGTATTAGAGTAACATAGCGAAATTTCCTAATGTCCTTTTCCAATTTTTTGTATATTCTTTTATTTTTAAATATATTTATTAACGAATACAACATTCTTTGCAAAATATTTGTAAAAGTATTATCCCGTGGGATAAAAAACGTGTCTATTATATATTATCCATTTGTATATACCAACCGTAATAAAAAAAGTGTTTATCATTCATAATGGCATGGCGCTTCTGTGCCATGAGTGTGCGTGTGTTCTGTGAGTATATTTGTAGCAGGTCAAGTCTTTGGACATTTTTCAAATTAAAAAATGAGCTAAGACTTTATCTTTCATAAAGACATTTTATATGAAGAGGTAAGGTCTTTTTCATCAGCCAAGAATTTCAGGCCATAACACTTTAAAAGCCTTTCCCTCAATATGTTGTTTTTCAAATAAATAAGACTTCAATGACACTTAGTAATATATATACTTATAAATAATTTAGTATTTCAGAATATAGAATTTAAATTCATAAGTACATATATTAAAAAATACGTACGGAATAAACGTAAAGAAGAACAACATAATAACTACAATTGCCACGAAGTAATAATTAAGTACTTTAAATGAGAAGCATTTTCCAATAATTTTACGTCTAAATAAAAATGCATTCAATCTACAAAATACACACACAATTATATATTTCAAAATTTCCTGTTTTTATGTATATGGATGTATGTGTATATAAAATTCGACCTACCTATCGCTAAGCAGCCAAACGCAGGATTGTAGTTCCTATAAGTAAGTGGCATTATTCCGGTGCTTCCTTGGTCTACTTTTAGATCCTTGCTGTGCTCCGTATATTCTTTCATATCAGTTGCCATAATTGCAGACAAGTCTGGTCGTTCCTCTGAAATACCATTTCATAAAAAGGTCATAGCGGTGATCTCTGACTGTTAATAAAATAGAAAAACTGTATTGGTTTTTTAATACTCTACTAATAAGTACAGTGAATTTGCCCTAAAATGTTGGTTTTGAATTTTTTGGCAAACTGTGATTGTCAAAAAAATCAAATTCTTTCATTCTCATTGACGTTCAAAAGTAAAAATTCAAATTAACACATTTATTTCATAAAACAAACACCTTCCATTATTGAATATATTTGGCGTTAATTTTGTAGAAATGTATTATTCACAATTAAATGAAACTATGTGTGTATTATTTGATGTAGTATTACTTTCTTTAAGTTCTTTACCACGACCTAGATTTCGTTGTATTACAACATCGACCTTTGCTAATAGCCCACCTGAAGGTGTTGTAATACGACGAAACCTAGGTTGTGGTAAAGAACTTGAAGAAAGTAGAAATAATATTACATCATGTAGTTTCATTTAATCGTGAACCTTCCATTATGTCGATTGTTAAGTTATACCTTATATGGTCCTTCAAGACTAGCAAAACAATTTTTAGTATTCCATACTTCAAACTAAAAAACGGAACCCTTATAACATTATCCAAGTAGCTGTATGTCACAGTCGATTTCCTCAGAAACCGTGTGACACATAAACATGAAATTAGTCATAGTATTATAACTTATGAACCAACGTTTCTTACTCCAGCACCAGCTTTTTAAAAATATTGATATAAGAATTTAAATGGGGGTAAAGAAGGTACCCAAAAATTTTATTTTTATTTCATATATCATGTGAAGTATAATTTAAGAGTTTGTTGTAAGGAATACAAAAATATTCATAATTTTATTTTACGTTTTTAAAAGGAGGGATATTTAAAAAAATATATACGAAAGGAGGGTATCATACTCACCCAACCTGTTTCTGAAACTGCTAAACCAAAAATCAGAAAAGAACAGGGTTAGTAAAGTCTTAAGATTATAAGAAAACTATAACGCTTATCCTATATCTTATAATTGTATAAATATGCACCATATTTTTACGCCTGTGAAAAACATTGTGGGCAAGTTGTTTACGTTGGGAAAAATTCATATTTGTAAATACTTTAATAGAAATACCACGTACATTTAACCGTTTCAGTGCCATTGTTTCTTACTCATATATACTTAAAAATTCCAAAGAAATCTTTTGTTTTTGATGTCATTTACCCTTGTCTCGAAAAAAAAACTGTATCTCTTCCAAATATCATCCAATTTTAATAATTTTTTCGGTGTTTTCTTAATAAAAACTTATACAAGGATAATAAAATACAAAGAAAATTGTGGAAATATATATTGTGAACAAAAATTATAACAAAATCTGAAATCAGGGTCACATCATCATTTTCGCAGTCCGGTACATCTTCTGTATCAGCAAAATAATTGTTATCGTCACTGTTATTACTATCACTCAAAATTTGCATTACGCCAAATTGTGAGTGCACCACAATGTCACTTGAAAAACGATCATTTTCACTCGAATTATTTTCGTATTCTGACATTATGGGTTAAATCTTTTCCTGGATCCTTTTTATATTGTAATTATTAATAATATTATAGTTTGAACTTTATGTAACATGTAGAAAGATAAAAAATTAGTGATGCCTGCGAGCGACCTCCCCTACCGCACACTAAACAACAACTGCTTTCGCGAGCGCCATCAAGCTCGTTGCAAATTTAGTAAGTACACGCACGAGCGTGATTGCGCTCGTCGACACTCTAACGGTTAAATGATTATAGGTACCTAAATATTCACGGAAATCTCATAGTGTGGTTCTATCCATATTTGATATGTTTTTTTCTCCATTCTTTAGAAAGAAAATCACTATTATGGATATGTATATCTTAAAAACTATTTTACTTTTATGAAAGATTGGTACATTTTCCAATAAACTTTATATATATCAATATAATTTGTACAGTCCAACAATATATCCTTTCAAATATAGTGAAAAATTCCTTCTTATTGTGAATTATGATTAACACAATGAAAACCTATATTATTTGTAGCTGAAGTACGTACGAGTGTAGAATAATCCTTTGTCTGTCAAAGATGTTTTTTTTGTGAATAAAAAATTCATCACCACTCAATATGTATATAAATATATATATGTATATACACACACACACACACAAACATATATATATATATATATATATATATATATATATATATATATATATTTATATATATATATATACATATATATAAATTTTATTTTTTTTGCAAAGAAATGGGCACTTACAATTTTTTCGATTAAATCAAGTAAAAGTAAGGAAGGAAATTAAAATTTATGCAAAAAACTGAAATTAATATTATTTACTAAGTACTGTTTTTAGCTTTCTGATGTTCCGCGGGGTTAGATGTACATCTCTAACACACCATTTTAGAACGTCCCACAAATGCTTAATAGGAGTGAGGTTGGAACTTCGTGCTGGCCAATCTAAGCGGCGAATCCCGACCTTAGTCAGATAAGCATTTCCTTTACCCACTCGATGTGCTCGAACGTTATTGTCTGTGAAGACAGCAGCAACTCCTGTAATGGCTAGTAATGTTGAGCATGAGGTGTTAGGATTTCCCTGATGTATCATTGTGCATTCAGAGAGCCATTTAATATCATCTTCAAATGTAATGCCTGCACAAAACATAATAGAGCCTCTGCTGTAAGGCATAATTTCTTCGAAACATACGTTAGCTTAGTGCTTTCTAGGTCTTCCGAGCACTTTGCAACTTCATTCCTCACTAAATAAAGGGATTTTGGCTTCATCAGAATATAAAGCCCTGCTCCACTGTACATCTCGCACAATTTTGGGTCAAACTCAACTTTGCAATAAGGTACGGAGTAATTTAGGACCCCTAGCCAGTCTTTGGCTGAGAGTATCAACTTCTTGAAGTCTTCTTTGACAGTCCATAGGCTAATAACACTTACATCTTTTACTTCTTCAAGATTATTTTTGATGTTTGTGTGGTAGACTTCTGGTTTTGTGAAGCTTGGCTCACAATATATCGGTCGTCACTGGGCTCAGTGCACCGTTTTCTTTCTAGTCTTGGTCTTCTTTTGAAAGAGTCGTTCTCTCAAAATTTTTTCCAGGTCTTCGGAACATCGAAGAGTTGTGAAACATAATGTTGATTACAGCTTACTTCAAGAAGAGTCACTATATTACCAGTGATTAATGTTATGTCTGCCTTAGCATGATGTAAAATTCATCATGAAAAACAAATTTAAACAATTTAACAGGAATATCAATAATTAAAATTATTTGAACAGTTGTTTTTAAATAAACAAGACAACGTCTCACCACATAATGCTAAGAAATGTTCTAATTGCTCTCGAACATTTTTAAAATAAATTTAAACTTTGCAAATTTAGAATGTTTTATCTTATGCAGATAAATATTCTTATAATCTCTTTTTTTAACATTTCCATAGCCGTAAAGAAACATTTTTGTAGCCCATTTTTTTGCCAAGGAGTATATATATATATATATATATATATATATTTATATATATATATACATATATATATATATATATATATATATATATATATATATATATATATATATATATATATATATATATATAAGTACACATGGGACAATATTTACTCACCTAGGAATAAAATTTCTTGCAATCGATTAACAGTAACTCTCAACTCAGCCAAGCTCATTATGGCCATGGGCAGATAAATGGCTATATTCATCTGTATGATATTGAAGAATTGTGTCAGTGGATAAACCTGCAAATAATTATAAAAAAATATAATGAAAATGGATATAAAAAAGACACTCATATTTTAATAAAAATTATTTGATAATGTTACGAAACAGAAAAGAACTGATTTACAGAGCTTGTGTGATTAATCCAATTAATAGACCTTGTGAATTTCTACAAGTTTGAAAATGAGTAATTCTAGCATGAATGTAATGTGACGTAAACTAATTAGGAGTTAGGGGCATAACACATGTTGATAAAAGTGAACTCTGCAAGAGGTCTTTCTTAAAGAAATTTTTCAAAATATATCTGTTTATAATTTAGTGAAAACTATAAGAAAATTAATCAAATTTGTAGAAAATAAATAAATACGTAAGACTTTTATTTATTTATTTTAATTTTAATGATCCATTTGTTTATAACGAGGAAATTGCTTGTTAAATATTTATTAGTAAAGATTTATATTTCTGTTAAGTATAAAAGCATATAAATGACTAATTAAAATAGTTTTTATATAAAATAATCATGGAATACTTTCTACATAAGCACTAAACAGAATTTTGGACAATTTCATTTAAAATTTAACGTTGGTAAATGGTTCAAATAATTATAATCTTACATATGATTTTGGGATTCCACATATCCACAATTTATACTCTTCACAATATATATAATTCTAAAAGTTTCTATCATCACATAATTCTGAACGTTTAGTTTTAAGAAAATATTTTTATTGGATTAACAAAAACAATTGATTAAAGTTACTCTCCTATACTTTATAAGCAACCATTTCACCAATTTTTGTATAAAAAAATAAGAAAAAATTACTAAAGTAAAAATATATACATAGAAACTTCCTTACAACATTTTCAAACAATCGTTTAATATAAATTTTTTACATACCGGACATTATATATATTTTTTTATTGCATGGTCTTTTTAACTAAAAGTTTACGTATTAAAAGTAATATAAGCAGAAAGCAAGATTAAAAAGATTTTAAAAATTTATCTTGGACATACGAAAAATATATAATAGTAGACATATTGAAACTGCTCTCTGAATCTGATCAGCGCCATGCCTTAAAACTGGAATATATTGAAAAATATATCTAGATTACCTTATTTATTTATTCATATATTTATTTTTAATATATAAATACATAAGGTAGACTTGTTGCAACAACAGGCATCTATTTCAGTCAACAGAAGCACCAAGTAATAAAATATAAAGTGTCGTGGAAAACTCAAGAGACAAAAAGAAGGTAAAATAATGACAAATAGAACGAAAGCTAACGAAGAAAAATAGCAAGTAATTAATAAAAGAATTAAGGAGAAGGACGGAATTCCGGAGGGAAAACCATAGAGGGAAAGATAGATTACGAATTGGAGTTACGAAAGGAATTTCTTTTTGGGATGAAATATTTCATTTTCATTGTGAATTGACGACACATTCCGGGAATCGGGATCTAGCCTATTCTACATTTTTGCTGCTTAAATAACGAAAGAATATTCATAGAAGGAAGTATCATGGTTAGGGATTAGTAAAGTGAGAAGATTTTCGGGGTGAAATTCAAGGTCATGGACACCTAAAGCTAAGAATATAGACCTAAGATACTCGGAGTTATGGGAATATTTCAATATATTAATAGTACAGTAGATTACAGTGTTCATTAATTCTAAGTCATATTATTATAACATTTTCATTACTTAATCGATGTATCTCATACAGATTTAAAAATATATCAAGCGAATAGATTAACCACAATTAACTCAGTTGTGCCAAAATGATCCCATTTTTATCTTTCTGCTAATATGCGATAATTAAATATTTGGTTTGTGATATTTATAGAAATTCCATCTACAGATCAAATTAGTTGATAAAAAAAACACTACCACTCACCACATTAGCCTTGATCTGGTAGCCGAGTAACGTGTAGCAGAGCAGTGTCAGATACAGAGCGCAGCGCTCTGTGAAAAGGTTGAATGATATCAAGATGCCTCGCAGGTAATTAGCCTTCACCACTTTGTCAATCTCATTGCGCCTCGCCAACGATACAACTGCGTCAAATGGCTTTTCCCATGTGTACATTTTAATTACCTGGAATATAGGCTTTAGAGGTATATTAATATTAAAATTTGGTTTTCAGTATTCCGTTCCTCAAACCAATAAACAGAACCCTTATAAGATCACTTGTTTGTCTATCGTAGTTAAAGCTTTTCTCAGAAATTATGCGAGATAGAAACTTAAAATTTGGCTTAGTAATACATCTAATTGCACCACATAATTTGCATCAGCAAACTTTTTTAAATTTTCGCATAAGAACCAAAGACGAGGTATATAAAATACTGGGGTGATAATTTGAAAGAGCCAAAAATATGCACAAATAGAACATTTTTCATTTTCAAAATTACCTAATCAAGTCATGAAAAAAAGGGGTTGGTAAAATGTGACTGGAGGATTACAGGAAAACTTAGATATCATAATTTTTTAAATATACACCACGTCTTTATGCTTGTAAATGATAGACAATGCAATTTGAAAAACTTCGTAAAAGATAATATTTGTAAATAGTTTTATTTATAACAATGAAATATTATTATTTGTAAGTAGCTTAATAGTAGATATTAAGTAAATGTTTGTAAATTTTGTTTCTTATTTTTTAGAACTTAGAAATATGTGTTTCTAAAGATTTTTGCAAACCATGTGGATCTATAATGACGACTTATATTATTAACATTTTTATTTTTACGTGCTAATGAGGCATATTTTAATTGATTATTGAAAAAAATTCATTCTCTATGCTATAGATTTATTATTATACACCTTGCATTACAAATGAGACTCACGGTATTTGAAAATGTCGTTATTTTTTTTTGCAAACTAACTTAAAAAATTACTCTTACGTACTAAATTTCTTTACAAGTTAATATTTTTTTACTGTCCAAATAGCATAATTTCTTTGTATGTGGTATTTCTCAAAGTACAAGAGCAGTCAAAAAGATATATTGTTGTAAGGGAAATAAAAACTGCATCTTTATATTAAGGTCGGACCTTAATAATGGTTTTTATTTCATTGTCTCTTTCTAACACATAGCATCGCTATTATAAATCATCGTGCTCTCTTTCACGTCTGTACATCTATTTGGTATAATAAATCTATGTTATAAACATATAAGGATATTAAACAAGTTATATGAGTAAAAAAGCAATGATACATATTAAAATACTGAAAAAAAAATTTATCTTACAGTTTTCTTATGATTTAAAATATTATGTTGACTAAAAAGTAATGAGCTTTTTCCAAAAATTATCTAGAACATGTGGGAACATAGCTTGCATGATCAAAGATCGCAGACCCTCTCATTCAGTAGTGATTAAGATACTGCACTATTAACTTGCATAAAATATGGACGACTTTAAGATGCATGTAAGACACTGTCTATTCTGCAAGTACCAATCTGGTCACCCTGCTGCTGAAACTAAGCGTAACATATGCCAACGCGTAGCTTCTGAAGCAATATCTGAAGCCACTGCAAAATGTAAGGTCCAGCAGTTTCACAATGGCGTTTATTCCCTAAATGAGCAACCATTTTGGTCGAACAGTGGAATTGGATAGAGAAACATTGTTAATTGACGAAGATAGTCGATTAATGAAAATTACACAATGGCTAGCAACCGAGCTTGGGTGCTGCCACCGACTCATTTACATTATTTGAGAAAAAGATTCAAATACGGTATGTGGGTACCTACTATGTGAACTTAGTACAGCCCAGCCATAACCGTAGCCCAGTCCTCTTATAGACAAAGAGACCTGCCTTAAAGTTTTGGATTTGGTTTAGATACAGACCCCCCCCACCTGCTATATTCTCCACACCTTGTACTCGCTGATTATTGTTTGTTTAGATCACTGAACAATGACATCTGCGAAAAAAACTTTCATGATGAAGACTACCTACCATAGTTCATAGGACAATCTTTTTATTCCAAGCCATCTGCATTTTACGCAGATGCTATCCACTCCCTGCCATTGCATTGGAGACATATAGTAAAATATAATGGTGATTATTATACTGACGATTAATTAATTTTAAATTGGAAATATAATAAACAATTTTAACATTAATGACTGCTCATTACTTATTAACCAAACCAATATAATACAACAGGTCAAGTGTGAATGTTACTTATGTATAGAGGGCTCGGTACCTTATTTAAAATGAAGTTATTAATCATAAGTCTTCATTGATATGGACTTCCAAGTATAATATATATTTAATAATACCTAACACAAGTAACAGAGACCTATATATTGTTGTTAATATCTCATAAACTCTGACATAGTACAAACATCTTGTTGGTAAATGCGTGACAGTGGTTTTTTTATCGCTCATATATATATATATATATATATATATATATATATATATATATATATATATGTATATATATATATATATGTACATATATATATATATATATGTATATATATATATATTTATATATATAAGTGTATTATATATATATATATAAAATACACTTATCACATTTTAAGTAATTGACAATAAAAGCATATTTAGATATTGACGTGCGAGAACGTCTCATTGCTTTCCGACGATGAATAATCTATACCTCCAATCAGCACAAGAAAACAGTATCTACAATAAACTTAATAATTGTATACCAAGATTATATCCATGAGCAAAATGTTATTTGTAAAAATTTATTACTATGTGCTACATAATACAAACAATAAATATGCAAAAATCACTTTTTTTAAATATTTTTCGCACATTCGTCTGAAAGGAGGCTTGTGAAAATGTGTCTGGCATTACAGAAACAAAATATGATTTTCAAGAAAGCTGGCATTTTGTAGAATATAAGAAAAAACAAACAATTGACAATCAGAAAAGAGCCTGGTATGAAATACCATTTGTGATTATAACGGAAAAATAAAAAAGCTGTTATCATAAACAAATATATATTTTTAATGTAGTAAGGATTATCAACAAGAGATAAAATTTTTAAAAAAATCTAGTGAAGAACATGCCAATAAGAAATAAAAATAATAAAAACTAACGAAGTAGATAATAACTTTTTAGAAGCAATTACAAAAAATAACCAATATTCATTACCTTTTCTATGTGTAGCCATTGCTTTAATTAATTAAACAATAACAGTTAACTGACGGGACAAATATTCATTAATTCTACGTTGTAAAGATGAATAATCTTTTTCACTTTTTCAAGTTTTACACGGTTTCATTTGATGACTCTGTTGGACCTGAATCCTTCATTATTTAATATGTTACATCTGTGTATGGAGGATACAATGAGACACAGTCTGCACTTTATTTCATCTTGCTGGTACAAAGAGTTCCGTGAGAATAGCATTTACAACATATTATGAAATAATAACCCGACTTCATAAAAGAATACAAAATTTCTCACTTGTCTACTTGACGATTTAAATAAAAATTTTAAGAATATTATTTTTTCAATTCCTATATTTGAGAATGTCATTTTGATTATAGTAACACCTGGACCAGACATTATATGGTCTTTTTTTGATCAGAAAATCTTCCAATATCTGGTCCAGGTGTTACTAGAATAAAAATGACTCTCAAATATAGAAATTGAAAAAATAATGTCCTTAAAATTTTTATTTAAATTGTCAAGTAGACAAGAAATTTTGTATTCTTTTATGAAGTCGGGTTATTACTCTCTTGATTGTCATCTGCTGTGTTCACACAGCAATATTGTACTGTGGTAACCAGTGTCAAGTTTCAGAGTGAAATTTTCAGATATGGTCAGTGACATAAGAAATTGTATTAAAAAATATACGTTGTATATTGGAAAATAACTATTTAATAGTTAAATAATCTTCATATGGTTTTAAAAAAAAATTTTTTTTTGCAAAAATAATTTTAGTCTCTAAGAAAATTTTAAATACCTTTATACCGTTGATGATTTCATTCATAATCTTGACTCTGTAGTCGGTTTTCAATGCAGTGTCTTGCCTTAGTTTTCCCATAAAATTGCTTAAGGCACCTGTGAAAATTTTTCAAATTTGTTAAGTTTGTAATAATTGACATAAATATAGTCGTATTTAAAAATAATACAAAAAACATAATTTTTATTTGTTAGTGCGTCGTATCGCCGCTCTCCTTTGCTCGGAAACGTTCTTTTATTTTGAAGTGCTCGTGCACTATTCAAATTAAACTGGGTTCCCCCGATGGAACAATAGCAGTCCATTGCTGAGGCATTCGCCTTTCTTGCGTCGGCTTATTTATCTTTCAGCCTGTTTTGTGCTCCGACTTACTTTTATTGTAGGTTGACGATTTATGATTTTCAACCCTTAATTAGAAAATAGAAAATTTACACGGATCCGCATCATAATATTCAAAATGTAAGTTTACACAGAAGTTGAGAATAGCACTTACCATCAATATTCAGTAGTGTTACAAACAATTTTTCAAAGTACAACCACCGATTTAAGAATCTACAGAAGGCAACAAAACTGTCCGGCGTTCATTTAATATAACAAATACTTCTTTGATCTCTGCTGTCATCGCTTCCAATGTATCACAAGGCACAGCAAACACAAATTCCTTTGCAAAGCCCCACAAGAAAAACTTCAACAGAGTAAGGTCTCACAACCTTGCTGGTGGTTTCGAATGTTCCACACGACATCGTAAAAATAGTATTTTTTATCACATACTTGGATCGTCACCAGTATATTAATAAATTTAATGTCATCAAATATTTCAAAGAATGGTGATGTTTTATAATCGGCCATCTTGTAATTTTCACTTTTACTAATGACAGTTTAGTTATTAGTTTCAAATATCTTTCTTGCACAGGCACTAAGTTGGCAAAACTTTAAACATGACAGTTGTACTTTCTGATTTTCTCTTTATTTGTTGAATATTTCAATATCTGTAGCTATGAGTATGACATTGCGCTTAGACAGCATTAAAATCCTATACATCATATAAATATATATATGTATATATATATATATATATATATATACATATATAAATATATATATATATATATATATATATATATATATTTATAAAATATATATAATATACATACATATATTTGTATATAATATGAATATATCTATAATATCAACTGCTCTGGCATTAGACTGGTGTATGCACAGCGGCCTGTGCACATGTATACACATGTATACATAAACACATTATATAAAACCGACTGTATGATGTATATGTTAGATGCTTTTTGGTTGGGTAAAATCTTGTGAGTTCACATCATCGACATGCTGTAATAGCAGTATATCTGTAGCTATAAGGGTGACGTGCCGTACAACATTAGTGCTGTGTATATCCATACAAGTAAAGTTAAATTGACTACGTGGAAAGTTCATTATGTGTATACTGTGCATTGTTTAAATTGTGTTTTAGTTTCATTATTATTTTAATTGTTTAATTGTAGGATCACTGTGCAGTACCACAGTGAGTACTAAACATGTTAATATTTTTATATAGAAAAATAAATAACAAAAAAAAACCATTTATTTTCAAACATTTCCAATATTCGCATCAATATTTATGTTCAAAAATTTTAAATTATTTATTTTTTTAATATTTGCCCTCTGGACTACATCATCCAATGAATATTTCATGGTGAATTAGAAGATATCTTACTAACACGGTAAAACTAATTTCTAGTTGTTCGATAATATTTTTGTTGCGAATTTTAAACTTTAAAATACTATAAAATTTTATAAAATCACTCTTATCCCATAGTTTTAAATTTTCATTTCTGTCAACAGTCCCCATGGCTGCCTATGTTTTTTTTTGTGTTACTTTCAACTTTATACTCTATATATTTGGGGATTGAAATTCCGTCAGCTCTGCCTGAGATCTAAATAAATTTTTCACAATGAGAGGAATTATGTTGAAAGAATTTGAAATGGATGCATGAATATGAGCTAAGGAAGAAAATGAAAAATAAATTAAGATATTCACGAGACGCTAGCACACAATAAATGTCATTTGGACCACATAGTTCATGTACATTATTTTTTGTTTCGTTTCTGTCTTTTTCCTTTGACAGAATCGGAATAATTGTTTTCTAAATTTTATTAGTTTCCATCTTTGTATGTTTAATGTAATATTTTGGCAATAAACTACAATTTAGGACATTATTTTTAAAAATAACTATAAATACAAATAATTACACCGCAATAAATAAATTAATTGTAAAGACCAAAATGACTTCTTTTATAAAATAAAGCAACTCACTTTGTATGGGCAATGATAGTCCCATGAATATCACAATCCCAGTCAAAGAAGCAAGCCCTGCATATGCGTACATCAGATAAGCTACAGCCAGAATCTGTGCCGGCGCCAACCACAAATAATAAAGATATATGCAAGCAGTGTCAAAACGACTCACATCATTCGAAAGCATATTCACGAGTTGACCTGTTGCTGTTTCGTTGAGGGCTCTGCTGCTCATTCGCATAACCTATGTGAAGAAATGTTCATTTATTTATATACAAATACAAAAATGTATGTCCAGCTGAAAATCTATTCCCCAGTGTACAATTGCTCAACTGCCTTATCACGGTTGCACCAGAGTATGATATATTTGTGAGTATGAGCGTAAACTGAATGAAACGTTCACATTTATATGTTGCAATATTACTGAATTGAACTAATTGTTCAGTTATCGTTTTAGAAACAAAAAGGCGTTAAAACAGCATTGTTACCATGACTGTATTTAAATAAAAATAAATAAATTAGTTATAAACTACGATGTTGCAAAAAGATGACGGCTATGCAAAGAGAAATAATTTTTAAAAGTTTTCTTGATTATACTGTAGAATTACATAGAAATTCTTGTTTAAAATATTTCACATTAACACATTCTGTGATGATCCCATAATTGATGTGTGTCGAGCGTAAATCAAGAGCTCCATATATAACAATTCTCCAAATTATTTATAACGGTATAAAAATTACAACACTGAAGAATTTCATCAAGTGGAAAACTCTAACCTATGCAGTCAATTTGCATTAAATATACATTGTACATCCTGAGTGTTTGTATTTAAAAGTTATCTAAAATCACATTGTTTTTGACAACCCAACAGTCCATATCCCTTCTATGTGCCACTCCTCTTAATAATTATTTACAATCATATATTAGTATATGTCACTTTTTCCTCTCATTTCATCATCTTCTCCTCTGTCATACATTACTGTCATAGTGATCATTTTTACAGATTCTTCCAGTTTGAGAGTAGCTATCTTCACTTCCTATTAGCTCGACTGCTTGCGTTTTGGATATACTCAGTTATAGAATACTACGTCAGTGCTTTTATAAGGACAGGCCATATCGTCAGTGGTTGTCTATATTATCCTTGATTCTTGACCCTGAAATGTAAACTGTTCCATTTCGGTCATCACTCTTAGAATTTAATGCAACCAAAGAACTTAAGAATTGATATCTGCATTTCCGATGGAACATTTTAATGTAAAATTCTTTAGATATTAGGATATTTACATGGTCCACTTTTCAGGAAATCTTTAGCTGATGCATTCAGCCGCTAATTTTAGCGCAACAATTTTTCATCAGTCTTATAGCTTAAAAGTCTAAATATGGACTACAAAACTGAGAATGAGAATATCATGACAATTTTCCTACTGTTTTTCTAGATTTTTATAAACCTATGTATTGCAAACCCCTTAAAGTACAATGTTTTAAAATTTCTACTTTGTATCCTCCTGTTTTAGAAATCATAAAGGCCAAGTCTCTGGGTTACTTTGAAGCTTATTATAGTTGAAAATTTGGGTCTATTGTTTTTATCTCAGTTGACTATCACGATTTTAGATCTTGGTTAATAGAAATACACTATTTGAGTTCAGTCAATTTTAAGTATTGGAGGAGTATGACTATGTAATTCTCTATAGCTGTAAGAAGACTGGTGTCATTAGCCCATCACACGTTAGATATTATAGAGTTCCTTTATCATATTGTTGTAAGGCAAATGGAGTGATGTACTCCGTATAGATGTTAAAAAGGAGCGGAGTGAATATGCATCCCTCTCAGGTGACAACTTGAATTTTGAAGATTTTCAATTCTATATCATCTAATCAAATAACAACTTTACAGTCATCACACAGTCTCCTGGTAAGAAATACCAGGTGTTTTG
The DNA here is from genome assembly GCA_039881145.1 of Druceiella hillmani. Lineage (NCBI taxonomy): Eukaryota > Metazoa > Arthropoda > Insecta > Lepidoptera > Hepialidae > Druceiella > Druceiella hillmani. The sequence continues at coordinate 6,092,232 of JAYKKI010000035.1, read as the reverse complement.
GTACACCAAATGCTTAGAGTATCTCCAAAATTTTCACTATTTAAAAGTACCAAATGTTTTGCAGAATTTTACAATTCACACATAGAGAGGAGTGTTGAACTCTCCAACTTCTTTGATTATCTGTCTCAATGTATTAATTTATTTTCATGTACTTATTCCTCTGACAAAGTTGAGTTCAGAGAGAGCTTGGCTTTAAAGAGATTAATCTGTCATTATTAAACTTCCCTTTATATGGATGGATATGAAAAGTTCGGTATTCAATAAAAAATTGTGTATAGCATATTTTCGATCTGAATTTCCTCATAGATTTAACAAACCCAAAATTACTGAGCTTCTATCGTAGTACCAGTCAACCATTTGTATATCGGTTTCCACAGGAAACCGGTAAGAACAGACCCCTCTTTACTCTAGAACAGAAAGAATTGATTTGTATACCAAAAACTCACTTTTTGGTAATATTATTAACATTTGAGACATGTCTAAAAACCATGGCATAATGAAAATATTTGCAAAAATAATATCTTATATCCATGCAATAAATGCATTGTAAACGGATCGAAAACATTTTCTCCCTGAACTGATTTTTAATCAATAAAAAAATAATCGACCCGTTACTTAAAATGTTGTCTACTTTTATTTTCAAATTCTGACTTTTATTTTTTTCTTATAACTAATGTATATTTTTGTATATTGAAATCATAACTGATTATAGGCATAGATAAAAATCTGGGTCTATACTAACATAGTAATTAATTATTAGTTAAAGCTATGTTAAAATCAGTATTTTTATTGTTAAATGATGATGAATTTTTAAACAAAGATAAGTTTAATGATTTCTTATCAAATATTGATTAAAACAATTAACAAACCTCAAACATGAGATCTGGGGAAGAACATATATTTTATGTTCAATGTATCTTGTTCTATAAATTTTTTAACATTTTAGACCATACAACCACATAACACAACCAACCTTTACTGCACATAACTTGGCTTTTGATGTTACATATTTTGAAATGTTATCGTTATATAGGTTTCGTCCTTAATAGATTAATTTATATATATATATATATATATATATATATATATGTATATATATATTGATTTACTTTCATATTTTTAATGATAGATCAATTTTCATTAGAAATGCTTATTGATATTCAAATTTTATCATGATTCCCAAATACAATATAATATGAGAGGTAACTTTCAAAGTTTTTGAAAGTTACCCAAACTTATCAACATCCATTCTTTATTGAAAGGAAGGGATATATATTTAGTAATCGGCTAAATTTATAATTTACTGAATTTTTGTAATTTTGCTCTAGTGGGTTCCCAATAAGTATTAAAGATAATTGTTTATGGTAACCAAAATATGAAATATGTATTAAGCATAAAAAAACGACAATTTTTTTTATGTGAGTACTTCTCCCAATACTTTTCTTTTAAATCTATGATGAAGCACATTGTAAACAATAATATATATAAATATAAAAGTGTTGACTCATTGAGCTCATACATAGAATTAATAAAACCTACGTGACAAATGCCGATCATCATTCTTTGAACATCACTTTGTGCAAACATAAATATTTTAAACATAATCATATCGCAACTTGTCCAACACTTAAAGTGATAACTAAAATTACACACGTATAATTAAAGTATTTGAATTTACCTGATTTTTTTCTTGAATACAATTATCCTTAGTTCATACATATATGAATAAAAAACCAAAACTTTTCAGGCGAAAATACACTTATCTTATCAAGATCCATCCTTTATTGAAAGAAAGAGATATATATTTGGTAATTATCTAAATTTATAATTTATTGAATTTTTGTAATTTTGTTCTAGTGATAATTGTTTAAGTATTAAAGATAATTGTTTATGGTAACCAAAATATGAAATATGTACATTCAATTCCATACAGCCTTATCTATACATACGCAATTAAAGCTATGCAGTAGTAAGAGCGAGAATTAAGCTCCTATGCAATACAAGTAATGCACAATTGAGTGACCATTAAGTGACCACAATGTAACGTAAAAGTAAATTAAAATGTTTGGTGATATCAACGTCCAACAGGTGGTTCTAAAGTTATTGCCAAATTTTCATTTCCAATAAGTTCATTTCCAATGTATTAGCCGATAAGAAAACATATAGTGTCTACATTGTGGTAGTCGTTTTTGTTCTTGTCATGCAGGTGTGTACGATGCTTAAAATTGTAACGACTAGATATTCTTAATTAGTAAAGCTGATAAGCAAAATTTTATGAGACGGTATTGTATAAGCTTCAATGGTAAACGACAGATTTCAACCCAAATTGGATGATACCGAAAGCGCATTGTCATTTATAGATCTATTCAATATGTTTCACGCACTCACATTTGGTACATTCTGTTTGAAAAGAAGCGGTTGTTTACTAAACTTATAGTCATTCTAGCAGAAGAGTCGTCTTACGCAAAATTGTGGGGAATATTTACTTAACAGTAACATAAAGAACCACTATATAATTTAATGTGCATGTGTTTACAGCTTTATTAGACTATCATATTCGCTTTCTCTTTTTCTCTAACATATTAATAAATTTCAATTACTCCTGCGGATGAGCTATGCACTCATTTATTCCATTGCTCTTTTTATGACATTGTATTTTTCCAATTAGACTTGGAAGGTTATTCTCACCACCTCTAAACAAGCTTCATTCCGAAAAGATGAACTTTATAATCAACATACATAGAAACCTTGTATCTGTCTCTTTATTTGTGTGAGTGTGTATGTTTGCTATCTTTTCCTGAAAGAGTAGACGGATTTAGATACAATTTGGCACAAAAGTTACTAATAATTCAAGTAAAACTGTTCATTGTTCTGACTGCACAGAAACTTTGTTGGGGCTGCCTTGTGTGACTTATTAGTATTCTAAATGGTATACTACTAAACAATACCGGACACAATTTTTGTTACGCAAGGGAGACTCTTTTGGAATAGTATCTTTGGTTTTTCAGACAGGAAGAAGCTTTAAGCAATGCAAAATGGAGAGCAGATTGACTTGGTAATAAAATATAGAAATTATGCCTTAATTCCTTTATCACAAAAAAGAAAATACCAAAAAACTGACCTTCCTGTAAACTAATGAACAGGAAGCAACTCTCATCTTCATACCAACTGTCTCGCTTAGTCTTACATCATGGTGCTGAAAGAAAGCAGACGCCAGTGACGTGAGAATGACACCCAGAGCATAAAGGGCAGCAGTACGCTGGCTCATTGTGGAGGATGTCGACCAATAGTCCAAAAGAGAAGCTATTATTAATGGTTGAACTGATCTGTGGAAGGAAAGATATATTACACAATTATGATGATTTGAAAGAATGTGTGGTGCATATATGTGTGTGCAGATTTTATCCGCAATACTCTATCAATCATATAAACAAAAAAAAGTATTTCATTTGGGTGTATCTGTAGTCTCTCTTTGTAAGTTTTAATTGTGTCTCTTATTACTTCCTTCACAGATTTTATACCAAGGTCGTGGTGAAGTCTCTCGTTTGTGACATACCATGGTGAATCAACTATCATTCTTAATATTTTTGATTGGAATCTTTGTAAGACTTCCAGGTTTGAGTTTGTAGTTGTGCCCCACAGCTGTATGCCGTATGTCCTAAATGAGCTAAAGTAATAATAGTGCAGAAAGAAATATTCATTCTGAAACAAAATATGTCAGGTTGCAGCTTAGTCAAATGTGGGCAAAAAAAGCATAAGCTTGTGACTATTCTGGGATATTCAATTTTCTCACATAGTGCCAAGACTTGGAGTGTTTGGAAAGTAACCTGTTCACACCGCAACCTGTTCACGCCTTTAAATTGTGGCGCTAGAGGAAACTACAACGCATTGTATGGATAATACATGGCCGAAAGAAACCTAGTGTTCAGGAATTAAAAATTAACACCATTGACTTCATAAATATATCTACCATATTTCTTCGTAAGATCTTCAAATACTTTTGACAAATTACCAGAAAAAGTTGGTTGTGTCTGGTAAAGCGAGGTGTGTGCCTGGCAAAGTGGGGTTTTCTCAGCTCGAAAAATTGGTTGTTCCTGGCAAAGTGCGGCGTAAAGATATTAAGAATACATAGTATTATGCATCGACCCAATCATATCTCCATTACACTTTAAATCTGTGTTTGCGATGCCACCTAAACGGCCAAGGACAAAATTAGATGGGGGAATATAGTCCGCACAAAAGTTATCTGTAAAAGTCACGACACTCAGCATTGAGGAGAATGACGAGAATGCATCTGGCCATGGAGCTGGTCATGGATTGAGTGGTATTATTTTTATAAGAGAGCAAAAATTGGAATTGTGAACATTTCCAGAAAATTCTTTCGATATAAGGAGCGCAACTAACAAACTTCTATATAAGGAACACATGTAACACATTGATAAACAAATATACTGCAGTATTAAATTATAACCGAATTATATTACTGATATAAATTATCATTTCATTAACCTCTACTAAACATATAAATAAATTTAATTCCTCATTTGTATTTATCTTATTTTTGTATAAAAATTAGAGAAAGTTTTAAAGACGCTATAAATGTAATAAAAATAATAATCATATAATAAATAATCTAAATGCGTATAAAAAAAGATCAGGCTGAATATAATAATAAGTGGTTCTTGCTCGTCATAAAAAAAATTTCAGTAAAAATTCACTAACCTACAATTTATTGTTTTAATATCCTGCTAAAATGCCTTCAATATAAAAATGAAAAGCTTTATCGATTTCTTACGGCATTGCTTCTAATTGCCACATAAGATATTTTTTATTTTGTATTAAAAAATAAATTCAAATCCTACCTTGCAATAATAAACCCCGATATTATGAAACTGATGGGCAAATACTGCCATATGAAAGTCTTGATGAGAACTTTGGCAAAAGAGGGCACCGTTTTCTTCTTCTTCGCCTCTCTTACTTCCTTGTACCAGTTACTGTAAAGAAAGTTTCATTTATCCTCTTAGAATTAACGTAATAAAATATAACATTTATGCAGTAAATTTAATTTGTAATAATAAGACGATGATATCGAGTGAGGAGCTTACTCTAACGGCTACGTCTAAGTACATAAAAAAGATGAAAAAGACAATATTGTATTTTTAATTCTAGTATGGCAGATTCCAAAAAAATGATTTTGCTCGACAAAGCACTTTTATGTTTTGTGCGGATCAAAAAGAAAGTGACACACCCTATTGTTATAGTGTAGATGTAGATCGTTACCACAAATAATTTCTTTTAATTATAAATTTGTAGTAAATTTCATGTTATTTAGTGGAATTGTTTTCGAACAAAAGTGACTTAGATGATTGGAGTCAAGATTTAAAAAAAAAAGTACAAAGAAATCATGACTTCCAACTATTGTTTTCGTGGAATTAATGTTTTTTTAAACGGCTTACCACAGTGTTTTTACCTAAATTTTTGAACCACTGTAAATGGGCCAACCAGTATCTCAATAATTATACTACATAATCTACACTATACAGCCTGTGGAAATCAGGGAATTATAAGCTATCATATTGAGAATGTTTTATATCAATGGTATTAATAATTTTTGTGTAAATCTCAGAAAACATAAACATACAAACAAACAAAACTATCTTCTTTATGTGTTACTAGGACTATAAAGTGAATAAGATATTGTCAGAACAATGTAATAGCAATTTTTGTCAAATATTTTATTTCATGCCGCTATAATTATTTCGGCATAGTATTTAATTTTTCTGGCAAATATTAAGTATGCTGGAAAATATTTGAGAAGAAGCTTATATGTAAAAAATCGTTCAAGTGCAAGCTATGCTTGCAGTTAGTGTTCTGTGCTGTGATCAGCCCTCCACTTTAAAATTAATAGTAATGCACTCTGACTTTACATTTAAAAGGTTCTCGTCTGCCGCGCTACGTACCGCTGAGTGCGCCAATGCTGTATCACATTGTGTACGCGAGAGGTTACGTGAGGAGCGTTTCAACTAAGCCAAATTAAAAAAGGAAAAAAAACGTAAACACAAAAGTTTTTCCTAATATAGTGATAAACATTTTTTTTGGAAAACTTTTACTCCAAAACCAATGGTCAGGCAGTTAGGTACAAAAAAATAAAAAATTAAATTATTTATAAAAATGAATCACATTTCTCAACTCTGATAATGTTCGTTCAATCTGTACTTTATTCCTTATGTTCATGATTTATTTTTTTATATTCTTCTGGCAAAGGGGGTTGGCAACAGCAATTTTTAGCGTTCCCAAAAAAAGTTTTAAAAAATTCATAAAAATAATTTACATTTAGGGTTGAATTCTTGCTTCAATAAGCTTTTTAAATGTTGAATTCTTGTTAACTTCAAAGAATTTTATTTATTTCCCAATTTACCATCTGAAATTAATCCACAGAATTAAAATTCTCCTTTCTATACCTCACGTCTATAATTGGGCTATCATACTCTACCACTATACCAAATTTTAAATTTTGATGTCGAATTGTTTGACAGATGGGTTGATGGATGCGGAAAGCGGAAAGACGGATGGATACCGAAGTGATTTCATTACTATTCTGTTTTTTCAATTTTACACGGAACACTGAAAATTAACATATGTATTAGTTAAATTCAATTTAATATTACTATATATTACATTATTGTGAATTTTGGCGATTGTTTTGGCTTCTTGATATTGTATAATGGAGAGGACAAATTTTTAGTGAATAATATTGGTAACGGAGAAGAAATTTAGAAAAGAGATTATTTCCCTTAATTATGTTTATTTTTAAAGTAAATTGTTTTTTAAATCGATTAATATTGAACATGAATAACATTTGGACATTTTGGAATAGTTATTATTTCATAAAATTTTTGAATTTTTTTTATCAACGACTGGCTACTAATTAAATTTACTATTGTTTAGCAAATTAAATAACGTGTACGATATGTGAAACAGCGATGATGCCTTCAATTAATATCGAATTCATCTATCTGATATCTGTATTAAACTAAATAATAGATACACACTCCATATTTATTTTTGCCAATAAATCAGGGTAATATTCCACGTTATAGGGCTATACGGATATCTGACATATTACTAATAGCGAAGCGCATCATTGTCAAATACAAAATAAAATTCTTATGTAAAATCATTGATGAAATAATCTGATCTGATTGCGAAAGATCAAGATCTTGTTATTTACATTGCTATAATAAATTCTCAAAATTGTCCCGCTAGTGTACGATAGTGTCCCAATAAAGTTATGAAGTAAATTATTATTACATGAATTCTCTAATCTGGTTATTTTTCTTTCCAGAAAATGGTGCGGACCTATAAACCAAAGACTGATAGAGGAAATATGGGTGAGAAGAGCATAAACACTACTAAAACTGAAGTGTTAATGGTTGTCCATACGAATTGTTGCTGAAAAATACAGACTTAAAGCTACAACTTTGCATCTCGTCAAAGCGATATAATAAGTTATTGTTATCTAACAATCGAAAGCTTTCTGGTAGTCAAAATATGCAACATTTACTTGAGATCCGAGGTCAACATGATAGGTAACATGGTCAAGGAAGCATAAAAGGTTTGTGACCACCGAATGTCCGACTCGAAACCCATGCTGATTTGACCCCCGTAGCTTGAGTATATGTTGCGATGCAGAACAAAGTTAAATAACTTAGCCGTTTATGTTATTTCTAATGAGAATTTTGTTTAAATTGCTACTTTTGTTTGCCTAATATGAGGTTATATATTTTTTTGAGTTTTACTAAAGTTTAGATGTTCAAATATATAAGGGAAGATTAAAATGTTAATGTTTTTGTTAAGAAAATGTGCCAAAAATATTGAATGTTAGTTACATACAATGTGTATAACAATGTTCATTCTGGTATCTAATTTTAATTTCGGGTAAAAAATGATACTGATAACTATTAAAATAAGTAAGAAATTTGATCTCTCTTAATTAAAAATGTTTTTTTCATTAAAGTCTTATGAATAATTATTAAGTACTTAATTAAATGTTTTATCAAAGTGTCCCATTCCATATATCCGAGTGGTCCATAGGGGGGGAGAATGATGAAAAACCCATTTTTTACTAAAGTCATTATATATTCATCTTCCTCAAATTTACCTAATATTTTTGATTGGTATTATAATATTGGATAGTTATGCTGCTATAAAAATATGTATTATTCAGTCATTTTTGTTGCATGAAATATGAGATTGAATTTTTCTGTGTCAATCACCCCTATTTACCCTTACTTCATACATTATGATTAGTACCTTACTTGTTTACTTTATACTGCTATACTGTCCGTACATTCTGAAGCAATAACCGCGTCTATATTTCTTCAAAACACCTTACTGAAGTTGAAGAGTGGCTTGCAGAATGGAGAATAAAAGCGAATAACAGTAAATCCGTTCACATGACATTCAGTCTCAGAAAAGGAGATTGCCCAGCAATTACTTTAAACGGGCAACAGATACTGCACTCAAATACTGCTAAATACCTCGGCATGCACTTAGATAGACGATTGACGTGGCAAAAACACATCTGGAATAAACGTAAACAATTAGATGCAAAATTGCGAAGCTTGTCCTGGCTCATCGGGAAAAAATCACAACTATCTAATGAAAGCAAAATGGCTGTCTACAAAACAATATTAAAGCCAGTGTGGACATACGGGATCGAGCTGTGGGGTACAACATCTAACAGTAACATCGAGATCTTGGAAAGATTTCAAACCAAGACAATGAGATACATGTTCCAAATCCCAAACTGTATAAGTAATAAATACATACTCCGAGATTTGAACCTAACAACTGTGAAACAGGAAATAGCCACCAGAAGTCTTAAATACCAGACCAAGCTATCTGAACATGTGAATGTGCTGGCTACCAAAGTATCAGGAGATGGCAGTGTTAAAAACTCACGACTAAGAAGGAACAGTATTCCAACCCTTCATAGCAGATTTCTAAACCCAAAGTGAGAGAGATCGATGGATTCTCCTCACAGCTAAATTACATACGCAGACTGTAGTCACCAATAATAACAGCTAAATGTGAAAAACAGATTGCTGTGCTAAGCAGAATACAAAAAAAAAAAAAAAAACTTGTTAACTTAGTAATTCGTAAAACTGAATAATTGTCTTCTCCGGAAAGTATTACGAAACTTGTTTCAATTTTACAAATTATACTCATTACTTAATTTCATTTTGGTCGCTGATTGAGAATATATTTGTTACGTAAATTTCCATATTTATCATTAGAATAGTAAGCGTTGTCTGATACAAGGTTATGAAGATAATTATGCCACAAATTATCAACTAGTTACTCAGGGGATATCAAGGTAATAATAGTTAAATTTTCGGTTCCTTTCTCATAAGTACTATAGCATATTTTTTCAATTGTCATAGGTGTAGAATTTAATAAAAGTGCAGACACACATTAAAATGCATTTTGGTTATTCACAGTGTGAAAAAAAAAGTTACTGGAAGGTTTAAGTATTTAGTCAGTTGCTTTAATTTAACGTTAAATTTTAATAATAATCAAAAAATTGTTGCGTTTTAATATAGTTAGATTACGTCTTATCTAAAAATTTCAACGTAATTGGTCTTAAATTAAAATAGTTATGATATATGGACGTGATAAAATTATAATGGTTTCATCTTTTCCGTTTGTTCTTGAAACCGTAAGAATGGCTGAAGATATTGGAACAAGTGCAGTAAAGCATAAATCAAAATTATACTGTTTTTTATTATTAAATAAGAAATATGCATTAAAAATTACGTATTTGTACATAAATATAAGTCGCTTGCGATTATTATGTCACAAAAATTTTGACTGAAAAATCTTTTCCGCATAAAGTGTTTTTTAATTGAACTACTTGTTATCATTTTTCTAACTTAACTGGCATTCTCTGTGATACTCAACACTAAATATACAATAAAAAACTAATTTACATAAAAAACAACTCCGAGAAAACGAAATTTTAATTAAACAAAAAAGATTGCATGAAGAGATGTCTTAAATTTTATGTTTGATAGGCAATCGAGTAATTTTTTTTAAACAAGCCACTAATATTTTTGATAAATACATCGTTTGTGCCCTCTTTGTGAAACTAAACGCCGAATATGCAACACAAACTCTAATATATATTAAGACAAAACAATATTTAAATAAACTAAAAGGGTTCCGTAAAGATAAGTCGTAGAAGCGCTGTTTGTCAGCCATTTTATCACGAGTGACTAATGTTGTTGTTAAACACGCAATTTTTAACGTATATCCTTTCATTAAAAGGAAACCAGTAAAATTTGCATTAAGGTTAAACTGCACCTATACCAAGATAGAATAAGAAACTGCAGAACACAATATTTCATGATGAGATCAGTCCCATTAAATTAGCCACTGGGCTACTGTACCGAGACACGCACAGACAGACATGTGTTTTTAGATATGATTAATGCAACATGACTGACCCCCATAATCAACGCGAGTTCAAATATTTGGACGATTATCATTTTTTCTTTCACTTATTAGATAGCATGAAAATTAAAAAAATAAAATATTTTAAGTACAGGGAATAACTCGTACTATGAGGTTTCAGTACATACTTATGTGTATGTAAACATTTAAATGTAGTATTATGTAGTATTTTCTATTAAACTATTTCTAAATATTAATGTTATTTTTCATCACGTAAACTACGTTGTCTAACAAAGTATATATAACAAGATCGTAGATATTTCAAAAACTATAAAATTTAGAAACATCACTGTAGTTTTTCTGTAGTCTTTAGGTCGAATTCTATCAACTCTGCTCTTTTCATGAAATTTTGTTTCAGTTGTTTCTTAATAAAGGTAGAGAATGCACTTACTTTTGTACTTTTAAAATTACTAATATTTATTACTACACCATGTTTTTACGTCAAAGCCGTGAGCTGTGCTATAAGATTTTTGTTTTTCTTTCTAAGGTGCGGAATTCACCATCATTGCATTCATATCAGAATCATCGTTTTCTAAAAATATTTTGTAAACTTTAGGTAAATTTCAAGTAGGTAAATTTTAGGTAATTTTCATAATTTTTACTGTAGCAGATTCGGAGAAAGAGTTGAGAATACATAATTTTATAGACATTTTTGATAATAGCTCTAGAATAATTTATCTCTTCATAAAATTCTATGTTTCGCTTGTTGTTAATACTTACAACTTGCCCTTTCAATTGATATTTCACACGATACCAGAAATTGAAAAGAAATTCAAGAACTTTATTTACTATTTTCACATGCGTGTCAACAGTCTTTATGCCAAATTCCAAGTTTCTACATCAAACTGTTTCTAAGAACAAGAGCTGTAAAAGATGGACTGATAGAAAGATACAACACGAGAAACTCTGAAGACAGGACGAACATGAGAATGATCTTGTAAGGGTTCCATTCTTTTCCTTTGAAGTAAGGAACCATAAAAATAATCACACTTAAAGTCATTTTATGATAAAGGGGTTTTAAATGAAAAGTTAGTTACATTAAATTCATATAATTACGCAATGTTCACTTATATGCTAATGATTTAATCTTGTGCATTTTGCATGCTCGTCATATGTTACATGTTTACATTATTTCATTTAATTATAGACATAGACGAATAACAATAATGTAAGAAGACATAGATAATAAATGCTTAGGCCCTCTCTTTAAGCGCTGAATGATTTTGATTATATTTGTAGATATATGAAAAAGCGAAACTCTAGGGAGCACGTAAGAAATAAAGAAACCAATTGAAAATGACAGAAGTACATTTTGTTACAAATTTCTCAATATCTTAGCAGTATTTTATTGACAGAAAATAGTGAATGTCATTGAATGTAAGCAGGTTGTTTTGGGAGTGAATATGAGATTCAATAAAATGCATTTAAATTAATAAAATACTTTTAAAGAATACTCTAGACCATCTTTAGGCATTATAAAAAATTTTTATTTATTTCTATATGTTTACTATGGGAAGTCCACACTAAAAGTGACTGTAGTAAAACCAAAATTTTTTTCATTATCAGTAAATGTAATCTTACATGAGCCCTATGTGTTTAAACATGTTTTTAAAGAGCTTTGCTCTTTAAAAACACGTTATCTCATTAGTCAGCAGTCGGCTGTTTATGACATGTAACTTAGAATGTATGACGTATAGTATAATGAATTATTCTCATGTAAATATACAAAACTATTTATAATTATCTATAATAGTATACGTTTAACACTGACACTATTTTTCATGTATTTAGTTTGATTATAATGCGGTTATTTATAAATAATGTGATTTTTTTGCACATGTTCACTATTACGTACATTTACATATTAATATAAATGAAAATTTACCTATATAATGTTTATTGACCAATTATAATTAATCTACTGCTTTTGTCAATTAACCTAAATCATTTCAAATGTTTGTATGATAAGTATGGTAAAACTATAATAATGCTGGCAGGAATAAAAAAGGTTTTTGAAGTTTTTTTGTTTTCTATTTTTTAAATAATCTCAGTCAAAATAATTATGTAATCTATATAATCGTAATTAGTGATTATTTCTTCTTTTTATGAGAAGTTTTCGTGCTTTTACAAAATTGAATAACAATTTGCATGCTGTTTTTCCCAGTCTCTTTCCACAAGCAAAAATAGATTTCACTTGCGGTAAATATAAAAATTCCAAATACGCTTGAGTGTGTAAGTAATAAAAATGTTACCTTACATTCAAATACATGAATGATATGAAAAAAAAACATTATACACTCGCCATTCAAACATTAAAATGATTACATCTGGATTATTTTCTACTACTCAAACGGTATGAGAGGAACCACAAAAAAGACATAAAAAAAACTGCTTTTAAGTAAAATTTCACTGAAAATTGTAAGAAAAGTCTTAATAAAAACAAGTCCTAATAAAAATGAGATCCTAACTTAACAATAATATTGAATCGGATTACTAAATACCAACATTCCTCAAGTAGACGTAGAGGAACTAAATTTAGATTCAGAAAAGTTTTACAATGATTGTAAATGACTTTATAAATGACACCAATTATTTAACAAACAATTTATAAAAATATGCTTAAGCTTTTACATGAGCGGTTCATGTTTAAAAAAAACCGGCTGTGGTACAAAAATCCATCAAAAAAGCCATCTGCTTCCCTCAAAGAAATATTGAGTACAACTATATTTGATCCAATCAAAATAATTTAAATCCAGAAAAGATGGCTTTTTAACCTATACCCGGGCTTTTCTTGAGTTAATTTTGGAATGTGACCATGATATTTTGGACCAAAAAAGTGAAACAAAAATTAAAATTTTGAAAATGGTTGAAGGTGAAGTTTCTGCCTGCAATTTCTGTCATGGACTACAGTAATATAATATCACAAACTATAGTAATGTAAGTAATGTCACGGACTACAGTAATGTAAGTAATGTCACATACGTAATATAATATCATTAACTATCGTTACGTAAGTAATTTCGCAAACTACAGTAATGTCACAGCATAGAGTAATGTGAGTAATGTCACGGACTACAGTAATATAAGTAATATCACAGACTACAATAATGCAAGTAATGTCACAGATTACATTAATGTTAGTAACATCACACACTACAGTGAACTATAGCAATGTAGTCTAGGTGTCAATACAGGCCATAATTTTTCAAAATCCTTTTGCCTTCGGAAACCACAACCATAATTTTTCAATATTCTTTTGCTAGGGAAACCACATCCTAGATTTCACATCTACACATTGGGACACACGGTTTTAGTTAATATATGCTAAAATCAAATTTAAAGAATTATCTTTACAGAAAATGCAGCATGATAAAGTAGGAACTTCATAACAGAGAAAAAGATGAACTCAATTTCTTAAAAAATATTTAGATTATATATAATAGTACTTATATGTCAAACCAGACTACAATATATTTTTGTAATAAATTTCATTTGGATTTGTTTAGAAATTTCAGAGTTATAGAGTAACAAACAAACATCCATCCAATTTTTTGCATTTACGATATAAGTTAGGATTATTCTGAAAGGAAATAGAATTAAAAATAATTATTCAGAATAACCCAAAGAGTAATAATTTATATTAATATTGCACATAATAAATGTGTTTTAAAGACAAAAATACGTAATTTACAAAAATACATTACGAAATGTTTTAATGCCAATTGCCTCAATATTAATAATGCATGAAGATGTGTAAACGCTTTATTATACCTGAGAGCATAATGAAAACTGGACAAGCTAGGCTTATATCACTGGCAGCCTATTATTCATTAATGTGCTGACTTACTTAGAGCGGACAGGCAGAACTATCCATCACTCGCTCCCACCACTACCGATGTGTTCTTCAATTTTCTTTACCATCTTGTTTCTTAACACATAAATATAATGTCAAAAGAAGTTTCATGTCCTAAAGAATTTTAAATTGATTTGGGATATTGGTTATCTTTAAATTTTCTTCTGTTATTAAAGTGCCGAACTTTAATGTTAAAGTTTGATTAAGAAGTAAACAAACATCCATAGTTTTAGAAATATGTATAAAATTAAATGAGATATGTGTAACATATATTATCACTATTTGCAATTTTTATCTAAATCCGTTCTGCTATTAAAGTTTGATTAAGAAATTATACATTACAACAAAATTACTATCGACATCCAACGATTTAATGAGAATGGTTTCACATATATTTCAACACTAACTACTCTGTCGCATCTATAGTTAGTGTCAGATAGACTGATTTATCCAAATATTTCATTCTTGTAGATCTATAATATCTTAGGCATGTTCACTATCATGTATCATTAGACATATCAGCAATGTAATATTGCGGGTGAATAATTAATGATTGGTATTGTAAAGAATATATATATTATTCATAAAGGTTATTCTGAACATTAAACTGAGTATACATGAAGCGTATTTCTGAAAAAATGTAACTTTTTTCATTGAAATCCAAAATTTGACAGTGATTTTGGCGGAAACGGTTGAAAATTGTCATTTAGCTTACTTACTTTTTATTTATTTTCTACATATTTTGATACACAGAATTACCTGTTTGAATAATAGACAAATTAACCGACAGATCAAGTTATTTAAATTAGTAATATTATAAATGTAAAAGTGAGTTCGTATGTTTATTCATTTGGCTTAATTCCAAACCTCAACTATTCAACTGATCTACGTAATTCTTTTCAGACATCTAGCCTGAGTCATGAAAATGAACATAGGATAATTTTTACTTCGTAATACTTTTTTTTAAATTAAAAAAGTCATGCTGATAGTGTGTGAACATAAGTACGTAATAAGACTTCAACCTTTTTACTATTTATAGTTGTGTAATGAACAATTTCACTATAGTTAGTGGAAGAATGTAATAAAGTATCATGACAATACAGCGGTATGTTTAAGCTCTTTCTTCAATTTTGTGTAATTCAAACTATTTATCCGTTGCCAATGAAATATTTCCTCAAGAATATTATTTTAAATTCAGAACAGCATTTTATTCTTTCCACATAAATAAAGCCGCTGACTATTCCTCCATGCTTAGATCAAATCCAGTACATACTAAATACGCTTTTATGTTATTTGGAACAATACATGGAAAGGAACAAGTGTAGTTTACTCCAAGTACATTTGTGCAGTTACTTATGACCTTTTTACAATTTACAGTTTCGTAATGAACAATTTCCCTATTATTTGTATAAGAATGTAATAAAGCATCATGACAATACAGCGGCACCATTTGTTTACGCTCTTTCTTCAATTTTGTGCTACTCAAACTATTTATCCGTTGCCAATGCAATATTTTCAGAAGGATGCAATATTTATTTTAAATTCAGAACAGCGTTTTTTTCCTATTCCGTGTGAATGTAAGCAACTATTCCTCCATGCTTAGATCAAACCTAGTACTTACTAAATATGCTTTTATATTCTTTGGAACAATACATGGAAAGGAACAAGTGTAGTTTACTCAAAGTACATTTGTGCAGTTACTTTTGCACAAAATAGTTCTAAATTTTAAGCACTTATGTATTGAGAATGATACAGTTTTTAGATGATTTTAAAACATTTCGTTCTGTATGTGCCGGCAAGCGATATAAAATAAAATAAGGCAAACAGAATATTCGAAAACAATCGGACGTTTAGTTTTAACAAGGATTCGAATATATACAAAATGTACATACACCACTACAGTAAACGAAGACTACAAACAATCTGATATTCATGAGGTCCACGAAAGCAATACATTCTTTAGCTGGTGCTTTGCTTTAGCTAATGCTTAAGGAATACTTTCATATTTTTATAAGAGATAAATATCTTATTTCAGTAAGATAGAGGTAAAGAACGTAAACTCAACCATATCTTATGCAAGTTAGAAGCTCTATCATTTGGAGCCTATGTGAAACTAAATACAGACTAAATTAGACTGAACTAAGACTGACTGAACATAAAAAAAAATGTTCTTGCCATGTTTGTACATGAGATGATATGGTTACTTCCCTTTTCTATTTCTTACAGATTTCCTCTCGTGGCTATGTAATGTCACTACACGTTGCAGCACAGAAGAAAAGGTATATAGATGAAATTTCTTTTCGGATTGTTAGATGCAAAAATTTGGGGGCCTAATTGATGGAAAAAACTCTCGCTCTTCATAATTGATAACTCTACCTGCACCCGTGTAGGCATCACCTTTTTTTTATACCAACATCTGAAATTGAATTATAATGGAATTCTCTTCTTTCTCATGAGCCATGATCTATATTATACCATGGTATAATATAGATCAACTACCTGAATGCGGTTGCCCCAGAGTGTGTTATGTTCGTGATGAGTGGGAATAAACTTCTCAAAGTGTGTCGTCATTATGTATTGTAGTGTTATCGAATTGATTAGTTGTTTTGTTATCGTTATTAAAGACTAATAATAATAATAACGACTGTAATGTTTCCATGACTGTACGTATATAAACATTACTATGAAGTTATTAGATTTGATTTACTGTCATGTAATTTAATTTATCATGTGAACAGGCGAAAGCAAAGTGAATCTCAGATGACACTGTAGTTGCCGATACCTTTTGTCATTTCTGTTAATTTGAGGTTATGTTAGTGTTGTTTTTAGCACTGTATTTTAAACGTTATTTAAGTAGAAATTAAAAAAGTGCTGTATTTAAGGTAAACATTATAAATACAAAGGGTCACATCCAAGAAAAATGATTACAACTTGTAAAAAAAGATCTTGTAGCACAATACACTAGAATAATGACACCAAAATATTTTGAATGTGATGTGAATAGGTTTTAATAGGATATTTATTGCGTGCAGCTAGATTTTTCTGGCTCGCAATGTGTTAAAATCCTCTATAATTATATGGAATCCCAAATTGTATGAAAAAAAACTCAAATAATTTCCAAAGTCCAGTTTCAGTTCAAGAAAACAAATATTGCTTGTTTACTACTAAATATTTGCCTTTGCAAGTTTTCGAGTTGCATATTATAAATATATGACTTGCGTGTGAAAACTTTCAAATCACTTTTCACGCAAGTCATATATTTATAATATGCAATTCGAAAACTTGCAAAGGCAAATATTTAGTAGTAAACAAGCAATATTTGTTTTCTTTTAAACAACTCTAACAGTGTTGCATGTTTATTCAGGTAAGTTTCACGAGAATTTAATAGAACTTGACGCCAAACAAACCCACTTGTTCTTCACACTGGACTTGGTCCCTTTTCACATTTATATTTTTGTTGAGACTAATTTATTTGTTTCAGATTCAAAGCATATGATCGTGATTCGAATCAGTAATTTTTAAATAATCATTGAATAATTAGAGTAACTCTTCATATTAATAGCTTGGTTTGAAATGCTCTGTACCTGACCCTGTAATAAAAACTAGCATCCATCTTTTTCTACATTGCTTTAACTTGCAACTTGAAAAGTCTAATATTTAAAAAAAAATTATGAATATTCTGATAAGATTATTTTAAAAATTCTTCATAGCAATCGTTGCGTTTGAAATGCTCTGTGCATGACTTCGCAATAAAATTTGGCAACCAGCTTTTTCGATATTGTTTTGATCATAACTTTAAAAGCTTAATATTGAAAAAATGATTAAGTCCGGCAAAATAATTTTAATAACCTTTTATGATGAAGCTCTGTTTGAAATGCTTTGTACATGACCTAGTAATAGAACCTAGCATTAAATTTTTTTTGATACTGCATTAACTCGCCACCTGAAAAGTTTAATATTTTGAGAAAAGTGATACTTTCTTTAAGTTCATTATCACGACCTAGGTTTCGTTGTATTACAACATCTTCAGGTGGGCTATTAGCAAAGATTCTCTGCTAATAGCCCACCTGAAGATGTCGTAATACAACACAACCTAGGTCTTGGTAAAGAACTTAAAGAAAGTAGAAATAATACTACATCACGTAGTTTCATTTAATTGTGAATTTTAGCTGGTTTCTTTTCTAGGTTCATAATAATTAAGAAAATAGATATAAGTTACTGACCTCTCCAATTGATCGCCCAATGTTTCCGATTTGTGGCTTGACCTGACTGAATTCAAATCGTCCTCGTCCAAGTCCCTCCTGTTTCCTCTGTAGAAGGTGGGCCACATCCAGAAGAAAAAGAGTTTCGAGATGATGTTCGCCCTTTTGTACCCATCTGTCTTCGCTGCGTGCACATTTGTTTCACTGGTTTCACTATCCACGTTGCATAACTGCTTGAGCCCCATTTCGGAGGGTAGTTTTTAAATTTGAGTTATGATTTTTTTCTTCAGATTAAACTGTGTTCACTGCTTGATATTGATATTAGCTTTGTTACCGCAAAAATGTGGATCTAGTTAAAATTTAAAAAAATATGAATATTATTTTACCAAGGCTGAAATCCGTCTAAATCTCAATGAAATTATATTTCAATAATCTAAAATTTGTATATTTTGTAAATTTTACGTTTATAGTAGGCATATTTGCAAATATAATTTTTGGTAAAAATAATTTTAAAAATTTCCTTAACTTTTTTACTCATTTTAAGTTTAGACATAAAATTAACGACAAAATCCCATTTTATAAATATTTCTTAGTAAAAATAAAATCTTCGTATAAACTTATATACAAAATTGCCAATTAAAAGAAATAACAACGTTGCTAGTACCAGAATATGGGTAAATGCGAATGAGGGATGTCGGAATGTATTGCTCTTGTTGCAAATTATATTTACGACAACTGTATGTCGAATTCATTGAATATTTAAAAATAAATTAAGTACATACGTTGTTAGTCTTGTAGTTGATGACGTGTAACTAGTAATAAACCAATCATAAATAGATAAATAAATCGAGAGTATTTTGACAGTTTACTTTTGACACATATAACATATAAAACAGCTGATAGCAGTAGTGGGCGCCATTTTTCTTTGTTTTTGTACTTGTGTACACTTCTTGTCTTGTTCTATCGTGTTCATTTATCTTTCTCGGTTGTATCTAAGTATCTATTTTCTATCAGTCTTGCGATATGTTCGTTACATTGAAACGTTGCATAAAAGCGTTGCATGAAAAATGTTGTGACCTTGAACATTTTACTTTCATCGCGTCCAAAGAAGTTTCACTTCAAAAAATTCGAACGTTTTATTTGCCCCCCTTTCAAATGTGCCTGCATGAACATTTTCGATTTACGAATGTTATAATATTCAGGTTAATTTATTTTATCGCTACAACTTAAATGGAATGAAATGAAAAAAATGAAAAGGAAGAAAATTGTTATAGAAATTTTGAAGAAAAATTGTTTCATTTCAAAATTAAAAAGTAAAAACTTTACAAAATCCTTATAAGTTACGCTTTAAATTGATATCGCAAATGATACAACATTTAAAAAAAATTGACTACTTTATTTGCCCCCTCTTAAATGGCTATGTGACTATTTTTAAGCGTATAACGCATAGCCAGGTTAAATTTCTTTATCACTAAACCAATTTCCAGTTTTTGCTTCAAACGGTTTCCATGAAAAATGGCTGTGACAACCGGACAGACGGACGCTTGAATGATTTTGAAAGGGTTCCATTATTTCTTTTCTTTCGAAGTTCAAAATCATAAAAATGGCGGCAACTAGCTAGTTAATCTAACCCTACACTCACAATTTTATGTCGTTTATCGCACTAAATGCATCCGCATTTAGATCCGCAACGCTCGATGCGGATATAGATGTAAATCTTAAAAATAATGCGGATGCAGATAAAAATGTATGTAAGATTCTATGTTTGGGAATATATGGCAATACGTGCTTTTATAAAAGGAGGAAAAACTACTGGGCAGTCGTAAAAAACAATTCAGCTGATAATTGTTAAAAATACTGCGAATACGTTTTTGAAATCGTGAATTTAACAATTTTTTTCTGTGATAATTCACAATACGCACACGGTGAATATGAAGTATTTTTAATCATATGCTTATCGCGTTTTTTCTATCATTTTACTCCTATTTGTAATGGTTTTTGTCTTTTCAAACGTTATATTAAACATTTCTCGTCAAACGATATATTAAATTAAATATAACATTATTGAAATTATTTAAACACACTTTACAGTATACCATATGTTGTGAAATGTGGAGAAAATCTTTTTTTCCTGCAATTTTATTTTTATTTGAAACTGTTTTTATCTTTTTGATTTAATTTAATTTTTCGTTTTATTTTCGATATAATTTAAGAAAATATTTTAATTCAATTTTTATAAATGCTTTCTAAATTATTACCTTGCTCGTTTTTCGGTTAATGTTCCATTACGATACCCTTATGACAACTAAAGTAAGTAATTAATTATTTTTAATGTTCAAAGTTAAAACGATATGATGGCACGTCGCGGCATGCCATTCGGCCAGCTTCGCGTCTTGTCGGTTCTTTCCGACTTAATTCGGCCAGCTTTGCCCTTTGTCGGTAAAAGTACCTACTATAAAATTAAAAATATATTTTCAATAGATTATTAAGAAATATATCTGAAATATAAAACTAAAATCATAAATTTAAATTAATATTTTTTTATTAGCAACAATCTGAATATTTGTTTTTTCGTTTTGAGTCCGTTGAAATAAATATATTTCAATACAAAAATAAAACCAAATTTTTACGTTTTTAATTTAAGCGTCCCAAGATGGCTTATTTTTTATTGTATTTATTTCAATTTATAAACTTTAATAATGCAATCAACGATCGATCATGATGCTCTGATTAAATTCGCTCGGCGGAAAACGTACCCACGGTTTCGAATCGCGTGTCGATGTGCGCGACGCGACAATCGCATTCACTTAGCACCAAATGGTGTATCGGAACCGCGTAAGATGGTATCAGTGACATCTGGTGATAAATCAATAATATTTTGGTTAAACTATGGTAATTTTTTCGTGTGAAATCCGCATAGCATACATATAGTGATACCTCAATATTATTTATAAGACTAAAGTATGGTATTGTATAAAAGTATTTAAAAAAAATATTAAATCCCCATAGCATACATAAAGTGATATCTCAATATTATTTATAAGACTAAAGTGTGGTATTGTATAAAAGTATTTAAAAAAATATTGAAATAAAGCAATGTTTAGTTTTTCAACAATTTTTTCCCGCATAATCTTATATAAATTTTACATTCAACAACGTATACTATTTTCTGCCATGTAGGTATTAATTCTGCAATTATCAAACTTCGTATTTCATTGTAAATATTAGATACAGCTTCCAGAGTAAATTACCACAAATTTCAAATAATTAGCATTAATTTTGAAATTCTCGTAAACTGTAATAATTTCGTTTGGGCAGTTTGTTTTAAGAATGTGGTTATCTTTAACATTAGCGACTACGTGACCAGAAATTTTAATTTTTATGTATTTAATAATTAAATTTTAATTTTGTATAAAGAGAATTAAATTATATCACATTCTAATTCTAACTAATATTGTAAATGAAAAAGTGTGTTTGTTTCTTCTTATATCACGTCACAATATATATGTATGACACGTTGTCCGGGAATAGATATCGGATAAAGAAAGACGTTATTCGTTGGCTATAAAGGAATAAATTGTCGTTGAAATAAAACGTGAAACCCGCCCTTTTACTAAGTGAGTGCAAAAAGGTTTACACATAACACTTTTTAACACACCCGATACTTGCTCTGAGTGCGGTGTTTACTCGCAGTGGCAGTGTCTTTGCAACTGTTGGCGGGTTATTCTCCGAAAGTATTGTGTGTACGAAGATGTTAAAAAATTATGAATATTACTTTGAATTTTCTGAAAAAGTCATCTTTTAAATTTTATTTTAAGAACAATCAACTATTTTTCAGTCAAGGTGTAACGTATGCCTGAAACTTATATGGGGGCACGTTCGTGCGTGTGTGCGTGCGTACGAGCGTGCCTGCGTGCATGCGTGCGAGAGTGCGTGCGTGCGTGCGTCCGTTGGTACGTGCGTGCGTGCGGGCATGCGTGCGAGCGTGCTTGCGTTCTAGCTTGCGTGCGTGCTTGCACGCGTGCGTGCATTCGTGCGTGCGTACGTGCGTGCGTGCGTGCGTGATTTCTTCCTCTATAAATTTTGAGATAATAATATATATCTTTTCTAAAATATTTCTTAAACAAAAATACCTTTTGAAATCAGACTTTTAGTTCTAGAAATTATTGCGAACAAACAAACAAACTGACCAACTTTTTGGTTTAAACATATTAGTATAGATTTTTATTTAATACGTAGTAGCTGTCTATCCCCGTTTTGTTAAAAAAATACTGTTTTTAAACGTTTTTAAATATAATTATTATTCATGCTAAATTTGTTAACGGCTCTTGCGAAAATTTTCAAATATTATATATATATATATATATATATATATATATATATATATATATATATATATATATATGGCGTTAATTTTATAAAAATTCATTATCACTTAATTTTTATTTACAACTTAATGAAATAACAACGAAACCTATTTCGTGGCTAAGAATTTAAATAAAGTAGAAATAATGCTACATCACGTAGTTTCATTCATTTGTGAATAAAAATTAACTAAAAATCAAAATGTTTCCTCATTTATTTCGTGTTTTAGTTAAATACATTCTAATCTAGTAATATAATAACGATTTATAACAAATAGCTATATACATATATTCTGAAATATTTCGTAGATTTCATTGTTACATATAATTTTTTCAAATACTATGTTAGTTTTGTTTGCTTAAATAAACAAATATTTCTAGCTGCGTAACAAAATTATAATATTTTCTTCAATATTGGAGAGATTTAAAACTTTTCAAAAATGTTTGCTGATATAACATTCATTAGTTTATTAAAAAAAATATTGTCAAAGAACGACCTGTCATTGAAACCTGGATACATACGTCTAACAAAATACTTTTTAAAATTTTTTTTCACTGTTGGACGCAACGAGGTAGCGATTTCGTGCAATGCACTCTCAATGTTATGAAATATATATGTTTTATAACTACAATCGTGTAGTGCACTTTTTTATAATTAGAATCCTTTCAGTGAAATATATTACAATTAGAATTGTGTAGTGAAATGTTTCATAATTAGAATAATTCAGTGTAATATTTTATAAGTAGAATCGTGTAGGGAAACATTTTATAATTAAAATCGAGTAGTGAAATATTTTTTAATTAAAATCGTGTAGTGAAATGTTTCATTATTAGAATCGTTTAGTTTAATGTTTTATATTAAAATGATGTAGTGTAATGTTTTATAAATAGTATCGTGTAGGGAAATATTTTATATTAAGAATCGTGTAGTGTAATGTTTTATAAGTAGAATCGTGTAGGGAAACATTTTATAATTAAAATCGAGTAGTGAAATGTTTTATAATTAGAATTGTGTAGTGAAATGTTTCATTATTAGAAAAATGTGTAGTTTAATGTTTTATAATTAGAATCGCGTAGGGAAACATTTTATAATTAAAATCGAGTAGTGAAATATTTTATAATCAGAATCGTGTAGTGTAATGTTTCATTATTAGAATCGTTTAGTTTAATGTTTTATATCCTTTCAGTGAAATATATTACAATTAGATTGTGTAGTGAAATGTTTCATAATTAGAATAATTCAGTGTAATATTTTATAAGTAGAATCGTGTAGGGAAACATTTTATAATTAAAATCGAGTAGTGAAATGTTTTATAATTAGAATTGTGTAGTAAATGTTTCATTATTAGACTCGTTTAGTTTAATGTTTTATATTAAAATAATGTAGTGTAATGTTTTATAAATAGTATCGTGTAGGGAAATATTTTATATTAAGAATCGTGTAGTGTAATGTTTTATAAGTAGAATCGTGTAGGGAAACATTTTATAATTAAAATCTAGTAGTGAAATATTTTATAATTAAAATCGTGTAGTGAAAGGTTTCATTATTAGAATCGTTTAGTTTAATGTTTTATATTAAAATTGTGTAGTGTACTGTTTTATATATAGTGTCGTGTAGGGAAATATTTTATATTAAGAATTGTGTAGTGCAATGTTTTATAAGTAGAATCGTGTAGGGAAACATTTTATAATTAAAATCGAGTAGTGAAATATTTTATAATTAGAATCGTGTAGTGAAATGTTTCATTATTAGAATCGTTTAGTTTAATGTTTTATATTAAAATTGTGTAGTGTACTGTTTTATATATAGTGTCGTGTAGGGAAATATTTTATATTAAGAATTGTGTAGTACAATGTTTTATAAGTAGAATCGTGTAGAGAAACATTTTATAATTAAAATCGAGTAGTGAAATATTTTATAATTAGAATTGTGTAGTGAAATGTTTCATTATTAGAATCGTTTAGTTTAATGTTTTATATTAAAATTGTGTAGTGTAATGTTTTATAAATAGTATCGTGTAGGGAAATATTTTATATTAAGAATCGTGTAGTGTAATGTTTTATAATTAGCACCAGGTAGTGAAATATTTTTGAAAATATAAGGATTATAAGTAATTGAAAATATAAAACTTGGCGAAACAATTTTCAGAAAAACAACAACGCCATCTAGCGCCACTCTTAATTTTTTTTTGGTAACTCTCACTGACTTTTTAACATGAACCCGTGTGCGTTTGGATGGCTCGATGATGGTACGCACGCTGGCGCCTACGCAAGCCTTTTACACAGCAGGACCCGGCACCGATTTGCCGCCGTCGTGACGTGCTGTTTTTATGAATGAAGAAAAACCAATACACAAGTCGAAAACTTTTTCTAAAAAATTCATCGCGTAATAAAGTGTATTTATTTTACTTGTTATACTTATTTAAAGCGTAAACGTAATTGTTAACGTTTTGAATATAAAATATTTATAAGACTTACCTTTAGCAATCTGGAAAGTTAATAAACTATTTGAAAAGTTTTTAATTTTAATAAATTCGCGTGAATAAATTCACATGCAATGACCTATTAACGAAACCAAAAGATTAAAACTAAGAAATTTAGTCCCACTAACTCAATTCTAACACCGCATTTGAACACGATTATTTTTAAATTTTTGGTGAAAATTATGAGAGACGCCGTAGCTTTACGCGGAATGTCGGCTTCACAATGCGTCTTTCGTGCGCTCACGCACACACGCACTACTTCCGTTTATGTAATTGTGTAGCCTATATTCATTTTTATCGTGACAGCAGCAATGGTAAGATTCCTGGCACCGGCACAGCGCCGGCTCCATATGATGCAAAAAGGCATATATTTTCATACATTTTTAATTCCATTGCTGTAGAACCAATGCCGGTGCAATACAAATGCCGTAACGGTACAATGCCCATACCGTCCAGTGTAATAACTCCTAAGTCCACAATATGATGAAAAATATGCTAACTTAAACAAAACAAAAAATTAATTGTGGGTAGTGGGACCCTAACAAAGGTTTTTTTTGTTATTATTTACTGGAACCTTATGTTTTTTACAGAATGAACCTAATACTTTCTACTAACGTGCCCTTCTACTCCGGCATTAGTTTAGAATTAGGCTCACTTGTAAATATTAATGGACAAAACGGAAAATGTCGACATTAAGGCTATGAAATACATTTTAAACAATGAACAAGTTAATTAATTTGTTGCATGTGGCATTAATGTAATATTTATAAATTAATACATTAAAACTATACCGTATGAGCGCGAATGGAATAATGATTTTGACACAATATTAAATTAACCGACAGGTCGTTAAATAACGGTTCCTAGTACTTTTTAATATTGTAAGTCGTTTATTTGGTCAAAGCCAGAATCTATGACGATTCCAATATAAAAAAAATAAACGCTAAATAATATTATTTGAAAATAAAAGTATTTCTATTTCAAATAACGGGTATTAGAAAGAATATTTTTTATTGATTGCAAATCTTTGAAGGACAAATGTTATTTGTCATATGGCAATACTGAAATATAAGGGAAAATTTTTGATGCATTTATAAAGCAATCATTGTATGAAATGTCACATTTTTGAGAAATTATTTTTGTAATTTTTGTCAGTATCTCAATGGTTTCAAACATGCCATAAACATTATCAGTGTGGTTAAAATGAAATAAATTCTTTATTAGGATTTAGTTTATAAAGTTGATCCATGTTCGCCGGTGTATTTTGGTAAAGTTCGATTAATTCCTTGAAGGGCTGTCAAGTAGTTTTAAAAGTTTTTGAGGTTAACTTTCTCAGTCTTTTGAAATCGGCAATATAAGCGCAGAAACATATATTATATTATAATATTATATTTATAATATATACCTTAGGAAAAAAACACGAATATAAAACATTCTTCCGTGAAATAAAATTTTCACGTTTTATTCAATAATTATTCAAGTACAAAAACAAAAGTTAATTTGTTACGCATTTATTACCGCTCATGCGACCTCAATGTATCGATCTATCATAAATGCATGACGTATATGCCTCCTTCGCACCAATTACGTACCATAAATTAAAAATAAATTATGACAAAAGTCTTTTGTCAATTTTGTTGAAAATGTTGAATGAAAAATTTAGTACAAATGAAGACATAACTTTTTGTCGTTAGTCAAACGAATCATTCAACGCAGATAAAGAACAAATGTTGTCGTAGATTTTTGCTTTTAATTTTTCTAATTGCAACACTTTCGTTATCAATGAAAGCTTCTTTTTCATTCAGTAATTTATAGGAAAAACAAGATATTTCACGAAAAAAATGTTTTTATTTACGACCTACCGGACAAAAATACATGGTTATGACATTGATATGGAAGAAGTATTGTTTTATTTGACAGCTATGATTTTAGGTTAAAAAATTTAATTGGATTCGAGGGTAGTTTATTTTTATTTCTAAATATTTAGTTAATGATGGCTAATTCTGGTAATAATAATAACAAAACTACGAAGAAAAGAAATAAAAACATTTGGGTGAATTGAAGATGACATGAAAAAGTCGTGACTCTGTACTAATGAATAATGCGTACCACTAATAGTGAGGAAGGTGTAACTATTCAAGTCGTAACTCTATACTAATACATAATGTATACTACTAATAATGAACAAGGTGTAACTATTAAAGATTCAAGGGTTAATAGTTGTTTACTTTCTACTAGTGAACAATGTGTATCATTCATAAATACTAGCTTATTGTTCTCTGGCATGAAACTTACATATATATTTTTAAGGTGGAGTTTAAAATTTTCGTCACTTATCTACGGATCGATACGCGCAATACATATGATGCGTATGTAACGGAAGCTAAAGTTATTGAAGAGCAGAAAAAGCAAGATCGATTTCGGCAGCTAAGTATATTAAACGCAATTTATGATACGAAAGTAAAATTTTATATTAACTACAGGACAGGAAAACAGAGTAAAAATACAAAGGTTTCGTTGTAGAAGCTATGGACTTCCAAAAAAATACTTCTCTGCAGAATATTATAAACCAATGATGTTCATTACAAAAGTTCGTTCATAATGTAGGAACTGGACAAACATATTTTTAAACCTATCCGGAAACGTTTGGTTACAGAAGTTCCTTCACCTAGACACTTTTTTATACATCTTGTTATGCTTTGAGATTTCTGTAGGGACCAAAATACAAATATAGGATACAGCTATCCTGAATGTGACAAGAATACGGGAAAAATTAATTTAAGGACCAGAATATTGTCAATTAATTGGTACAGACTAAACTAACTTCAAAAAAAAACTGTCAACCTTTTGAAATTACTGCAATTGACAAGAAGCCTAGTCAAAGTTTTTGTCTTGAAAATATATTATAATATGGTAAGGTGCAGGAAAAGAAAAATGGTGGTTATCAAATAGCATGGTCCAGTGATATTGTATAGAATAAACTATAACATGATACGATGAAAACCAAAGTTTCTGAATAAAAATAATAGGCATATCACCGAAAATGGATTTTTGCTTCTTAGTTTTTCATGCAAAGAATTTTTAACTACAAGTGAAGTCAAATACAAAGATTTGGTGAGCTTAATGCGGTTTTGTACCAGAAAAGTGAAGAAGAAAAGAAGAAAACTTTGATTTTGGCTTATTTTTGATGCTAAGAATTGCGTTTTCATTTTATTAACATATAGTTATAAAAACTAAAAAATTAATGAAAAATATTCTCTTTGGGTTGGCCCTCTTAATCATATTTCTCCACTCTGAGAGTAGTTGTGTCAATTCTGATTGGAATCCCCTAGTCCTCATATCATTCTTAATTTTCTGTTATATTGGCAACTTTGAACATACACCGAATGTAGTTTTTTCTGATATTGTTTTTAAGGGTGACTTCCCCGGACCTGCGTAACATTTTCATCTCGGTTACATTAAGTCTCTGTTCGTCTGATTTACGCAACACCCAGCATTCCGATCCATACGTAAAAGCCGATCTTACTGCTCTTTTATAGACGTTCCCTTTGATCTCAATTGGCATTCTCGCGTCACAGAGGACCCCACTCAATACTCTCCACTTCAGCCATTCTGTTGTTATTCGGCTTTCGATATCGGCGTCGGTTGTACTTTTTGACGAAATTATTTAATCAAGGTATTTAAACTGGTCTACTTTTTTAAGGGAAGCCCCGCCTATGGTTACTATTGAAGCGGTGTTATTATTAGTGACTGAAAAGTTACAGTGCATATATTCGGTTTTGAGCCTGTTAACTCTTATACTTCTGTTCTCCAGGGCTGTGCACCATGCGTTAAGTTGCGACTCTTCTTTTTCTGCCGATTCAGTGACTAGTACTATGTCATCAGCGTACAAAAGCGTCCAGAGGGGTGGTTTTTAATTCTTCTGTGACATAGTTCATAACTAAGTTGAAGAGCATAGGTCTCATTGTGGAGCCTTGATGGACTCTTATTCTGACTTCGAAGTCGGTTCCCACACCAGCTGGGCTCACTATTTTGGTAGTGATATTACTGTACATATCCTTCAGCAGCTGTATGAGGTGTTCTAGGATCTGTGGTGATCTTAAGGCCTGCCATATGAGTTTCCTTGGCACTCGATCAAAGGCTTTCTCGAGGTCTATAAAGATCAAATGAAGGTCAATTCCTCACGCTTTGTACTTCACCGTAAGAATATTTAAAGTGTGTATAGCATCTATTATACCGACACCGCTGGTGAATTTGCACTGGTTCGGCGTGATTTTTGTTATTTTGGTAAGTCTTCCAGCAAGTACGTCTTTCCACCATGTCCCCCTTGTTTTTGAAGAAAGGAATAAGATTACTTTGCCTCCAGTCATCAGGCATCTTGCCTTCTGTAAGTATGATGTTAAAGCG
This sequence comes from Druceiella hillmani, assembly GCA_039881145.1. Lineage (NCBI taxonomy): Eukaryota > Metazoa > Arthropoda > Insecta > Lepidoptera > Hepialidae > Druceiella > Druceiella hillmani. The sequence goes on along the minus strand of JAYKKI010000035.1, from coordinate 6,062,408 downwards.
GTTAGTCAGCCATCCCCCACCTTCATAAGTTCTGAAGGAATTTCATCAGGCCTAGAGTTGCATTGCCGTTTTATTTTTCATTTTATTTGTGCGGTAGCTTTTCTCTTATGAGGGGCATTGTTCCATGCTGGTATTTTTAGGACGATAAAAGTAAGCGGTGTTGGGACGTTAGTATCTCGCCAGGTATGACGTTACAGTCTTTGATGAATTTAAGCATACGTCGATTGTACAGGAAATTATCAATTTGGGAGGCAGCAGTGCCGCTTTTGTAAGTTATTAGGTGTTCATCCTTTTTTTTTAAATGTGTTGATAATTGGCACGTCAAAATATAGGCCACTTTTAGGATGTTCTCGCCTTGTGAGTTGATACGGCCGTATCCTTTGTTACCATGGATCTTAGAATGCCTTAGAGCACACGTACAGTTTCCAACGTGTCCATTCAGATCGCAAGCAATGATCTTATTATCCGCTGATGGTATGTTGTGGAGCACGTCCTGCAAGTCAGACCAGAATTCGCTCTTTTCCTCGCGTGTACATCCCGTTTGTGGGGCATATGTAGTTATTATGTTAAGGTATGGTTGGTTATCAAGCACAGGTTTTACATACATTATTCTGTCACTATGTCTTTCAACAGATATTCCTTGTTGTTTAAGCTGTTCATCTAGGATAATGCCTACGCCGTTGCGATTGTTTGTTGTTCCGTGGTACAGTAATTTGCCCTTGTCCTTGTCAATGTCCCTTGATTTAGATCCCTTCCACTTTATTTCCTGGATACAGCAGATTTTGATGTTGCATCTGTGTAGTACTTCCGTCAATTCTTGGCTTCGTCCAGTCATGGAAACGATGTTCCAGGTCGCTAGACGCATATTATTATTCTTAGCGTTGTGTCCATAAAGGTCGCTTTGGGGGGACGCCCTAGTATTGTACGCGTTTGAGTTCCTCTGATCGTCGGTTACGAAAGAAGCCCTATTCTTCATTTATTTCTTCTCTGGTTGTGTTTCATAAGAGTAGGAAAATTATACTTTGGTTATTATTTTACAAACCAGTTGTCGCCTGACGCCTAGAGTGTAATCCTCTTGGAGGACTTTGAGCGCCGCTGTTGACCTCCCATATAGGTTCACTTGCTGCCGTCTCTATTGTAGACTCCAGCCGAAGACCACAGTCTGCTAATAATCTCTGCTCCGAGTAAGTAGAAGGAGCCCACTGGCAAAGTTTTGTTATCAAGTTTTTACTTTGTTATGAGTAAGTTTACTTCTCCAGCTTGAATTAACCCTCGGGAGGTATTTTATTTCCTCCCTGCATGATGGTGCAAGGGAGTACTACCTATCCGCCACCCGGGGACTTGCTCTGTAGAGGCATAACACCTGAGAACAACTATTGAAAAATATTATTAATAATAAATGAGTTATATATTTCTTGAAAATCCTATGCCCAACTTAGAGATTTACCCAAAGCATGAACGTGTGAAAGTCCCATAAAGGCAAATGGTTATAAAATGTAGTGTAAACAATAACGAATAAGACAGAAATCAAAAAGCAATTCGAATAAACATTCCTCCACCTAGTGAACCACCAAGCAAATACATAACTTAATTGCGTTTTTCTTGTAATTTGTTCATTAGGACATATGTCGTTCTCTGCTACTTCTTAATAAAAATACAATGAAGCGTTAAACTTAGAATTTTATCTCCATGTTAAAATCTTTATTGTATACATGAGATATGTAGAGATGTTACATATGAGAATATAAAGGGTGGATTTAGGTTTAGGGATTATATAAAGGGTGGTTTTTGCTTCAGGAGCATTCTATAGAATAAGCCTAAGATTAATAGGCGATATGTTAAAGTAAAGATTTTCAAGTATGCAATATGTTAAGTATGGGTATGATCATATTTATGTACAGATAGAAAAAAATGTATTGATCCAATCATTGTTCATCATTTTATATTATATTTCATATTACCATTTTGTTTCGATAAAAACCAAATATAGAAATAAACAATACGTATGTTTGAAATTATTAAAAATTACACTGAATATGAATAAAACTATCCTTTGCTTGAGTGTTCGTTTGCGTGGACTACAGTAATTTAGTCTGTGTGTCAAGTTAAGTTATAAAATATCTCTGTTTCATTTTTTGAAAATCTGTTCGAGTTCAGAAGTAACATCATGACAGAGTAAAAAGGGCAAAATTTTGTGTGCTAGCCTACAGGAACACGTGCGGATTTGGGAATTCTGGAAACACTTTGTGAATTAATACGTGCTGAAATGAAAGTTACATAATTTTCTTTGCAGACAATAATTACATGATTGAGTAACAAACGTCCATTCATCGTAACTTTTGCATTTATAATATTAGTTATTATTTGCAAACATACTCATGCGTCTCATTAAAAATAAAATACCTTAAATATAAAAGGAAAATTTAAATGTTAATTCGGTATTCTATTTTATAAAATCCAGTCTAACAAAATATGCTTCCTAAATAAGTAAATAATATTTTTAGAAGGATTTAGAAATAGGAGTATTTCAGGAATATTTTTAGAATATAAGTATTTCAGGAAAATTGCTGCTAAATATTTGAGGAAGATGAAGATATAATTTTTTTGTTGAAAATCATATAGCGGTTCACGGAATAAAATCTAAAAATTAAACAAATAATCCGAAAACTGAATAGAAATAAATATGACAGTATTGAATGTATTTGGCGTTAATTTTGTAGAAATTCATTATTCACAATTAAATGAAACTACGTGATGAGGTATTATTTCTACTTTCTTTAGAAAACCTAGAAACCATGAGAAATATATATGCCAATTATGAGTTTAAAGGCTTAGTCGTTCTGGAGATATCGTGATGAGCCAGTCAGTATGTAAATGAATGGTAATTGGTTGTTATATGTACAGATATTATCAATGCCCGTAACATAGCCCACTCTAAGTGGCACCACCTAACGTGGCCCCTTTCGCATAAGACAGGTTTTTAGCTATAATTGTTGTTGCAAAAAAATATTACAATTTCCACAGGATATTTATTTGATCCTCTTGTTTCAATATTTCCTTACAACCAATATCAAATTCTTTAATATACACCTGTATACACTCTACAAATAATATAAATGTTTAAATTATATAGCACTTCCATTAAACTATACACAAACAGTAATATTATTTTTGTCATGTAAATATATTTCCTAGTATTCAGAAGAGTAAAAATATCATGGATGTCTCAAAATTGTGTAATTTAGAATCACCACTAAAGTTTCCCGATAAACTTTCGATAAATACCATCATTGCGCTTAGGTGTTTATAAATATTTAAGAGTATAGCCATATATCAAAATTTATTTAATTTTTTTGCACTGTATTATAGGTTTTAAATCAATATCAATCTCTTCCTTCCCGCAATCATTAAACACCCCTGTTCAATTTGCCAAACGATATCGGTCGTCAGGTCAGATGTACATCGGTGGGATTACTCGGGGCGATCAGTCAATAATTAAGCCCGTTTTTCTCAACCTTGCATAGTTTAATCAGTATTTGTCGACTTCTGTTACAATTCTTATAATTGCTCTACTTCCATCGATCGTGGCGTAATGATATATAATCCACGGTATTTCCCAAAGTATGGGCTTTCTACAACAAGAAGAGTTTTTAAAGTCGGTGTGATTCCAGAGATTAGCATGAATAGACAAACAAGGCAAAGAAAAAACATTTTCCCCTTGTCAATGTTCTGCCCTCATGAAATTTAGCTTCATAGTATAAAACTTATAATCTTCCTCAAAGTATGGGCTTTCTATTACAAAAAGAATTTTTCAAATTTCTGTGGTTTCAGAGATTAGCACGAACAGACAAATAAGCCGAACAAAAAACTTTTTCGCCTTATCATTGTTCTACCCTCATGAAATTTAGCTTCAGGTATAAAGCCTATAATCTTTTTTAAAGTATGGGCTTTCCATTACAAGAACAATTTTTCAAATCGGCGTGGATCCAGAGATTAACACGAATAGTCAAACAAGCCGAACAAAAAACTTTTTCGCCTTATCATTGTTCCATCATCATAAAATTTAAAGTATACATGGCCTATAATCTTCCTCAAAGTATGGGCTTTTTATAACAAAAAAGAACTTTTCAAGTCGGTCGTGTGGTTCGTGTCATTCATTTATTTGCTCGTAATTTATGATAATTGTTTGATCTTAAAGCGGAATAAAATGTGTAACTACATATACCTACATCTGCTGAAAACGTATACCAATTGAAGTTTCATATGCTGAATTTCAATTCTGAGGATGTCACCATTCGGCAGCCATTTTGAAAAATAGGCGCATGTTTCATCTTTTCAGTTTTTTTCTGTAATAGTGGAAATGACAATAATATCGCAAAGGACATTTTGGTAGGTGGTACAATTATCTGCAACTTGTTTTAACCATTTTTTGGCACAATATTCGTAATAAAAAAGATACTAGCAAGTAAAATTTCAAAAATGTGTATTTGTTTTCATAGTTATACACCTCAAAAGTAAAACAAATCCCTTATACGATTTTTTTTCTACCACTGTCGTTTTTTTAGAAATCTTTCTATGCACAAATTTTAAATTTGATATATGTGAAGAGCTAAACAATTAAAAGTATTCATATGAATCTTAAGGGTGGGGGTGGTTTGCAGGGCAACTTAGGTGTTCGAAAATTTTTTTTGATTCTTTGTTATGGGATATTGTGTAATAAAATATCTTTTAAAAAACTTACTTCAAATAAAGTAGCTAATAAAAAGTAAAAAATAATTAACTCAAAATATGTACCTACTTATTTACAAGAAATATCTGAGTTAATAATTTTTGAAATCGGTGCCAGTACTGTCGATCAACTTAAATTAATTTATAATTTAATTTATAATGCAAATTTCAAACCTACACTTTTAATATACTTATAATACGAAATAGATTCAGAAAGGGCGTATCTTAATATGAAATTTTACATTTGTTTAAGTTGATCGGCGGTGCCGGCACTGACTTCAAAAATAAGTAACTCAGGTATTTCTTGCGAATAAGTTGGTACCTATTTTGAATTAATAATTTTTTACATTTTAGTACGTACTTTTTTGAAGTCGGTTTTTTAAAAGATATTTTATTTCAGAACTTTTAGTGATTAACAATATTAATCATCTACTGTAATTAACATTCAACTGTTTTCTTCCTTAGGGCATTGTATAGTTATTAAAATTTTTGGTCAAAAGCTAGTATATAAATAATTTCCGCTTTGTCAAAAGTTATCAACAGCAAGCAGAAGATTAGATTAGATTTTACAAAATAGCAACTAACAATTGAGAAGTTTTGTTCTCCATATTCGAAATGTAATATCAGATTTTGCAAAATAATAGGTATAGTAACAACTAACCAACAGCAAATATATTGAATGACGATTGATTTACTACCATCCGTTAAGGAGTAGCATTATTCAAATTAAGAATTAATCACCATCGACTAGATCAGGGTCTGAAGACCCTAATCTGGTCGATGGTGTACTTATTTTGTAAAGTAAAAACTACCAGTAACAAGTATCTTGAATAACGGTTGATTTACTACCATCCAATAAGGAGTTCCATTATTTATCTCCAGAAAGCATCATCAGACTTTGACCTGGTCGATGGAGTAATAATTTTGCAAAGTAACAACTACTAGTAACAATTATCTTTAATCACGGTTCATTTACTAATATCCGTTCAGGAGTTCCATTGGTCGTCTCCAGAACGTAGTATTAGACCCTTACCTGGTAATTGGTGCAGTTATCTTGCAAAGTAATATTACGATTCAAGAAATTTACAACTACCCGTAGTAAATTTCTTGAATCGTAATTGATTTAATGCCATTCGTTGAGGAGTGTCATCGTACATTTCCGAAACTCATCATCAGATCAGCTTAATATTTATATGGACCACCCCTATAGCACTCTCTTTCAAATAAAAAAAAAGAATCATGGGAATTGGTTTACTCGGTAAAGAATTATTGCTGAAAATACGTAAAAGATTCATGTAATGTTTATACAGGAATGTTAATACAGGTAATAATGTGCTCTAAATCTATCGTATGTAAATCTATCGTTTGTGCTGTCAATTGACATAAGTTATAAGGACTTAAAAATTAATTCTGTTCAGAAGTTTATATAAAGTAATTGTAGAGATATTAATGAAGATGTCCACATGAAACGACATACCCTCACTCGCTCATCTCCGAAATTGCTGAAATCAAAATTATGAGAAAAAAACTTTCCTAGAAATTTATTTAAAATTGACCGGAAAACCATATCAATGATTCTAAATCTAATCGTTTTTGAGAAATGTGTCATATTATAAAGCTTATGAAAGATATACTGGGCCTATAAAAGATATGTATTTTCATGGGGACAAATAATATTTAAAGGTTTAAAAGTGCTTAGAACTGTACGAAACCTTCTCAGTAAAAGTTCCACTATAATAGGTATTTTTAGACCTACATACATCACTTATTTTCGATTAACATTTTACTTTGCAATTCCTATAATCAATTATATGAAACTGAAAAAGAAAAAATATTGGGGAAATTATTTGTTGGGCGATGCTTTATAAAAAACAATATTAATTGTTATTACGGGGCTTAAAGTATGACAATTGTCTAGCCTCAAAATGTTTTCCCCTAATTATTGTATTTTTAGGTTCATAACTTTTTTTACTATTGTTATGCTGGAAAATCATTAACAAGAGTTATATATAACAGCATTATCTCCTAAAATATCCTACACGACAATTTTGTTAGCCGCATAAATACGGAGACAACTGAAGAAAACTGATTGCACCCTTATTTTCAAAATAAACCGAATGACAACACTCCTAAAAACTCAGTTTTATACTTATAACCGATAACCCTACAATAGTAGGAAAATATGCTGCTTTTGACAACAATAAGGTTATGTTAAAGTCAAATGAAACAGATGAAGGTTGTTAAAGATTAGTAACGTTGTACACTTTATTAATGAGAACCAGACATGAATAAATTATTTGACGTTACGCTCGCAACAAAGAAGCAACACATCAAATGCTTAAGTTGATTCTTGCGTAATACATTTTAAAGAACAATTAAAATTTATGAATGTTGATAAGTTGGTTTATTATCATACATTTATTTATTTCTTTTTTTACAAAATCCACACGCAATATACAAATCGGTGCAATATTAGGTATAATACAGAATCAATCTTTCAGTCTTTCAATCTTTCAGAATATTTAAACCAAATAGTCAATGAAATGACTTTAGAATCGGTTGACCATAGAATTATTTGTGTCAAGGGCAAGTCGAACTTGGACAATAAGAATTCCATACCATAGTTCGTGCAAAAATAATTTGGGATATAGATATTTTTGCTAATCTATACATATTGTGAATATAACAAATTACAAAATGAGGCAATAAATAAATATAAATATCCATAACCAAAAAAATTAAAAAATAAAGTGAAACGGCTCAATAATATTTGATTAAATTCAGTTTAAAAAATCACCAATAGATGTCATCACATGGTTTTTAAAATACGTAATTTTCCTCTATCGCATCATGTCAATTATCACTGAATGGATTTGAATCTTTTTTATATAGCACCGTGTCAAATTACACAATGCAATGCAATATAATTCACAGCATATCCATGCTCTCTAAATATATTCAGGCTTAAACAAAGTTACAAGGTTTGTACTATGATTTTGTGTTTCTATAATAGATGGGCCATATAGGGATTTAAAATAAAGAACGACATAATTACGACTCTTAATAATGGGCTTTAGTTGTTTTGATTAATTCATATATTTTTTATTTCTACTCGATGATATATAACGCTAAATATTTTCTATTATATAATGCGATATGTTTTTTTAAATTGTTTGTTGCATACTATTCAACGAAAGATGTCGCAAGTAAATTTCGTAAATCGTAGTGTCATTGTGTTATCCAAAAGGGAACAAATCTCTCGAGTAGCTCGCGTGGACCTAAGCATCAGTTGCTTTTCGCATGAACAGCTGTATGTAGCACTCTCCCGCGTCAGCAACGCTAACAATTTGTTTATGTTTCTGACGGTTCTACAGGAAATATTGTTTACAGAGAGTTTTGTAATAATTTTTGTAGGTTTTTTAAATTTGTTTAAAAAAATTTCATAAAAGTACATATGAATGAAAGTTTAATTTTAAATTTCTTGTTTTACTAGATTTTATTCGATACTTTATACAACAGTGTAGGAAACAAACAAAAAATCTGTAATTCAAGATTTTTCGCAAAGATCTCAAAATCCGACAAAATCTATGGCACAACTGAATGCCTCGATATTGATTAGTTCGGAATGCGATATTGTCAAAACGATAGTTCATAAATCTTAATAAAACAAAGGAAAGCTATCTGATATAATAGCAAGAAGCATGAAAATTTTCCACTCAACAATTTAAAAATGAGCAACGTCGCATCCCTTCGAAAGTCTAAGAAATAAAAGAAGATGGATAAAGGCAGTAAGGAACAACATTGTCTTCTTTATACGAGTACCTCAAAGAGCTAAATATACTTTAATTAGTCGAGATATTCAGCTTGTACAGTGAATTCATTTCACTGCGACTAAACGGTAACACAATAAAACTACATATAGAGCACAGAATAGCACGAGGAGATGGATTCTTGCACAATACCGCGAAGGGATATGTTTGCGCAAAATAATGCTGAGGGATACGTTTGTGCTGCGGGTGAATATGAGATACGTTTGCGCAGAATACTGCAGGATGATATGTTTGCGCAGAATAACACGGGGTGATACATTTGTGCAGAAAAATGTCTGGGGATACGTTTGCGCAAAATAAATCCGGGTGGATACATTTGTGCAGAATAGCCTGGAGGGATACCTTTGCATGAACGTTATCATGGAAATTTAGCTGAGGTTAGTTGAATCTACTACTCAAACCAAATACTTCTACCCGCCATCGCAATAAATCAATACCTACATAATATTTATAGATCTAGCAAATCTATAACTAACCACTGAACATTAATTCGATATATAAGTCATTATGAAAATATCTGAAATTATGACAGCATGAAGATCTTAAAGAATGAAAAAAGAGAAGAAAAAAGAACTGTATATATTTACATAATTTTTCATAAGTATGACCATTTTTCTGCACAAAACATGTAAGGCCAAAAATGTTCCTTATATTATCTTTTTCACGAAAAACTTTTTCTCCAAAATCAGTGGTTTAACAGTTATAAGAAAATGAACAATGTATTTAAAACATACCGTGTGTGGAAAGTTATAGAATGGTACATGGTGTGGAAAGTGAATCAACTTATTGACATTATAAATAAAATTCATTCACTGACTATGCTTAACTTAAACTGCACGAGCTCCAACTAAAATTTGTCAATGTTTTTTTTCCAATATAAAAAACATAAATACACACACATTTATTATCTTATTTCTATTAGATAACAATACCATTGAATAATATATATCGACTAACTGAGCGAATCGAAATAAAAATATTATAAGAACAAAACGGAAAAACCTGCTATTTTTGTTCGTTTATTTGTGCACACAGAATAGATGCATCAATCTGAACACATTCAATAAAAAGAAAGTTTTCGTAATGATCTTTCTATAGCATATTCAAGACACTCTAATAAACGGATCGAAAATGGAAACTTTCATCATAATAACAAATAACACTAAGTAAAATTTACTTCTAGTACTAAAATTTTCCGAATTACCTCAGTGTGAAAAAAAATCAAAACAGATGGACTTAAACACAGAACATAGATGATATTACTTTCAAATCGCTTAAAAGAAATATTTTAAACACTATACCAAGCCATTATCGATGTCGATAGATTTTCAAACAAGTAACACCCTCCAACAATAAAAAAAGTGTGCGAAAAGGAATATATATAAATAATAAAATTAGGAGTATATATAAAGGAATATATATAAATAATAAAATTATAAATATAATAAATAAATGAAAAAAAAACAAACATTTCTTAATTAACACGATAACACCAAATTTAACTACACAAAATATTAGATGTTCACAGTATTGTTCCTCAATGTAACATATAAAAAAGCAATATCAAATATTCATATTTTTACATTGCTACCTCATTTTTAAATAAACTTCTGTCGTAAAGTAACGTGATGTAAAAAAATTCGATCTTCGGAGTTAACTTTTCACGGCTTATCTTTTAAATATACCTTATTTTACCAGATGCAAACTCGATTACAATATATTTTTCGTAAAATTAATACTAGTTAATTATGTTGAAAATTATATACATCTTATTATCACAGTTCTAAGTCGAACAATATTTTATATGTGTTTTTTTTTCAATTTTATCAGTACGTAATGGCGTGTCAACTACGGTAGCAAAGGTAGCATTATTTCTTGGATTTGAATTGATACCTGTCTTTGTAAACACGAAGCGACCACAAAAGATAATGTAAGATAAAACGAATACTTTAGTATTTGTTATTAAATTTTCTATTCATACTATTTAAACGCATTTATTAATTAAAAGTAGTTATATATACATTTAGGTTTTATGGATACTTTGTTACGTTTTTGCTTGCTTTACATATTCAGCGCCATAATTATGACCATAGACATATTCTATATCTTAAAGATATAGAATATGTCTATGGTCTGTTTATAAAATCATGTTCGGGACTGTACTAGAATTCTTTATTAAGGAGATATCGATTTGACGTTTTAATGACATGAATTTAAACACTACTCACACTGTGGTATCCTTATTTCTATTATATTAATAGCGGTTACCAAAAAGAAACATAAAATATGAAGACATATCATCCTTATCTCCTGAAATTATAAAATTGAATAGAAAGAGTTAGAGATTATCTATCTTCATGCTCTGTCTCTTTTGTAGGGTTGCATATCTCAAAACGAAACGCTTTTTAAAATCACTCACGTGTCCATTTATACATCTAATACAGTTGTTTTTCTCCGAAACTGCATGATGTAAAAACTCGAAATTTATCTTAATTATAAATAGTATTTGCACGCATGTATCACAGTTGCAGAAAATATTTGTATAATAAATTTAAAAGGAATAAATTAAGAACTTTAATACACCTTTTTGGAATTTTAAGTGGTGCACCCTTAGTGATATCCCTACACCATCCGCACAAAAAATGCCCTGCCCCTTCTTCCCGACATTACTGAAACACAAGTCATCAAAAAGCAGAATTAGTAGAATGTGATTAAAAGATTACAGGAAACTAGGGACTTATAGGGACTATTGTAGGTATTATAATTTTTGAGAAATTCACTATAATTTTACTCCGGCGAAAGATATACTAGGCAATATATTAATGTGATGAAAAAATATTAATTTTCATTAATAATTCAATAGAACCACTTTGTATCATTAAATGTTAAAAATGTTACAAGTGCCTCGGTACGTGAGCCTGTTAGTTCGAATTATACTTTTACATAATAATGTTTCATTTATTTTCTAATTTAAAAGCTTTTTTAATTATTACAATTATTTTTTCTTTATTAATTTAAAAATATAAAAGGGACAGCAGCCCTTCTACGCAGAGCACACGGCTTAACAATTTAGACAATAACGTCTTTCGGTACATAACAAAAAAAATCCCGATAATTGCTTTTTCTTTGACTTACTTATGAACTAGCTTCTAATTAAAATAATAGATTTCTCATTTTTGCATTTTGCAAGTTGTATTATACTTACGATTAATATGCTATGCTAATACCACCCAGGATTCCTTCCGCTTTTTTGATCGTGGCCAATTTTCAATTTAATGGCCCAATAATCAGAACAATCGATATTATCTCCATCTCAATTATTATGTCCTCAGTTGTGCCAATTCCATAAGTATTATCAATGACAAAATAAACTAATAAATTTATGTCCACACTTGCATTGTATTAATTTTTTACGTCATATCGTCAGTTAAAAAAATCTGTACATCTTTTTTGCATACTGCAAATGACATGTTCTGTACTTAGAAAGTAAATAAGGAAAGCAATAAAAAAAAGTAAAACCTAAACACGATCGAACGGAAGTCATGTATAAAGCGAACGACTTTCTAACAACATGGAAGACGTTTAAAGCGGTTAGGAAAAGATAAACATAAATGTCAATGTCAAGAGCATCTGGAAGTTTCTCGGCACTCTCGGAGTTTTAATTCTCGCACTGATTGTATTGCTAGTTTTACCCTAATGTTTTTAACTCTTTTTTCCCCTCTGCGGCACTTGACCCAGCTGTTAAAAATACTCCCGTGGTACTTGACCTGGATTGAGTCAAATATATATATTTCAAAGTCGCTTGAAAAGCTGCTACCTCTCATAATTTTTATCCTTACGGCTCTCTAATACTATCTTGCAACCATTTCCTCAAACACGCCATATCAAGATTTATAATTAATTTTTAGTGTTTTTAGCAAAATTGCCGAAACAGAACACTAATGGAATCACTTGTTCATTCGTTCATTTGTCACAATCGACTTTTTCGGTAACAGAAAGGAAGTAAAGAATAGTAGTCCAATTATAGGCAGTATAAAAAATTCAATTTTGTTTTTCGGGTTAATTTCACGGGGTAAATTTGAAAAAAAAATTTAAAAAATCAATTCAGTAATATATACGATGTATTCTTTTATAAATTTTTTTACATATTTTTTTAATTTCTCAAAAATTGCTGTTGTCAAATTATATCTCTTTTAATTATTATAAACAATTTAATTGTTCATTTCCTTATAACTGTTAAACCATTGATTTTGGAGAAAAAGTTTTCCGCGAAAAAGATAATATAAGGAACACTTTTGGCCTTACATGTTTTTGAAAACTTTTAATTTGTGATGGGACTGACCAAGTACACCAGCATCGGTGTACTTGGTGACTAGTAGTGCAGTAGACGGGTATGTTTTAAATACAAAGTTGGAATGCATTACTATTAATATTAGAACTGAAGAGACTAATGCCATGCAACGCTTATTGCTCAAGAGTAGCTTACACATGATTGATTTTATTTTTTCGTATCTATATGTTGTCATTTTTTTTGTGACAGCATTTTTTCCTTTAAAGAGTACATATATATTTTTAATTGTAAATTTTACAAAATTAAATGAATCTACTCGAGGTTCATAAAAATCTCTTATACTCTACCACATCTCATATTTTTTCATATTTAACAATTGTGTTTGTGTAGAAGTGATTGCTGAAATTGAAATAAGTCCATCAAATATATGTCAAATATGAAAATAAGTTTGAAATATGTAAATACATAAACTTACGATGGAATTTATAATGCAGTACAAAAATGACTGTTATAATGTACTGTAGTAACTGGAGTAACGGATCTCCTGCATGATTAAAGTTCCCAGTTTCCTCTACTGACATACTTACGAATGTTGTTGATGGTTTATAGCACATAATTTCATATGTACATTGTATTTTCATGTTAATTACACAGAATTTTTCCACTGCATTCTAGACACCTTTTTTCTCCATCTTGTCAATACTTAAAATAGCTATAAGCTTAAGTTCACAAGTATAAAGTTTGACAGATTGAAAGTAATGAACTGAGGAAGGTATTTTTATTTTAATTTTTATATTAAAGTGGCTTTTCATCTCGGGTCTCTGATCCAGGGTGGCCTCTAAATCTTGAGAAGTTCTTTTTAGTTAAATTTCAAACAAGGTCAAAATATATTCAATAAGTAAGGGGCATATTGAAGTCGGAAGCCACATATATAAGCAAAATATAAACGTATGTAGGTACCTATGTACCTATTATCAGGCAATGAGAATTAAATCTTCAATATAGCATAAATATCTATCTAGCTATAGTTAGTAACCATATAGGGGTACACACGACGTGGTGCACCCCGCTCGCTCTATGGCAGCTTTGGCGCAAAATATGAATACTAGATACGAACAAGAGAGAGAGAAATTATGAGTTGATATTTTTTATAAAATAAAAAAGTTATCTATCTACTAAAGAAAAGCGACAATGGCAATAAATTTGAACCTTACTGTCGTAAAACTGTCTTAAAACTTGTTACAAAACTAACTTAGGATAATTCCTTAAATTTTCGATACTCTCAGTGAACACCTATCAAAGCGGACAAACCCAAACAGTATCTTCGGCGTGCTCGTGGCTCCCTTAAAAACTTTGCATGTGATTTAATTTCACTTCTTTGTTAAAAATTGCGTAAAATAATGTTCGATTAGAAATACTAATGTAATTTTTTTCCTTTCATTTTTATTGTGGCGTTTTGAACGAGTTTAGAGTTGAGTTTACATAGTGATCGCATTAACGAGTATAATATAACGAGACCAATAAGTAAATGCATACGTTACTAATTAGGTTACTATAAACACGTAGTTATCTAGGACGTACTACCAGGATTAAAGTTGCATGGACTCTTAGAGTCAGCCGCAATCCAAATGCCTTACACAACATTCGTTTGAAAATTACCATTCATTTATGATCATGAAAAATTACTGTTGAAGCACCTTAAACATGGGGTATTCCAAATTTTTGAATACACCATTTTTAAGGTTTTTAATTTTCTGGCTATAGCACTGGAAAAACTAGTAGAAATGCATGATGGTTTTAGTAATGCGTTGGTGCTGTAAGAAATAAAAGATATTGTATGTATCTACAGTACTAATCTAGGTGTTGCTTGTAAATAGACATCTCAAAAATCCTTCAATCTGTCCATTGTATCATTTGAAAGGAAATATATTAAACGATGTTATTAAAAAGTTTATTAAAATGAAGGTCGAAAACTTAAAATAGTAACAGAAAATATTTTCTATGCTTATCATACATAAAATATTCAGGTCATCTTGTGATATAGCACTGCGCGTAAACGTTTTGACTTTACTTAAAGTCATAAAATGGCTCTCACATCCCACAGATGTTATAGGTATATCACATATAATTTTTATTAATTTTTAAAATTTTTAAAAAATAGCGACTCATTAGAGTCAATATTGCTTTCAGCAAATATTGACTCTAATGACTCGCTATTTTTTATTTGCATCTCTATTTTATGCTTTAAAACTTCATATATAGCATTAAAAATGTCATTTTGAACCGAGTTAGGTTGCCTTTAAAACTGAGTTGCAGGATAAATGCTGCTTCATGGCTACATCGAATTCTCAGAAACAAAACCAATCAATCGTCTATATATTCGTGGATTTAGGAATTCCATAGATTCATCATGGCTCCTAAAGCAACTTGAAATGCCCCATAAAATACTATACAATCTAACTTAAAATGTCTTAAAATGTCTAGATTTTGATAAACACGTTTATTGAACACTCTAATAGATTTTTGATAAGCAGAATTCAGTGTCGTACGAATAACGCCCCGATTGATGCCATTTGCACTTCATTATCATGGAAGTCAAGATAGTGAATATTTTTTCACTTTTATAGAAAGATGCATTAAATTGTCAATATCTATGTCAATTCATGCAGATTCACCACCGGTGTTTCCAAACACAAAGCACGGAAAACAAAACAATGTGTTGGATTCTTCAAATCCACATAAAAACAGTGTTTTGACATATTGTGCAAGTTTGAAAAGACGAGTGTGTTTTTTAATTTTCATATCACTTCTTTAAAATAATTAAATTTTAGGCGGTTGTATCTTTCTACAGTTTTTTATGAAATCCACACTATATGGTTCCATTTTTTATACTACGCAAAGTCACACAGCAATATGAAATAACGTTGCGCCATATGCAATGGGAAAAAACAAAAATTTTTTATTTCGTAAAATCAACAACAGCATGACACACAGAAGTTTAACGTCGTAACATCCACGTAATACGGTGCTACAGTATCATCCATAGGTCAAGCGGAGAGCTATTCCAAATATGCATAATTCCTCATACAAATCTGGTAATTTTACGTGTAGACTGTGGCGTACTTTCTCTTTTGCTTTCATTGAATTCAGTACAGAACATTCGATTTAACTTCGGTCTACAGGAGCGTATCGTTGTGTGATCCCATGAAGCGAAGTTGTTTACTAATTTATCATCAATACTAAGAGTTATTCCGACTCAAACGTTAATGAAGAAAGTAAAAAATCTACCAATTGGCACATGATATTTTCCTAGTAATATGTAAATGAGAAAGTTGCAAAATTTACTGGCAAGAACATCTCATTGAATGATAAACATGCTTCTCTTAGACAAATTATACTCAAGAGTAAGGCCAAGTCTTGACTCGGTGAAGAGAATAATAAGAATATGGTTAAATGTGAAATGACTAAAGCTAAGTACAAATTCAACCATTGTCCTGAGCGTTGAGAAACCTGCAGAGTACTTGGAAATAACTGTTCACAAATGTGTAGGAATGCTGAAAACATTAAATTTTCACTTCCATTAAAGAGTGTTTGCCTACCAATATTTGGATATTTCTTGGAATTCTGTTTCAGAGTGGGTCACAATACCTCTATGGCACAAGTTAACTAATGACATACGCTTTGCCATGAATAATATTCAACTCTCTATCCAAATAAAAGCATATGTGAAGATAGTCTATTTTTCTCAAAATTCGTTCGAATGGTTCAAATCATATTTATACAGACATAACAAGCTATTAGATTAGCGGAAAATTGTTCGGAGTAAGCTGATGAGATAGCTGGTGTTGGTGGGATACTTTCCCCATGATACTGTTATTGAAAACGTCTCCTGTAAGCATCACTTATATGTACATGATCTTGAAATACATATATATATATATATATGTATATGTATATGTATATGTATATGTATATATATATACATATACATATATATATATATGTATATATATATATATATATATATATATATATATATATAAATAGTGAACGATGATGTACCAATTAACAATATTGCATATAATGACATTATATATGATACTTTAAAAAAAAAATATGTTTCGTACCCTTTTTTCAACAAGTGCTTGTGGACAGTTTATATCTTTCTGCGCATTTTTGGTTTAATAGAACAAACTTTGTATTATATATTGATAATAATGAATTATTGAATGATATTTTATAAGAGAGCGAAATAAAAATCATGGACAATATGATAATAATTTTGCAAAAAATTGAGTATTTACAGAAGGGCTTTGGATTTAAAAAAACGGTTTTCACTATGTAGCTATGCAAACTTACCAAAGCCAGACAACAATCAGATAATAATAAATTGTTACAGAAAGAACACCAGACAAAAAAAAATTTCCAAAAGGAACATTCACTGTTTCAAAAAGAACAATCAAGTATTAACCTCCGCTCTGTGATCCTGGCAGCCAATAATCAAATCCAGTAAAATAAGAATAAATTTTTTTTATAAAGCATGTTGCATTGATCTAAGAAAAACAATAAAGTGTCAACACACTCTACGTAATGCTTCCCTCCTAGCGGCCAACCTGAGCTAAACGCCGTCATTAAATTGTGAAGCGTACAGACAGGGAGCTTTAGAACATCCTCTTCACTCTGTGATTGGGAGTCGAAAAGAACAAACATATTCGGCACTGACATATTAATAGATATGCAAGGCAGCTGATGCATGGCCTCCACCACTTACTGCTACATTCTATCTCTTTCATCATATGCACATCTGCATCCATACGTTTTATCTCGTTTTTGTTTAGTCATCTCTATTTTAGGCACATTTTTTTTTATAAAGTATACATAAAAGAATGTGTCGTGGTAGAATATATCATTCAGTTATTCGACTTTTACAAATTAAGTTGTATTTTTATTTACTAATCCACAATCAAATACTTGTATCAGTAACTCGCTTCACTGTTCTCTTTAAAACATCGAAGAGAATTACCGTTCTCTGAATTTGTTGTATTCAAGTTTGCACCTGTATACGCATACATATATACATATATATGTTTTGGATCAAGGCATGGCATTATTTATAAGGTCCGGTCAAAATTAATAATGACAAAATCAGCATTATGAATGATTAACATTTATTTAGTGATATACAACATAATATGTACATATGTAAGGTGTATAACCAAGAATTTTGTTGATAGTACATATTGCTACATCTAATGTGTGTTGAATGTATTATTTTGTTCTTGTCTTACTTTGTGTGTTGATACATCTTACACGTGTTTCTTTTTTGGGAAAATTTCCTCTTCTAGTACGAAGCAAGAAGTGATGCTAGAAGTGTCGAAAAGTGGGAAGACTGATGAAGACGTGAGCACATATAACATCAAGATTGCATTTTTGCAAGATTGCGTTAATATCACATTGAGACATGACTATACCAAAATAAAACCATTCAGAAGATTGAATGTCCAGTCCACTTAATGTGTTATGTAAAAGCAAAAATATAAATTTAACCAAAGAGACCAGAATACCCCACATTTAATGAAAACTTCAGTTCACCGATAGTAAAAAATCGCCTCTGGATTATAGTAAAAGCTGCTGTTAAATTCAGGAAAGTGCAAAATTTTTTATTTACAGAACAAATAAAAAAGCTGCAAAACAGCTTACTGAACAGCCTATCACATATATACGGTGAACATAGTAATTGTGAAGAATACTACTGCCCAACAGAAAAAACACAACCTGAATAATGTGCCAAATATATCTACAATGATAGTTAAGCTAATGGCATCTGCTATGGCATATCACAATTTAAACCTTCTTCACAATTTAAGTAATAACCAGGGTGAAAAATTTGACTCTGGGACCAATCACACTGCAATTAAATTTTTTTTTTTTTTTTTTCGCTTATCTGCAATCAGTACTTGAACTATACGCAGATGGGTTGGGCGGTTTTGTCGGGTCGAGGACATCCTCCAGCGAGGACAGTCACTCATCATATTCAAGGTCTGATTTGACTATATTATGTCCTTTCTTTTCAGACGTTTTTGATAGCTGCGCAATGTTAGATTCGCAGCAAGCGCATTCGGGTGATTCTCCAGCCGCTTTTGATATTTTTGTACAGAGACCTCAATTTCTTCTTTCACAATGCTCATCTTCAAGTGAGTGTGGATTTCTGAATTAGTTACAAACCAAGGGACTTGCGCTATTGTTCTCAGTATAGTGTTCTGCACTCTTTGTAGTATTGCGATATTGGAATTGCTGGCACTTCCCCATAGTTGTATGCCATACATCCAAGTTGGTTGTAGTATTGAACTATAGATTAATAGCTTATTATCTGTGGATACTCTACTATTTCGGCCTAGCATCCAATAGAGTTTTCTGTGACGTATATTAAGTTCCTCTCTCTTGCTCCTAATGTGCTGATTCCAGGTTAGACGACGATCCAGGTGTAGACCCAGATATCTCACTGTATCTTGGTGTGGTAGTATTGAGTCCTTGAGGTGAACAGGAGGGCAGTTTCCTTTTCGCAGAGTGAAGGTGACCTGCACCGACTTGCTTGTGCTCACTTTAATTCTCCATTTAGTAAGCCACTCAGCAATGGCGTCGAGTCCTTGTTGGAGTTGCTTCGTGGCTACATTAGGTTGCCTGTTGCTCGCCATTATGGCCGTGTCATCAGCGTACGTAGCAATCATGACGCCATCTACCTGTGGTAGATCTGACGTGTATAATGTGTACAGCCCAAACAACGAGCCCTGAGGCACTCCAGCTTCAATTTCGAAAAATTTGGATGTTGTTCCGGACTCTTTTACCTGAAAGATCCTCTCCGTGAGGTAGAATTTCAGCAGGATGTAGTAGCTATGGGGAAGACATGTCTTTATCTTATAGAGAATACCATCGTGCCAGACCCTATCAAAGGCCTGCTGAATGTCTAAGAATGCAGACGAACAATACTCTTTTTCCTCTAGAGCTTTCCTTATTTTTTCAACTAATCTATGCACTTGTTCTATTGTTGAGTGTTGCTGCCTGAAGCCAAGTTGATGGTTAGGGATGATGTAGTTTCTTTCTAGTATTGGCATAATGCGGTGCAAAATTAATTTTTCGCAGACCTTTGATAGAATGGGCAATAGGCTAATTGGTCTGTATGAGGTGACTAGGTTTGCTGGTTTCCCTGCTTTATGTATTATGAGAATTTGTGACACTTTCCAAAGATCGGGGAAGTTTTGAACTCTCATTAACCCATTATAGAGCATAGTCTGGAACACCAATGCTTTTCTTGGAAGTTTTCTAAGTATTTCCTTCGTGATTAAATCGTATCCTGGTGCCTTTTTATCCTTGAGGTTGTTAATAGTCCTTTTAACTTCTCGTACAGTGACTGGAGCTGGTGGGAGCGACATTTGTAAAGGCTGGCCAAGAACGGATTCCACCTCTGTTTCGGAGTCTGTGTCACTGGCGCTATTTGGAGTAAAGACATTTGAGAGATGTTCTGCAAATAGGTCCGCCTTTTCCTGTGGTTTGCGAGCCCAACCATTGTTGTTTCGAAGCGGAGGTTTTGCCACTTGTGGTCTGTTGTATGACTTCGTAAATTTCCACAGTGAGTAGTCCGTGGCTACAGTAGGTGTTAGGGATGCCAGTTCCGCCTCAAGAGTCCTGTTGTGCCAAGTCTTCAGCATATCCCTCAAATGTGACACTTGCCTGTTGAAATTACTTTTGTCAGATGCAAGCCTGCTCAACTGCCAGATACGACGCAGCCTGCGTCTCTTTAAGATCTCTTTTTTAATTTCAAGGGGATAGTTACAAGTCCGCTCTTTAGGGTCTAATAAAGGTGTGCTTCTCCAACAAGCCTCCTGGATGAGGTTTGTGAGATATTTAGTAGCGATTTCAATGTCCTCAGGCGTCTTCAGAGCAACTTTTAGCTTGATGTTGGCGTTAATAAATTCTCTAAAGGAGAACCAATCTGTTTTCTTATTATAAAGTCTTTCACGATTTTCGTGCTATATGATGTTTGTACTTAAAGTGAGTAACACCGGCGTATGATCCGAAGAACTGTCATAACAGGACTCACACTTAACGTAGTATGAAGAGAAACCTTTAATGATATAGAAATCAATGAGATCAGGTATCTTAGAAGTAACAGGCGGCCAATGTGTGGGTTCACCTGTGGATGCAGTAGCCAGATTATTGGCGTCTAGACTTAGTTTTAGCTGCCTACCTCTGGTGGTGGTTATGCGTGTAAGGTAATGGTTAGGTATTTCTTATGGACGTGAACTACCTCGCCCCCCAACAATTAAATTGATAAAAGTTTCTTAAGCACATATACATGTTAAGCAACTACCCTATGCTATCAGCTAAAGAAAATGCTGGTTAGGCTAGAATCCCAATAAATATGAGATACGTAAGATACTTTTAAATACAATTATTGCTAAAGTAGTTGCTGTCAATAACTTAATAATTTGACTTTGTTGGAGCAATTAGCGAGGCAGAAAAATATCATCTTCTAAAAATATGGTCTGCATATCGATGACCAACATAACTTTTTAGACGTTCGTCATCTAATAGATCACACGTTGTCTTTAATAATTGCACTGTGGAGATAAAATTTCCCTAGTTAGTGGTATTCTACAAAAGACCCATACACAGGAGCAATTACTTGTCGGAAGAAAAAATGTCTGCTAATTTGCATTATGGATTAGTCTTGAATATTCACAGAAAACTGAACTGAATAAAAGGTACAACAAATTTTGGACAGTAAGAATGAAGCAAAAATTGATTAAATTTAATTTCTCCATGTTCACTCCTTACAATCGTCGATTCCTGACAACTTTACAGTAAAGCTTGGGGGTTTTTTAATAAATATATTTGAGATTCATTTAAAGTATTTTATTTATCCTTCAACCTACGCTCTAATTAATGTACAAAAGTATGTTTGAAAACATTTAACAAACATAGTGTAACGGTCAAACAATTGATCAAAACTATTTATGGTCTGGCCAAAGCTTCCAGCTCTATTCATTAGACTCCTATACGCACATGCATGCGGGTGGCCGTAATAATTGCCTAAACTTGGGGGTTACTCATTTTTGTAAGGACTCTTAACCAATACACTTAAATACAGTTATGTAATGTATATATACAGTTAATTAAATAAGTATAATTTACATGCACAACTCTCATAATCGCTCCACAAATTTATTATAATAAGCTTCCTTATCCAGAGCGGCAAGCTGTTTAGCCATCTTGGTTCCCGTGTCTTGCACAAGTTCTGCGAATGCGCCTCGCGCCTCTAACAGTCGGTGTGGCGCATCATACTCAAGAACACATCCGTTGTCCAGTACTAAGATGCGGTCGCATTTGATTATACTATTCAGCCTGTGTGCTATTGTGAGGATGGTGCAGTGGGCAAATTGCTTACATATGGTTTCTTGGATAAGTGCATCGGTTCTGAAAAGCAACAACATTAATTAGAGATTGGATATTATAAATATTTTAATTTTTTCATAAGCATTCCTTTCTTCCAAATTTAATTCAATCATCACACACATATATATACATACATATATATATATATATATATATATATATATATATATATATATATGTATATATGTATATATATATATATATATATATATATATATATATATATATATACACATATGTATACATATTTATGTAAATATATGTATATATGGGTCATTTTCATTAATAAACGCAAGTGTGCCAGTAGACTTCCCTATTTTTAAGAAAATTATGTTTGCTTAAGTAAATAATATGTGTTGCCATGCATTTTATTTATTCAGTATAATATCAATAAAGATAGGAAATGGAATAAATTATCGTCAAAACATAATAAGACTCTTCTGTGTCAAAATGTACTACCGGAAATTCAATATTTATTCTGAAAATATTTTTTTATAAATTGGATAGTTTAAAAAAAAACCGGAGAGTAGATTACGTGATAAATTTTGCTTTATTAGACTGCCATATTTTGTGTGATTTTATTTTAATACCACAGGCATTAACCTTTTGAGTATTGTTTAATATTAACACTGGCAATACCGGCTGCAACGTCAAACCATAGCCATTTACAATTAACCTGTCATTTTGCTGGCATTGAAATCTTATGGTGTGTATACAGGCTGTTGGTTAATTGATACAGCAAAATTTTCCTTCATTTCTGAATTATAAAGCGAAAATAATGATTTTGGTTAATAATTATTTCAACTTTTGTTATTGAGAAATAAATTAATTTCAAATAAAAAACCATTCTTATTTTCAATACTTTCTAGATGACAATTTAGTTTAAACTTTTTGTTACCATAAACAGAACTTTCCTTCAGATTCATTTTTGAAGGAAAATTCTGTTTATGGTAACAAAAATTGTAATTAATTTATCGTTCTGTGCAAAACTCAAATGACAATTTTTTTTCATGTATCATTTCGAACATTCATGTATCGTCTCGTAACATTCTTTACTTATAAAAATAGTGTATAGAATGGGTGTTGTTAGAATAACAAAACTCACAGTGGATCTACGTTGGCAGTTGCCCCGTCCAACACCAATAACTTATTTTTGTCCAATATGGCTCGCGCCAAACAGATAAGCTGACGTTGTCCCACAGAAAAGTTGGTGCCACCCTCGCTCACTTTGTAGTCCAATTTGGGCACCGACTCTTTCAGTGCAACCTAATGGATTTTATGTTTGAAATTACTCTTTTATCTGCATTAGGAGTGGAAATGGTAAAAATAAATTAACATGCTATCAATCTAAAGTACGTTATTGACATTTTGTATCTAATGCTATTTTAACCTCTGACACATAATTTCAGACACTTTTACTGCTAATTGGTTTGTATTATTAACTGTTGTTATTACAGTTTTTACACCATAGATTTGGTAAGACGCATAATTAGACCTAACGAGTGAACGAAGCATATTGTATAGGGATGCTATATGCTATTGATTATTCATGTATTATGTTACTCATTAACATTTACACTAACATTTTACCGTTTTGGTTTCTAGACCTTTTATTACTTGGTGTTATTTATGACATTAATTTTTAATTTACGGTTTGGAAGAAAAACAGCATATCTGATTGTCATGAAACTATACCATTATAATTTATAGTATCAAGATATTTTTTGGAATTTGTGAGCAATTAACAATAACAATTTTGGTAAAAAAGATAGAATCTTTTAAGAATGAGTGATTAATTAGCAATAACAATTTTGATAAAAAAGATTGAATCTTTTAAAAATGAGTGATTAATTAGCAATAACAATTTTGATAAAAAAGATAGAATCTTTTAAGAATGAGTGATTAATTAGCAATAACAATTTTGATAAAAAAGATAGAATCTTTTAAGAATGAGTGATTAATTAGCAATAACAATTTTGATAAAAAAGATAGAATCTTTTAAGAATGAGTGATTAATTAGCAATAATGATTTAGATAGAGAAAACAGAAATATGCTGAGTAAATATTTGAGTTAAATTTTTAAACAATTATAGCTAGTAAAAATAATGTATGAAGATATTATTATACGCAACATGAAAATTTGCCAAACCTTTTAACAGTGTATATTGCTGATATTATAGATTGTCTCGTATGACTCAATTTCTATGGCAACTTAAACAATTTGT
Organism: Druceiella hillmani; assembly: GCA_039881145.1. Taxonomy (NCBI): domain Eukaryota; kingdom Metazoa; phylum Arthropoda; class Insecta; order Lepidoptera; family Hepialidae; genus Druceiella; species Druceiella hillmani. The sequence continues at coordinate 6,037,881 of JAYKKI010000035.1, read as the reverse complement.
ATGGTTATAGCCACATCAAAACAATGTTTAAAAAATTATGCTCCCAAAAAATGTTCTGGGATGTATGTGGCTCATTATTACAGAATGTTACAACCATCTTCGTGCTATAAGATTAGGTTGAAGCTTTTAAAAACTAATCTGATTAATGTGTCGTTTTAGGTTATTTCATTTTTATTAGTTTTTATAAGTTATTTAATTTTTGTACATAAATAATCTCTAGTGAATTTAAAAATATATTTAGAGTGTAAGCACCTAACGTATTTATAAGACTACCCAAATTTTTGAAACAATTGTTGGCCTGCTGGAAAAGCACAAAGAAATAATTACATTAGAAGAATTAAATTGAACATAATTAGCATTAACTCAAGTTACTGCTAAAACTAAAATAATGTTAGAAACATAGATATTTGTAAATACTCGCATAGAAACAATTATTTATGATGAAATGAAGAAATAAAGAACAAAAATCTATTATAAAATCTCTTGTTTCACAGTTTTGGAAAAAGCAAGCCAGACTTATGCTTCAATAAACATGTGGTATACATCAATTGCTTTATTACAACTGGAAACAATATAATTCAATTCAAATGTAACTTCTTTAGTGAAAATGCATGCTTATGTAATGCCCTATGTCATTTCCCTATTAAAAGAGACCATACTTCTGCTAAAAGTGCTCAGGATCAAGTCAGAAATACTAGAAATGAACCTCCAACAAAGAAAACTGAATTTACAAAATACTTTTAAAGTGTGTTTATCTATGGAAGTTCGGGTGAGCAGAATGGCAGCACTAGACAAAATTCCATTCAACAAATTTTATTTTTCTGAAGAAGATATCTGTTTAAACAGTTTGGCTATGATTTACCAAAATCTCCTACAAATATAACCAAGACAGTTCCAGAAAAGAGTGATCAAACAAAAAACAATTTAATTAAACAATTTAAAGAAATGAAATCCCAAAATCAAAAATTCACTACTAATATGATGATTGGATCTCCACCTGAAAAAGGAAGTGTTTAAACATAAATATTCACAATGAAGATTTAGACCAAAGCAAGTATAAAGGTGTTGGGTTATCGCGGATAAAAGGTTTAATGACAGCTGATGTAGCTATTCAAATATTAGAACAGTATTTTAGTGCATTTGACCAATTACAAAATTTGATAAGAATTTTGATAGCCACCATCAACTTATGCCCATGGAATACAACTTACAGCAATTTATGTTAACTTGCCTAGAAAATTTCAGGTGTGCTATATGCTTGAACCAAAAGATGCTGATGAAGAAAGTAAAGAAATTGAAGATGGATTTTTTATAGTTCATCTATAAAAAAATTCCAGAGCCAAACTTTTTACATAAATATTTTATTAAAAAAGTATGACGAGTGGTTAAATCTTTCCACAAATTGCCCTTGAAAAATAAAATATTAGAAAAATCTGAATCTGCCATTAACCGTTTTAGTGCCATGGCTTTTTACTCAGATATACTTAAAAAGGCCAAAGAAATCTTTTGTTTTTGATGTCATTTGATGTCATTTGATGTCATTTGTCTTGAAAAAAACTGTACCTCTTCCAAAAATTAACCAATTCTAATAATATTTTCGGTGTTTCCTTATTAAAAACTTGTACAAGGATAATAAAATACAAAGAAAATTATGGAAATATATATTGTGAACAAAAATTATAACGAAAACTGGAATCAAGGCCACATCGTATTTTTGCAGTCTGGTTCATCGTCCGTATCAGCAAAATAATTGCTATTATCACTATTAACACTATCACTCAAAATTTGGATTACGCCAAATTGTCAGCGCACCACAATGTCACTCCCCCTATCACTTTCTTCACAACTTGAGAAACAATAATTTTCACTCTAATTATTTTTGCCCATCATACTTTCCAGTAGCAAAGTATGATGGGCGAAAGCGAGCCCTAGGCGCTTTAACATAGTATACAGCTAGGGGAGACAACCCTGAATTAAAAACCAGTGTGTAGCTCAAACGAGCTGCCCTAGACCGTAATCCTGTGGTCATGTCTCGCAGGAACAGGGGTCTAAGCTTTGCCACTTGGACCGCGAGGAAGGCCACCTCTATAAAAAACCCCTAAATCCTAAGGTGTGGTACGTGCCAACAGGACTCTTTGGCTGAAAGGACAGATCAGTCACTAGCGACCAAACTCGACGAAACAGGCGACTCATCAATCTATGTAGCCCTCTATAGGGAATAGGCGTCACCCTAGGTAGCGACCATATTATCGTCCTATACTCGTAGGAACAAAAATGAGTGATCCAATCAATAATAAAAATAATAATAATAAAAATGAAAACTGCACCAAGATTAATAAAAACCAACCACAGCAGATAAGCCAAAATGTAATATTTGAAAACCGACCTAGAACACATTCTCTGGGTAACTATCCAACCACAACCTACCCAAAACAAAGTACTGACCAAGAAACAAGTACAAATAAGGAAGATGACTGGAAGGAAGTCACCGGTAAGAAAAGACCTCACTCAAGCCCGGAAAATGTTGGAACACAAAAATAAACAAAACTGGATACATACTGGCTATCTCAAACTCAACCGATATCAACAACAAATAGTTTTACTCAACTAGCAGAAGAAGAAACCCAAGTAGACAACTCCACTACTGTAGAAAAGACAACAAAACCACCTCCAATATTTGTTGACAAAGTGGGTAATGTCCGACCTCTACTTAACATGCTCCAAATATGTACGCTTTGAAGGTCCTCCACAATGATCAAGTTAAAATCCAGACCAAATCTGCCGATACATACAGAATTATCGTCAAACAATTAGAACAAAAACAGACTGAGTTTTTTACTTATAAGCCTAAACAGGATCGAGCGTTCAAAGCTGTGCTCAAAAATATGCATCCATCTACTAACCCTGATGACATCAAAGAAGCATTAAATGATATGGACTACAGCTGCATAAACGTTTGGAATATCAAACAAAGAACCACAAAGAAGCCATTCCCCATGTTCATTATTGAATTATTACCGAATGACAACAACAAGCGGATATATGAAGTTAAAAGCCTAATGCAGTGTATGGTATCCTTTGAACCTCCACGACCAAAACGGGAAATCCCACAGTGTGCGAAATGTCAACAATATGGACATACCAAAGCTTATTGTCGCCGACAACCTAAGTGTATCAAATGCGCTGGTGACCACCTCTCCATTGACTGCCCAAGGAAAACTAGGTCCGACCAAGTGAAGTGTATACTCTGCGATGGTAACCATCCTGCAAATTACAAAGGCTGTGGAGTCTATCGAGAGCTTCAAAATCTGAAATTCCCAAAAGCACCAGATCGTAGATTCAGGAATAAAAATCAGTTTGATAAAACAGAAAGTCATGAACAAGAAACACTAACGGCTCATAAAGAGAACTCTCAGAATACCATACGACAAACATAGAGACGTATTAACTAAAGGACATCAACTTCCACAAAATAGCGACATACGTACAAATGATATGCATGAAATAATGGACTTATTGAAACAAGTGATGCAGCAATTGACAACATTGACAAATCTAATAATAGAACTCACAACGAATCTCTCAAAATAGATTGCTTAAAAATAGCTCTATGGAATGCCACAACACACCCTTGAGATTCAATCGTATTTGCAGACACATAATATTGATATCTTGCTAGTCTCTGAAACCCACTTTACAAAAAAGAGTTATTTCCAAATACAAAACTATAAGACTTACCACACAATGCACCCTGATGGAACTGCACATGGGGGGAGTGCAATAATTATAAAAAATAATATTAAGCATTACGAAACAGTACAATATTGTACTGAAGAAATCCAAGTAACAAATATGCGAATCGAAGACTGGGTAGGATCTTTTGTAATATCGGCTGTCTATAGCCCCCCGAAACATAAACTTAAGGAAGCAGATTATGTAAGGTTTCTCGCTACACTGGGCCACCGATTCGTTGCTGGTGGAGATTATAATGCGAAACATCATTACTGGGGCTCGCGTACAGTAACAACAAAGGGACGGCAACTAAAATTGTCAATTGACAAACTAAATCTTAGTGTTGTCTCGCCTGGGCAACCCACTTACTGGCCCACTGATAGAAGAAAAATACCAGATGTGATAGATTTCTTCATAACCAAAGGATTCCCTAGCAGCTTTATCACAAGTAGAACTAGCCTAGATTTGTCTTCTGATCATTCACCTGTAGAAATGACCCTCAAAAGGTCCATCACATTAGCTCCAAAACCATGTAAGCAGCACACACGCAAAACTGACTGGGATCTCTTTAGGCAATTAATGGCTCAATGCCTGGATGAGTCACCACCTATGAAAACAGAAGATAACATAATGGAAGCTGTTGAACACCTCAACTATTGTGTACAGAGGTCTGCCTGGGCTGTTATTTCTAACTCTTTATGAATAGAATTAGAAAGACTAATGTTCAAATCTTATTTAAAATCTTGGTTAATTTTTATTTTCAATACAGTAAATGGAATTCCAATAAAAAAAATAAAACACATTATTTCTCTCCAATACAAAGACGCATTTTGGCGATTTGTATTACTTCTCTTTTATTCGCATACAGTGTGCGCCGAGGCGCGGTGCTAGCAACACCTACTACTAAAGAAAACCGGAGTGCTTATGTCACAAAAAGGCTATGAGTCACGCAAATGAGGCTATCCTTATACAGTACTGTGCCTTCAGTGTTTCCAAACTGTCCTAGTTATTTAAGTGCACCGGGACATTCAAGAGAAAGTGTGGAACAGAAACGTTTGCGTTTTGCAAGTAAAACATTAGAATTAGTTCTGAGTGAAAGTATTCAGTCACAAAACGAATACAAAAAAAATATGTTAAATGGTTTTATTTCTAGCATGCTTATCACACTACGAGGCTAGTGAGGATTGGATTGTTGTAAAGAAAGTTGATGTAGTAATATTTATTATAATTTCTTTGTCGAAAGCCCCTGAAATATCAGTTTCAGCAACCTTTGATAATAATTTAGAATTAAAATTGTTTCAAAATCATAATGAATTAAAGAAATTTTGCAGTGAAAACTTTCCAAAAAAGATTTGTAATATTAGAGACATTTTCTCAGTATTGGATATATACATAAAAATCAAAATACTAGCAAACAATATTTTGATGATACTGGTTTTAATATCGTTGGAGTGCACTTCTATAAATTTAGATGATATCAAATGTAAAAAAGGGGATTTTTGTGTGAACAGATAACTTTATTAACCACAAGAAAAGAAAGACTTAGATACTCTACAAACTTTTAAATTTATTTCAGTCTATTATATTCTATTTCACCTCACGCTTACGTTACTTTTGTACGCTTCTATTTGTTCGAAATATAACTGGTTAGGTTAGGTTAATTTAGTTTGTTAACAACGAGTTCCTGACGTCGGCGCTAGTTTATCGGAAGGAAAAAGGGGTGGAGTTTGAAAATTCAATCATTCAAGGTCGTTGAGAGTTATCCTCGTCTTAACAATTGTAAATTTATTCCATTATTTCCATTAAAAATATTCCCAAGAAAATCAATGTTGCACATAGTGACTTGCAATATTTGGGTCCGTAAGTTTTATTCGCGTTCTGATTATTACTTTAAGGGAGAATATTTTAATTTTCGACCTTGATTCAAGTCGACAAATCCCCAGAAAAGAGTAATAATGTATAATTGAGAAGATAGCAAATTGACAAAAGCAAATATTTACATATGAAATATTTATAGGTACTGTTACTGAAAAGCGAACATCGTAACGATGAAACCGAAGTCTTTCCGTACAGAGTAAAGTGCAAGTAGAAGAAATGGGCCTGATAGAAAGGACCAACGCCTTACGGGCCTTGACTGACTTATTACGTTGCGAATAAAGTCAAATTCCTGTAAGAATATAGAACGTAGGGATCTAGTTGTATGAAAGATATGCAAAAGAGCGGAAGTGTTAAATGTTTCAATTATGCGTACAGCGAAACTGTATGCGGATATATTTCGTATGTGTGTGTGTGTACATATACATATACATATATATATAAATATATATATATATATATATATGTATATATATATATATATATATATATACATATATATATATATATATATATATATATACATATATATATATATATATATATATATATACATATACATACATACATACATAGGATATAATCCAGAAGGCGCATACACACAATTCTCTTCGCGGAGAATAAATTTACCCACGAAGATTCAGGAAATCGACGTATATAAATATATTTGCTTGCAGCAGTAGGATTCACATTTATATCGTCACGGCTTGGCTTATACGAAGTATTGTTAAAAAATTATTTAAAAACTTTGTCACATTTTACCATTTTATTCATGACTTAACACTTTTAATACAAAAACGAAACAATTATCTTAGTGAACAATCATTAGTTTTGTAACTTATTTACTCCTTTGCTATCACTGAAATCATAAAAATCGATTTGTATAAGTCGAGAAAATGAACTTTAAATTTAATAAATATGCATTGTTTAGGATTCATTTTAAAAGACGAAGTCAATTTCTAGATCAAGGAATTTGAAAATTATTAGCTGGAAATAAAGACATGGTTGTTTTACGGTACATATTTAGGTTATACATATCTAGTAAGATCTACGACTCCATACATTTATTGCAAAAACAACTCTGGCTCTAGAAAATATTAAATAATTCAGCTACTTATTTGTACTTATAAAAATACCAATTTTACTTGTAACTGAATAATTATTGATATTATATCATTTGCTTTGAAACACCATAACTCTAGTATGGCTTCGATTGAAAAGTATTTCAGAACAACTTTAATACCAGATACGTATGAAAATGTTACGAAAAACTTTTACCCCAAAAAATTTACAGAGAGTAGATTACGTGATAAATTTTGCTTTATTAGACTGCCATATTTTGTATGATTTTATTTTAATACCACAGGCACTAACCTTTTGAGTATTGTTTAATATTAATACTGGCAATACCTGCTGCAATGTCAAACCATAGCCATTTACAATTAACCTGTCATTTTGCTGGCATTGAAATCTTATGGTGTGTATACAGGCTGTTGGTTAATTGATACAGAAAAATTTTCCTTCAGATTCATTTCCGAATTATAAACCGAAAATAATGATTTTGGTTGATAATTATTTCAACTTTTGTTATTGAGAAATAAATTAATTTCAAATAAAAAACCATTCTTATTTTCAATACTTTCTAGATGACAATTTAGTTTAAACTTTTTGTTACCATAAACAGAGCTTTCCTTCAGATTAATTTCTGAAGGAAATTTCTGTTTATGGTAACAAGAATTGTAATTGATTTATCCTTCTGTGTAAAACTCAAATGACATAATTTTTTTTCATGTATCGTTTCGAACATTCATATATCGTCTCGTAACATTTTTTACTTATAAAAATAGTGTCTAGAATGGGTGTTGTTAGAATAACAAAACTCACTGTGGATCTACGTTGGCAGTTGCCCCATCCAACACCAATAACTTATTTTTGTGCAATATGGCTCGCACCAAACAGATAAGCTGACGTTGTCCCACAGAAAAATTGATGCCACCCTCGCTCACTTTGTTGTCCAATTTGGGCACCGACTCTTTCAGTGCAACCTAAAGGATTTTATGTTTGAAATTACTCTTTTATCTGCGTTAGGAGTGGAGATGGTAAAAATAAATTAAGATGCTAACAATCTAAAGCACGCTATTGACATTTTGTATCTAATGCTATTTTAACCTCTGACACATAATTTCAGACACTTTTACTGCTAATTGGTTTGTATTATTAACTGTTGTTATTGCAGTTTTTACACCATAGATTTGGCAACATGCATAATTAGACTAACGATTGAATGAAGCATATTGTACAGGGATGCTACATGCTATTGATTATTCATGTATTATGTTACTACCTACTGTTACTACGCATTAACATTTACACTAACATTTTACCGTTTTGGTTTCTAGACTTTTTATTACTTGGTGTTATTTATCACATTTTAATTAGTTATTTTTAATTTACGGTTTGGAAGAAAAACAGCATATCTGATTGTCATGAAACTATACCATCATAATTTATAGTATCGAGATATTTTTTGGAATTTGTAAGTAATTAGCAATAACAATTTTGATAAAAAAGATAGAATCTTTTAAGAATGAGTGATTAATTAGCAATAATGATTTAGATAGAGAAAACAGATATATGCTAAGTAAGTATTTGAGTCAAATTTTTAAGCAATTATAGCTAGTAAAAATGATGTATGAAGATATTACTATACGCAACATGAAAATCTGCAAAACCGTTCAACAGTGTATATTGCTGATATTATAGATTTTCTCATATGACTCAATTTCTGTGGCAACTTAAACAATTTGTATGGTTATAGCCACATCAAAACAATATTGAAAAAATTGTGCTCCAAAAAATGTTCTGGGATGTATGTGGCTCATTATTATAGAATGTTACAACCATCTCCGTGCTATAAGATTAGGTTGAAGCTTTTAAAAACTAATCTGATTAATGTGTCGTTTTGGGTTATTTAATTTTTATTAGTTTTTATCAGTTATTTAATTTTTGTACATAAATAATCTCTAGTGAATTTAAAAATATATTTAGAGTGTAAGCACCTAACGTATTTATAAGACTACCCAAATTTTTTAAACAATTGTTGGCCTGCTGGAAAAGCACAAAGAAATAATTACATTAGAAGAATTAAATTGAACATAATTAGCATTAACTCAAGTTACTGCTAAAACTAAAATAATGTTAGAAACATAGATATTTGTAAATACTCGCATAGAAACAATTATTTATGATGAAATAAAGAAATAAAAAACAAAAATCTATTATAAAATCACTTGTTTCACAGTTTTGGAAAAAGCAAGCCAGACTTAAGCATCAATAAACATATGGTAAACATCAGTTGCTTTATTACAACTGGAAGCAATATAATCAATTCAAATGTAACTTCTTTAGTGAAAATGGATGCCTATGTAATAACCTATGTCATTTCCCTATTAAAAGAGACCATACTTCAACTACTGCTAAAAGTGCTCAGGATCAAGTCAGAAATATTAGAAATGAACCTCCAACAAAGAAAACTGAATTTACAAAATACTTTTAAAGTGTGTTTATCTATGGAAGTTCGGGTGAGCAGAATGGCAGCACTAGACGGAATTCCATTTAACAAATTTTGGTTTTTCTGAAGAAGATATCTGTTTAAACAGTTTGGCTATGATTTACCAAAATCTCCTACAAATATAACCAAGACAGTTCCAGAAAAGAGTGATCAAACAAAAAACAATTTAATTAAACAATTTAAAGAAATGAAATCCCAAAATCGAAGATTCACTACTAATTTGGTGAATGGATCTCCATCTGAAAAAAATAATTTAAAATATATAAATTTTAAATATAAACATTCACAATGAAGATTTAGACCAAAGCAAATACAAAAGTTTTGGGTTATCGCGGATAAAAGGTTTAATGACAAGTGATGTAACTACTCAATTATTAGAACAGTATTTTAGTGCATTTGAGCTCAATCTTGATGACATAATTTCTTACACTACAGGCAGAGCCAGTGCAATGACTAAAATTAACAAGAATTTTGATAGCCACCATCAACTTATGCCCATGGAATACAACTTACAGCGATTTATGTAAACTTGCCTAGAAAACTTCAGGTGTGCTATATGCTTGAACCCAAAGATGCTGATGAAGAAAGTAAAGAAATTGAAGATGGATTTTTTATAGTTCATCTATAAAAAAATTCCAGAGCCAAACTTTTTACATAAATATGTTATTAAAAAAGTATGACGAGTGGTTAAATCTTTCCACAAATTGCCCTTGAAAAATAAAATATTAGAAAAAACCTGAATCTGCCATTAACCCTTTTTAGTGCCATGGCTTTTTATTCATATATACTTAAAAATGCCAAAGAAATCTTTTGTTTTTGATGTCATTTACCCCTGTCTCGAAAAAAAACTGTATCTCTTCCAAAAATTATCCAATTTTAATAATTTTTTCGGTGTTTTCTTAATAAAAACTTCTACAAGGATAATAAAATACAAAGAAAATTATGGAAATATATATTGTGAACAAAAATTATAACGAAAACTGGAATCAAGGTCACATCGTATTTTCGCAGTCTGGTTCATCCTCCATATCAGCAAAATAATTGCTATCGTCACTATTATCACTATCACTCAAAATTTGCATTACGCTAAATTGTGAGTGCACCACAATGTCACTCCCACACTCACTTTCTTCACAACTTGAGAAACGATAATTTTCACTCAAATTATTTTCGTGTTCCGACATTATGGGTTAAAAATTATCTATTCCTGGATACTTTTTATATTGTAATTACTAATAATATTATAATTTAAACTTTATATAACACATAGAAAGATAAAAAATTAGTGATGCGTGCGAGCAACCTCCCCTACCATGCACTAAACAGCAACCGATTTTGCGAGCGCCATCGTGCTCGTGGCTAATTTAGTAAGTACACGCACGAGCATGATGGTACTCGTCGGCACTCAAATACACTTAAACTATAAAACGAGATGGAGTAGCTTGTCAAATAAAGTTGGGCAATATCATAAATCACAAACATGCATTATGAAGGTGTTACTAGATTTGAAATCCAATGTGAAATTTGTATATAAAGAAATTGAAGACTTTTATAACATTCATCGTAGCTTAGATGTAATAAAAACAACAGTAAAGTCATTGTGTCCCTGTGATTCAAGTTTACTAAAAACGGACATCGCAGTACAGTAATAAATTAGATCTTTAATCAAGCGAACTCAGTTAATGATTCGCTTTACCTCTCAGAAAGAGAATAAACGAAAGATGAATTGCATCTAGTGTGTTACAATATTTGCATAACAATGAAGAATTTTTCACTTGTTTTTTTGATTAGATTTATTCTTGATTGTTTTAATGATGGTAATAAAAGAATAATGATGGCATTCTTGATGGTAATAAAAGAAAGATAAATAATGATGGTATTCTTGATGGTAATAAAAGAAAGATGAGTTGCATCTAGTGTGTTACGATATTTGCATAAAAATGAAGAATTTTTCACTTGTTTTTTTGATTAGATTTACTCTCGCTCATTTTATAAACATACTTGTTTTTTAAATAAAAATATAAATATACCTCAATATTATAATCAGGCTTTTATTGATTTGCTTCTTAAAACCACAAATACATTTTTTTTAATAATACCATGTCAGTTATATAATTACGTAATTTAAAACCATAAATTTGTTACTAGTTATATAATTGATAAATCTGTAATTTTGGAAGCCCCTTAGTTTTGTTTACAATAACCATTTTAACTTATTTTTATTAGAAATACAAGAATAAAATTAAATAATAGGTAGACCTTTTATGTAAAGTTATGATAGAATTAATGGACAGTTATTAACACACAATAAATTTGTTACTAGTTACATAATTGACAAATCTGTAATTTTGGAAGCCCATTAGTTTTGTCAACAATAACCATTTTAACTTATTTTTATTAGAAATACAAGAATAAAATTAAATAATAGGTAGACCTTTTATGTAAAGTTATGACAGAATTAATGGACAGCTATTAACACACAATAAATTTGTTACTAGTTACATAATTGATAAATCTGTAATTTTGGAAGCACATTAGTTTTGTCAACAATAACCATTTTAACTTATTTTTATTAGAAATACAAGAATAAAATTAAATAATAGGTAGATCTTTTATGTCGAGTTATGATAGAATTAATGGACAGCTATTAACACACATTCAATTAATATTTATTATACACAACAATGTTCTTATCAAACAAAGTGAGAAAATAAGAAAGCTCCACTTACAACCTCGAGAGCAGCCCACAAAGCAGCATCATCAAATACATTGAATGGATCCAGATTATACCGTATCGTTGCTGAAAACAGCACAGGCTCCTGTGGTATTATTAATATGTTCTTTCTCATTTCCTATACACCATAAAAATAAATATAGTGCATCGTTTTAAAAAAATTATTTACTTGTTTCAACTTAACATTCATTTAGTATTTGTAAACTAATTTTTTATCTTATCATGAAGTTACAAATAAGCATATAGGGACCGTGCATGATGCTATGAGTGTTATTTGGTGATAAATTATTAAATTTTTGGTATATGCTTTGATATAATATAATGAAATTGTATTATAGAATATAACTCACACATCGTACAGATATCAACTAATTGATTGACCCTATCTCTATCTTTAATAAATTAATAATTATTTTAATAATAATAAGTGCTTTAATAATTAATTTAAAAAATAAGTCTGGCTCATTTAATATGAATACTTTGATGTTTGTAATAAATAAAACAAATTGAAGGCCAGAGTTGGTGAAGGAGATATGAAACAAAATCATGATTTCAAGATAAATGCGTCGAAAGTTCTTTTAATTATAAGAATTACTACATAATAGATATTGTACATATCCTGAATTATTAAAAGACAATTTTTTCTGTGCTAAATATGTTATTTATGACAAGAAAATTTTATTTATGACAAGGAGCCAAAGATAAAAAAGGAAGCAAATTATCTCCTTCTTCCACTCATCACTTTAATTAAGCTATCACTTTTTTGTCTATAAAAGCTGATTTTAGTATCTATTAATTATTATGTATATATATGTACATTATTATTTATGTACATATTTATGTAATTATTTAGGTACACCATATTATTCACCACATTGTTGTCACATTAAAATTATTTGATAAATGCCATGATATCATGTTGGTGTCATCCTTATGTCATAAATGGAAATAAATAAATTAATAAAAAAGTTATATTTATGCTTCCAAAATTTTTCAAAAATTGGGGCAGTAATTAAGACTTAATAAAATTTTTATATTTATTGAATATATTCTACAATTTCTCGAAAAGGCTCGCAACAAGCAACAGGTTCTGGAAAACATTTGCCAGCGACAGACAAAAGGTCTTTTGTCCCATCAAAGTCACTGTCAAGAATCTGCTTTCCGGTAAAATTTATTCCCTACGAGTTATCAAAATTAACATGTCAGAATGCAAAGCAATCATAGAAAGCTTTAAATCAAATCAAAACTATAAATAAAAATTAATACAATCCACTCTCACTATTCGCACATTCATAATTCATTGATTTTTTATTCAGAGTTCCACTTTTTTAGATAGCGTCTTGGTGTTTGTATGGAGAAATTCAGCATTTATAGTACAACAAATGTATTCATAATGCATGTGGCATTTGAGAGGAACGTCAGAAAGAGGGTGTGGCGTAGCATAGTTTGATGGTAAGATACCGCTATTTTACTTCACTCATTTGTACTTATGGTCACTCAGTAAACAATTTGGCGAATTAAAAATTCAGAGTCAAAAATAAGACACATTTAATTGGTAAGAGGAAAAAATTAAATTATCAGTTATTAGATTTAAGCCCGGAAGACCAATAACAGTTTGAAGCATTGACGGAGCTTAAACAGCAGTTTAGTGATAATTTCATAAGTTCAATGAAAGTTTAACTTCGTCGATAGTTTAAATTTTAGATAATTGTTACTGGTGGTACTGGATGGTTTAATTTATTAATACGCAAACAACTGAAATAATACTATTACTGACAGTACAGAAAGATAAAGAGCTGATAGCCTGAAAATAGTGAGAATAGACTAAAATTTTATAACAAAAAATCGGCAAGTCGCTAACAAATAAAATGTACATTTACTGTGCTAAAATTATGTAAACTCACCTGCAATGATATATACTTTGTATCCAAACCGTCAATCAAAAATTACCGGTACCTGTTCTACCTATGATGCCCACCTGTTTAACAATCATACAATCTTTATTTCTACATTTAGATAAAGAATGAAAAATTTAGGGCCAATTTTTCAATCATGAAATAGTAGAATAAGAGTATCGATCACATAGAGGATAATTGAATTTTCCAACCATCAGATGACTCATATAAGTGCAATATGTACTGTGTCAGATGAATAAAGTTATCTGTTGATAAAAAAATCAAATAGGGGCTGTTCCTTAGTTTGCATCTGTCAAAGTGACATTTTATTTCAATGACAGGTTATGCTTGATATTTATGTTAAAATTACAAGCAATTTTGAATTGTTTTATATAAAACATTGAAATTTTCTTGAATTCGCATATGCACAAAAACAAAGCTATTGGTGATGGAAGATAGATTTGATTGTAATGTTTGTATCTTTGATTTTTATTTCGCTTTTACACACTGTCCGCATAAAGTTTGTTCGATAATCCTCTGAGCACAGAAGAAACCTTCAGATAATTATCAGTCTATTTAAAAACTACCATTTATCAGACGTTACCGTCGTCGACGTCTACGTTTATCAGACTGATTATCAGTGGGTTAAATTAATTCATTACTTAATTATTTGACAGCTTATTCAATGAACAAAAAATTGGCTCCAAGTTATAAATTTATTAATAAAAATTATAATCATCATTAAAAATTGACAGTGTTTTAAATACTTGCTCATATATTCTCCACTGACAAAGCATAAATTTAAAAATCTCGCATGACGGCACCACTTTGCCCATTGATATTATAATGGCAATGAATTGACAACAAACTATAAAGCATCGAATTAACCACAAACTAAAAAGTATATAAGAGGCATCCAGCCTCCAAAGAACGCAAAAGCTATTCATGTGACATCAGTAAGGAAGTGAAAGGGTTAATCCCCTGGTACATATTCTTTAAAGATAATTTTTTTTTGTGAAGAATGTTTGAAAGTAAATAATATGTATAGATTCAATGTATAATGTGTGTGTTTATACTGGATTTGCATATGGTGTGTGCGTGTGGGTGTATGCGTGTGGGTGTGTGCGTGTGGGTGTGTGCGTGTGGGTGTGTGCGTGTGGGTGTGTGCGTGGGGGTGTGTGAGTGTGTGTGTATTTGCGCACGCGTATGTTTGTGTCCGTGTCCGTGCCTCCGTCCGTGCGTCCATCCATGTGTGTGCGTGTATGTTTTTGTATATACACACACATATATACATAGATTTATACTCAAACATGCAGTATTTGTGTAGAACATCGTCAGTGCTAATGTGAAAACACATGACTAAAAGAATGGAATTTTAAGTTTTTACATCATGATGTGGAGAAATGAAATGCGTATCTAACTGCTCTGATGAAAAATTGAAATAAAATCCTAGAGTTTATAAAAGCTGATTTATTGGAACCTCGCAACTGATGATGGCATATCTGTTTGTGAAACCATTATGCGTATTCAATACATCTCAATAAATTTAACAATAACTAATATCAATTTAACTTTTATTTCATATATTGAAATTAAATTGACATTAAAGAGATACACGAGTTAAGTTTTAATCCATAAATTGATGCTGCAAAATGTTTCTTTTGCTCTGACAAATAGTGTTTCTTTAACTATAAGTAATTTGCAATCAACACACTGCACATCTTACCCTCCAGCCACTTTTTATAACCAAATTAAGATTCTTTAGCACTGGTTGGTCCTTGGGTCCATAGCGCACATACACATTTTGAAACACAATTTTACCTGCTGTCGGCCAGCCTGATGGGAGTTCAATGTCTGAAAATGAAACAACAACACTTCCAATTTATTTCTATTCCAAGGATTATTTTTCCGTAAAGGGAAAATCTTTAATAAACAGCAAATACATTGTTCTGTATTCATTCACAAAATTTTATTTACATAATCATTCATTACAGTATTCCTCTATGAGCAGCCAGCAAAATGCTTCTTTTTTTGAGATTTTTTTTGGTTTTTTTTTTGTTATATCTATCAGTAGCACGTTACCATTTACTTGAAATGTTATTATATATTTGTGCTGCCGTTGTAATTCCTAATAAGATTATTTTTTATTTATCAAAGAGAAAATTCTGTTTTAGAATAAATTTGTTATGCTATGTTGATCCCCATGACAAAGGTAGATGAAATTTTACAGAAATTATTTTAATAGTTAGGGCATTAAAGAGGAACGAGCAAATAAATAAACACTCACTTTGCATTTATTATTGTATATTAGTGTATTCATTGTCAAACTAATAATTGTGCTTTCACTGCAGGTCCCAATTTTTTTTATTCACCTTTTACTAATCCTCAAATAATGTTTTAAACATCATATTATAACCTTGTTGATATTTAAGAAAATTTACTTATAAAAAACAGTGTTTCTAACAAAAAATTGTAATCCTCAATTCTTTGTAAGAATCTACTGTTTCCATTAACACTTTAATTAGCCGTAAGTAATGTCTACATATGTAAGTGTACTAGTAATAACAATTAGTATTTATTGAGGTGCAATTAATACTTACATATGTAGTAATTAGTAATAACTACTTATGTAAGTGTACTAGAAATAACAATTAGTACTTATTGAGGTGCAATTAGTACTTACATATGTAGTAACTAGTAATAACTACTTATGTAAGTGTACTAGAAATAACAATTAGTACTTATTGAGGTGCAATTAGTACTTACATATGTAGTAACTAGTAATAACTACAAATGTAAGTGTACTAGTAATAACAATTAGTACTTATTGAGGTGCAATTAGTGCTTACATATGTAGTAACTAGTAATAACTACATATGTAAGGGTACTAGTAATAACAGTTAGTACTTATTGAGGTGCAATTAGTGCTTACATATGTAGTAACTAGTAATAACTACTTATGTAAGTGTACTAGTAATAACAGTTAGTACTTATTGAGGTGCAATTAGTACTTACATATGTAGTAACTAGTAATAACTACTTATGTAAGTACTGATTGCACCTCATCGTTTTTGATATTCTGATATTAATATTAAAAGTACTATAGTATATATTTGTAATGTTCTCATACTCATATTTATATTCATCTATTAACAGAGTAGGTGCTGATATTGGCACATCATTGACAAAAAGAGTTTACTATGTGTGAAATAGGTTGACGTATTGTTAACACAAGGGCGAATACAGAATTTTTTTTTGGGGGGAAGCACAACCAAGTTGGCAACGAGTGTCCTCATAAGTCCTATAAATTAATTGTGAATAAAGACATTGGAAATAATCTCCTTTTTATTATTTACCCATATTTTAATGCAAAAGTTACAAATAATTAAATGACAGTTTTCTTTTATATTTCCTGGTGAATATATCCAATACTTCATCAACGTTCATCGACGATGCAATATCTTGATGAATATGCATTAAAGCCAGTCCATTTAAACGATCTTCTGTCATCCTGCTGCGAAGATATGTTTTAAGTCATTGCAGAGTGAAGAAAGATCGCTCCGCAGTGCTAGTTGTTATGGGAAACGTACCCAACAATTGACACAGGGTTCTTATGTTTGGCAACGCCGTTGCTCTTTTATAGGCCTCCGCTGGAGTCTTTGGCAAATTTTCTCTCATCTGTTGCCAAATTTCTAGTTCGCTCTTCAAAGATAAGAAACAAGGAAGGTCATTTTTATATAATAAAGCACCTTGAATAACATGCTCTATATCTTCGTTACTAAATTTATACGACAGAAACTTTTGTAGCTCTCCGATTCTCTGCAGCTGAGTTTTGGGAAATCTAGAGGACATTTCGTTCAATAAATAATCAAGAAAAGGAATGTATACCGACAATCGATAATACTCTTTAGCAGACTGAGCCTGAATGTTACATCTGTTGGATTGACGGTTGGTTACTCTGCATACAGTAATTTCTGTTCCAATTTCATTTCCCAGGTCTTCAACTTTATCAAAAAGCTTTTCAAATGCATCCGTGCAAGTATCACGTTGCTTTTGGATGCTGGCTGTAGTCATATCAACAAGCTGGCTTCTTCAACTTCGATGGCTTGTAAGGTCCGAGATAAAGGGAGAGTGAATCCTAAAATATGAAGGATGACTAAGCTTACAATGAATTCAGGCGAGATTACAGCTTGCAGCAATGAAAATGCATTTGTAGTACGTTTGTCTCCTTTATTGGCCATTTTTTGCAAAGTTGCGGAAAGACACGGCAAAACGCCCAAAAATGTTAGAACTACTTCATGTCTTTCCGCCCATCTCGTCTCACACATTTTCTTTAGTATGTTTTGTTTTCCTTTAGGCAAATTAGCTTGCATTTTTTCTTGGAGGATGTGAATTCGTCCAGATGACTCACGGAAAAAGGTTGCAATGGTTGAAATAACCCCCACAGCATTTCTTATGCTAGGCACGGTGCAAGCTGTACTAATGGCTAAGTTGAGTCGGTGACTTGCACAGTACGTGTAAAAAGTTAAAGGCTGAATATTGGACACATATGCATGAACACCTTTTATTTCACCACTCATATTGGCTCTTCCATCATATGCTTGACCTCGGCATAATGAAATATCTAAATGCAAGCTTTCTAACGTCTCCAAAATATGATGAGAAAAATTTTATCACCAATAAGATGCATTTCAAAAAATCTAAGAAAGTCTTCTTGAATTTCATTCGTATTAACATCCAAATAACGAATACCAATGGACAGTTGCTCACTAATAGAAACATCTGTGGTCTCATCTGCTATAATAGTAAAATATTTGGCTTTTTTAATTTTGTTCACTATTCTGTTTGTGATTTACCCTCCGCAGCACTCGACCTAATCATTTTGTGTTGACTTGCTAATGTAAGAAGCATTTTTAGCATAATCTCTAACGTGCTCACGTAGTATCTCATCCCCAGCGTCGATTCTAAATTTCAATAGCCTCGAAAATTACCTTCTCCAAGAGAACTTTCTGATTCTAAATAACCATCATCCCTACGTCCTCTTCATGGTATATTTTGCATTCCACATAATTTAACAGTTTTTATAATGGGTATAAGTTTTTTATGATTCTCTTCAATTGTTTTTCTTTCTTGAGATCTCATTTGGACTATAACATCCATCGACTTTCCCTTTATTATCATGAAAAAATTTTTAAATGCCGCCGTGTGTTAGTATTTCAATACCTTTTTTAAATGTTTTGAGCGGTTCCGTCACCAACTTTCCTAGCTTTACATCATTGGTGCTCGCTTCACACCGTCCAAAAATAATATACATCTTACACAATCCGCCACCAGCAATTTTGCTGTATGAAAGCCATTTATGTACCTTTAGCCAGTTCATTTGAAAAGACCTGTTTTTTTTCCTTCTCGTACCTGTGGAAACTTAAAGCCTGTTGTAGGTTACCAAACATTTTTCAACCATTGATATTTTTCTTCATCGGTAAGAATACTTGTAACGTCCTTGTTGTTAAGTAGTTTAACTGTAAATATAAAATAAAACTAAATAAGTTACGGCTAACACAAATAAATTATCATAACACATGTGTTAACTTACTTACACGGAAAGGAAATTATAATAAAATTTAAGAAGGACCCTGATCAAAATTACCATAGTGCGAAACAGTAGCCAAATAAAATTTATAGCATAAGCTTAATAAAAAATATAATGGTACCATGTTAAAATTTATTTTGCTCTATGATAATACAGTTTTTCTAACTTTAATCGAATTATATAATTCATCTTTAAATCTTTATTAAGCGGTATGAATTTTTATTATAAGATTTTTATTAGTCTGCATTATTATAATTAATTAAGAAATTACATTGACATCTATCTGCATTGATAAGAATGGGACAAAAAATTAGAAATAATTTTTCAAACACAAATTTATATATTTTATGCAAATATTTATTTATATATATAGACATAAAAATTATTTACAATAACAGTGCAGATGTAAATGTTTTATTACATAAAAATAAAAATTAATTACAAAATATGAAAAAATTTGCTATATTTATGACTCCACAATAATATTATCTATCTATGTTATAAATATTTATTAATAGTTATTTGAAAACACTCTCATTATTTAACAGACATTTAAATATGCGTACCTATATAAACTAATTATTGAATAATTCATCGAAAATGAAAAATTCCATAGAAATATACAGCAGTTACAAAGAACGACACAATATGAATTAATTTGTGTCGACAACGGTAAGAAAAAGCCAAAGACGGCTGACAAATATGTCATCTCTGTGGAGCGCATGCATCGAACTGATACCCGAACTTATCGGCGTTACAGTTTCAATCGCCCCAGTAAAAATTAGTGGGCAATAGGATAAAATTTTATTTGAGAAATTTACAATACTATACGTTGTAACTATCAATTTTTTGCTTAAATCCGATTAAAAATTCTTATGTTTGAAAATAAGCAAAATTTTATCGTGATGCATGGTAAATTTTATTGTGGTCAACGTCAAGTTTTTCATTTCTAACCGATAAAAATTATATGAACAACTAATTTTTTTCATTTTTCATCTCTAAGAATTGTTATGGAAGCTGTTCGCACAACATTTATAATAGAAACCAAGGTAATTTTTGTCATGCTTTTTCCCTGTAATGTAGAAAGATAAGTAAATAAATGAACAGTAATTCGGAAATACGGATATTAAAATGAAACTCAAATTTGTCTCTGAATGCCGGCCTAAATGTTTAATCAATTCGGAGTTATGAGTAATCGATAAGCAATACGTACCTATATCACATTCCTGGAAAAAACTAACGGAAGATGATGTAGTTACCGTCAGCGAGGATGGACATGGAAACACATCACCAACATTAGTTGACTGCTCAGGTCGCATGGGCTAAAGAGTTTCATTCTCTGCATAATCAGTTTTTAATTTTTTTGTAAATAAAAATGCACTTATGCTCTTCTGTCTTTTCCTGTCCTTGTCATTCATTATAATATAAGTCACTTCACTACATACAATCACTGTGACGATGAAATACGTAAGCCAAATACAATTTAATCAAACTAATAATAAGATGCGTGCACGTGCAATCCTGTCGTCGTAGAGCGAGGACAGTAATTACATCTTTATCATCTAGGTAACCACGCGCCTGACCCCGCCCGCCCGCGGCACCTTGAAGTAAATTAGCAGGAAAAAAAACTTGTGCCAATCGCTCGCTCGCAGTCATGCGTGCAACTTAAAACTATAAACTACATACGTAGTAGTTATGGGTACCAGTATCGGTATTCTATAATTTCGCTCATGCAAACGCACTTTCCATCATTAAAAAAATATTTATATGGAATTTTACATATATTGTTTTGTAACTTGCGAGAACTAAACAAAATAAATGGATTGATTATTCTGGGGGGGGAAGGCACGATGAATTCAATTATAAAAGTTTTTTTCCTTTAGCGTCTGTATGACAAAGCACAGTCTCAATCGTGTACTGCATTGAATGCATTAAGAAGAATCACTTAGTACGTTGCACTATGCGATTGCAATGTTCAGAATGCTCACTGTATCATTCCACTTGCCGACTGTGGCCATTGCGATCGTGATCAAGACGTCATTGATGGATCATCGTTTACAACCATTCATTCATCTGTCAATTTGATTTTGACACATTGATATATGAAGTTTATGTAAGTAAATTTATGTCATTTATGAGATTAAACATAGTGATGGAGATAATCACTTTATGCAACTCTGACCAGAAGATGCAAAATGTGCAAACAATCATAAAATTGTTACAGAAATTAAATTATACCTTTACAATTTTTGTAAGTGTAAACTATTATCTAACAATTAATACATTAAAAAAAAATTCAATGCTATAATCTCTCCATTTTTGTTCAATACCTGCCATTTCCTCATAGTTACGAATATGCATTGTTCATAATTCATTCATCCATTTGGATTAACAGTTACAATGCTGACAAGCTAGTGGAATGGGTATGATCGCAGTTGTGGATATGAGTATTGTGGGTAGCTTGTGGAATGTAGCCACTCTGTGAATGTTCCAAAAAGAGGTCCTTTTTTCTAATTTTTTTTATAACTACACTTGACCCATATTAGTTGGTGTGTTTCTTTAAATATTTCTGCTAGGTCGAAATCTATTACAATTTTTTAACTGTTTCTTGACAATTAATATTTTTTTAACATTTGTTAATGTAATTTGAAATTAAAATAAAAATTAAGTCAATTAAAATAAACACTAATAAGTAAATTAAGTCACGTACATAAATACTTGATATGGAACATGAATAGATATCCTACTACGAATGTTTCTTGTAGGACATTATTCGTCCAATAGGGGTTAATATACAATGTTTATGGAATCAATTTATCATTACATTTACATTGGATTGTATTCACGTAATTTTTACCACAAACTTCTTGATGTTACATGTAAAAAAACAGGAGAAGCGTATAAAAGTTGTATATTATTAATGGCCATAATTTCTTCGGCTAGTGTTTTACGAACACACTTTCGTGTATCCTGTATGAAAGAATTCTTCTTAAATATATAAACATTTACTTTGACTGAATGAAAGAGTTATATATCAATGTATAAACGAGTTAGGGCATATGATTCGGCTTCAATAAAAAATTATTATTAAATGTTGCTATTGTTTTTGGTTTTCGCGTTTATCACAATGTTGACTTTTTTATAAATTAGTTATGGTTTTAGGAAAATTAAATGCTGTAAAATTTAGTAATTGTCAATAAAAAAATCTCTACTTAATATTAAAATGATTGCAAAAATTTGGGTAACAAACTTTTTTCATCTGACAATTAGTAGCTGGATGTGTTTTCTACCACTTTATTTGGAGAAAAACACAAGTGAAATCTACTAAAACTATGATAATTTACTTTATAATTTCGTATCAGAACAACAACAGTGCATTGTAAATGATCCTTTGCCAACTGAATATTCAACGGTTGGTTACAGCAATACATAACTGTTGGCCATAAGAGCACAGTCTTTCATATCGTTCAAGGTGATTTTTGATGTACACAATCCAAAAAAAATAAATTTTATTATAGATTTCCTTGAGTGGTGACTTTCCTTAATATCCTGAAAAAGCTAAAGTTCTAACCTGCAATTATCAGAAAAATGGTAGGGTAAGAAATCTTTTTGTTTATCCTACTGACCACTGTGTTCCAAATTCTTCTCGGTCTCTATATTAGTGTACTCGAGTATGCGCTCCTGCGCTACATTTGTGAAGATTGATACCATCTCCGCTGTTATCCCCACTCCGTACTGCAACATCATAGTAAGGGTCAGGGATTGTGTCACCGCTAGACCCACATAGCCTTTTGGTAGCCAGCCCTCTGTATACACAGATAATGAGAAAAGCACTTCAAAATCATCCCAATAATATGTTATGAGAAGCATATGAGTATATTCGTCTTGTAAGTTAGATATGAGATATTTAAGGAATAAATGAAATATTTAAGAAATAAAAAGTATATTCGTGTTTTTGTACTTTTAACTGCGGATATCTTTGCCTATAATTGTTGAAATATCACAATTTTCCATCGGTACATCGTACAATCAAGTTATTGATAATAATTAATAAGAAAAATGTTGCACAACATTCAACAATACTAAATATAGCAAAATGTCTATCTGTACAAAAAACTAAATAAGAGCTTTTTTGTTGAACATCTCCATGCATGAGAAAAACTACAGTAATCTATATACAACTCGATTTTCTTAAAATAAATATTTTACAACTTGAACAAAAATAATAAAGACCACAACTTGAAGAAAAATAATAACTCTAATTGTGGCAAGGCCTTAAAATCGACAGACGTGAATCTCCTCTACATAAATTGAATTGGCTGGAGCCGCTATGGTGGGCTCTTTCTAGTGGAAGATTCTAAAATTTGTTAACCCTTCCATTCAACTACTTCATGTTCATAGTTCACTAATACCAACCACTAGAATTTAAGTGTGAGATCTGGTGGAGTTAAAGCTTCTCCTCAAGGTAATTAGAGAACTATATAACTTTTCAATTATCTCTAGTAAATGAAATCTGTATACTTAGTTTTTTTTAATATAAATTTTCAAAAGAATGTGCCAATCAATTTTTTCCCAACTGTGTAGCTAGATTATATTAAGGTGTGACTTTACATACATAGTAACTCACTACTATATGGTAACTCACTACTTCAGAGCAATTATGACATACTTTCCTCAGAAGTAAAATGTAATATTCCACAAATACAGATACGTACTAACATCACTCAAAATATAATTCTTCTTAACATCTTAGGGAGTATTCAACACAAGTTCACTCTTACCTTTAACATAATTTCTTAATGGCCTCACAATATCTCCTATATAATAAACATATTTTCCTTACGTGTATCAATGAAAAGGAAAATGGAGATGACGATAGTGAGGTATCCCACGCAGATTGTGTCCAACCAGAATCCAAGGGTCAAGCCGCTTGATTTATGATAGTTCCAGGATGATGTGTGTACATCCTGGAAAGATAGACATTTGAAAAATAGCTTTTTTATTCCAACGCAGCGTCTTATTTTTTCCTAAAGGACCCAATTTCACAGAATTTATTTATTTATGAGTTGCATCCACAACCTCATTCCTTTTTAAATTTGTTTAGATGGGTTTGAAAAAAAATGAAACAAAGTATGAACATATACTTTCATAAATCATGGATTCTGCTACTGTGAAATAAATTGTGATATTTGTAATATAATAAAAAATGTAGGTCTTTTTTATATATTGAGAATTGATTGTCTAAAAATATATATTGAGAATTGATCAAAGAGTAAAGAAGGTAAACGGTATGGGTTACACTACGCATACATGTAGATAAAAAGTAAACGTGTGCAGTCACAGAATCCAATATCAACAACATCATAACTTTAGAACCGTTTGAGAGATCACAATGAACAAAGTTAATAGAATAATTACATTGTTAAAGTTCATGTTGAATTAAAAAACAAAACATTATAAATTAATTATTTTTTTTCTTAAATATTTCATGTCTAACTTACAAGTCGATTCAAAGCATTGGACATGCTAAGTACTTAAAATACAAATGATACTTGAAATATAAAACCAACAGTAACAAATGAAATAGAAAAATTCATAACAATTGAATTAACAGAACGTTAGTTAATAATAGTTCACAACAAAAAATTAATCACAATCTCATTACTAAAAGTACAATGGAGAAGGAAAAAGTCATTTCTTGCAAAACCGTATTGATGAGCATAAATGTGTGAAAAATATGTGAGCACTGCAGGTTATTAGAGCACTCTTTATGCAAGGAAAATAAATTATGACGAGAGGATGAGTATCTCATGTAGCCAAGAGGATAAATCATCATCAAACCCAAAAACTTCTTTGACATATTTATTAAGTAACGCGAAACATGCATGATCTATTGCAATTTCCATCTAAATTGAAAGGAATTACATCCGATCATGAATATTATAAAGAGAGAGGAGACCAATAATTTATATGTCCTACAGCATATATTGTAGTATCTAAAAACCATTAATTTTTTTATGTATTTTGCTGAAGACATTAGTTATTTTAGAAAAAACTTATTATGCCATGGTTTTTTACTTATATATACTTAAAAATGCCAAAGAAATCTTTTGTTTTTCGATGTCATTTACCCTTGTCTCGAAAAAAAACTGTATCTCTTCCAAAAATGATCCAATTTTAATAATTTTTTTGGTACTTAATAAAAATTTGTACAAGGATAATAAAATACAAAAGCAATTATGGAAATATAATTGAATAATATAAATAAAATTTGCATTACACCAAATTATGAGCCCACCACAATGTCACTCCCACTATCACTTTCTTCACAACTTGAAGAACGATCATTTTCACTCTAATTATTTTCGTATTCCGACATTATGGGTTAACAATTTTCACTTCCTGGATCCTTTTTATATTGTAATTACTAATAATATTATAATTTCAACTTTGTATAAAAAGATAAAAAATTAGCGATGCGTGCGAGCGACCTCCCCTATCACGCGCTAAATAGCAACTGATTTCGCGAGCACCATCGCGCTCGTGGCAAATTTATTTAGTATGCGCACAAGTACGATGGCGCTCGTCGGCATTCAAACGGTTAATTATTTAAGCAATGGCTACAAATTAGAAAAGCAATCAATATTGAATATTTTTTATTAGAGAGAAAGACAGTTGAGAGTTTCAAATTATTCAATAACATTGGTGTATGCATTCATCTGCATTCAAGTTTACAAATAAGCTAGTAAATAAATAATATGATTAAACTCAGTAGCAGACTTTGGTCATTTCAATTCATAATTAAAAACATCGTATCTAGTTTAAGTACTTTTTTAAAACTTACATATTATATATCTCTTTAAAACTTTTAACGCAATAATCAGGGCATGGAGGCATACCTGCATTGAGAACTTATAATGAACTTTTTCCTGATATAGAAAAGAAGCTCATACTTTACTATTAAATCATCTTAAAAATTTGTCTATCCGATATATATATTTGATCTAATAAAATATAATCATACCACTAAAATTAATGAATATAGTAAATTGGTATAACACTTTTATTATTTCAGTTTCCTGTTACATTTGCATATACCAAACTTTTGTGAATGATCAAAGAAATATTATTGTATCACGAAGATAACGGTAGAAGAAAAATGGGAAAATATAAAAATGAATAAACAAGATATTGTAAAGTAAATGGGTTTAGTTGCCAGTACTGGAATAGACTGAAAGAAGTTTGGTTGGATGAGGATGGAGGAAAAGAATAAAAAATGACGAAATATGATTAAACATTACTATTGGAAATTATTTATAATGTACCACACATTGTGGAAAACTTCTATACGAGATGTTCTAAGAGGATTCAGAATTTTAAAAAGTCCAAGAACTTTCTTGATAATGTTAAAGGGTCCCAGAAATATGTTAAAGAATTTCAAAAATCTCATTTGGTTGCAGGTAAGAAATAAATTGTTAGTAAAATGGAATGATGTTACTACCTACCAAAGATGAAATTTTTGAAGCAGAACTACATCTTTAACGGCCCAACTGTAGTTTAATTAAAAATATTTACCACATTTTATTGTGTGTATCTCCAAACATAGTAGTCATAAATAATTGTAGTGTAAATATTAAAACAAAAAATTTACAGAATTAAAGTTAATCAGTATTGTATAAGAAGTTTGAAATTATTTAAAAACTTATTTTATTTAAAGCACATTTTTTTTTTGTGTCACGTGTGTTAACGTTTAATAAATTGACATTTCAAAAATAAATATTTTCAAATAATAGTTAATGCACTAATTTAGTTTATTTAGCATAATTATTGAAAACAATTAATAAGAAATCCTATTTAATTCATTTTTAAAACTATTGAGTTTTCCAGAAATAAGTTAAATTTTTATATATATATATATTATATTATATAATATATATATTTTTTATATTTATTATATTATAAATTATTTCATAATTTAAAATTAATTTCAATTAAATCTAACACGATTGTTTAACCATAAAAAGTTATTAATATTAATTATATTAAAATTAATATAAATCAAGTAATTGTTTAATATATTACTTTAAAGGTTATCCCATAAAATATATGGAGTAATGATGAAGGTAATATACCTTCATCATTACTCCATACATTATTATTTTATTCAGAGTTTAAAAACTTACACTTGAAAAAAGGGAGCAACGAACCTGACCAAAAATATTGCCACATATTTTTAATTGCATTTTAGAAGACAATTAAAATTATTCAGTAATATTTGACGGATTAGGTGCAAAAATCTATTTCATAAAAACAACATAACTACTGCACTGTGACATATGTACAGAAGATGGATGGACAGACATGATGAAATTATAAATTCCTAGTTTTCAGCGGAACTCTAATAAGAGCAATGCCTAAATTTTTATCGGTATAAAATTATATTCAGCAATACCTAATAATAGCCTTAAGAGGGTTCGACACTAGCATAAATGTGAAATCATGATATTTTAATGCATATCTTTATTTTATTTGTAATTAGGCATCTTATTCTGTAACTTATCATATTTGAAACTAAGTATAAAAAATATGGTTTCTGAAAATAAGTATAAAAATATGGTATCAATCCTTTACAAATTGACTGTGAAATGTGCACTTATGTGCTACATATAGTGCTACATATAGTGCTACTATATATAGTGCTACAATCAAGAATATAACATGTTACCATTACTCTAAATACACTTTTTTCACAATGTAATAATAGATAAATTCACAACGTAATTTTCCATGTATTTCCTGCATTGCTTTGCAAAGAAGGGTTCTAACAGTCTTTATTTCGCTATCTCTTTCTAACAGGTAATATCGCTATTATACCTCATCATGCTCCCTCTCATCTTTGTTTGTCTATCTAATATAATATGTCTGTTTTATAATGAGATAAGATGAGATATTAAACAAACAAAAACTAGTCTATATAAAACATTGATAAGACCTGTTGGCCTGTATGAAAGTGAAAGCCAGAAGAAGACCTTCTACTAATCTTTGAAAAAAAAACTTTAAAGAAAATCGATGGTATAGTAAAATAAAATAATGTATGGGGAATTGCATACAACCATGAAATCTATAAGAAATACGGTGAACCTGACATTGTCAAAATCAACGAGGCATCTAGTGTTAGATTATATTATATATTTATATATGATGATACACCCCTAACAAAGAAAATTACGGAAGAAATAGAAGGAAAACGACGAAGAGGAAGTCTACCCACCAGATGGCTGGATGGGGTTGAGAGAGACTTAAAGTTCTTGGAAGTAAGCTAGTGGTTCTTGGTTGTCGCACCGGATAGGGTCAGATGGAGAAGGCTTGGAGAAACAGCCTTGGCCTGCAACACGCTGTAGTGCTTAAGAAGAAGAGGAAATCAAATCATATGAGTATAAAAAGCAAAGATACATATTAATATATCCGTAACTATTTGATTAACATTTATTTCAAGTTCTCCTTATGATGCAAAATATAAAAAAAACCGCCAAGTGTGAGTGTGACTCGCACATTCGGTATATTGTTTAAAAGAAATTATTGATCCTAAGTCATCACTAAGATGGAATTTTAAGCATAATACATATATAATAATGCCTGATATAAGTAGGAGGGATATATATATATATCGTTGTGAGTATCTTATAAACCTTCACATCTAAAATGATCTTTACAGCTTTGCTACAATTTATAACTAGGCTTCTAAAACTTCTTTTTTTCATAATTATAGTTTGGTTGGTTTAGGAAATAAGTGGGGAAACATATTTTTGGATATTTTTCATTATATCCCTGAAGATATATCACTTAAAGGTATGAAAAATATATATATAATAAGAATTAAATCATTTTTAAAATTTGTCTATCCATAATATATATTTGACTTCACAAGATATGATTATACCAATGATATGAATAGATTAATGGATTTAGATTGGCGTAACTGTTTCATTATCTCAGTGTGCTGTCACTATCGCGTATTTCAAACTTTTGAATATGAACAAATAAATATTACTGCGTCACGAAAGTTACAGTAGAGGAAGAATTAGAAAATGTAATAATGAATTAACAAGACAATCTAAAAGAAACTGGTGTAGTATCGGAATAGACTATATATGGAATTATACTATAACTAGAATTTAAAAAAAATTTTCGCTTGAGTATGTAGTTTCCCTATATTTTTTCATTTTTCCTATTATTATTGCGACATATCACAACTATGATAAATCTCTACTTTGACAAACCTCAAGTTTCTGCATCAAACAGCGATCTTAGGTAGATCCTTTGGCAGAAGAAAACACAAAATAGTTTCCTTTCAACAAATAACAATTTACGTAAACTGATAATAAAATCCAGTTAAAATTACATATGTTTCTTTACTGAACGTGGTTTTCTTGCCGCTCACACAAAGTAAGATATGTGTTATAAATGCACTCATCAGCACAGGAAAAGAATATTTATTATAAACTGAATAATATAATACAGAGATTATATCCACAAGTTAAATATGTTTTGTAAAAAGTGATTGCTATGTGCTACATACAAACAACAGATTAGATAACGGTTTTTAAAACATTTGTCGTATGTTCTGTCTGAAAGGAGACGCATGAAGATGAATCTGGCATTTTAGAAATAGGATATAATTTTTATAGAAACTGTCATTATAAAAAACACTGCTCAGCCATTACCAATCAGAAAAGAGCATTAAATAAAATAAAATTTGTGATTGCAATAGAAAATAAAAAAGCTATGTTCAAAAAGGAGCGTATATTATATTTTTAGTATATTAAGAATTGTTAACAAGAAATAAAAATCTAACAAAGAAAATAATAACTTTTTAAGACATTTACAGAAAATAAGCAATAAAATGTTTTTCGTGTAGCTACTGCTTGAATTAATTAAATGTGAACAATTAACTGACAGAAAAAATGTCAATATTTTCGTACTCGGTTGTAAACATGAATATCTTTCATGGTTTTTACAAGTTTGACTTGGATTTATTTGATGACCCTGTTGGACCTGCGAAATTCATGACTTAGTATGTTACATCTGTGTATGGAAGATACAATGAGTCACATTCTGTACTTATTTCATGTTGGTGGTACAAAGAGTTTCGTAGAACAGCATTTATAAATATTATGAATAGTAACCGAACTTTTCATAAAAAAAATATAAGATTTCTCACTTGTCTGATTGACGATTTAAATAAAACTTCTAAGGATTTTATTTTTTTCTGTATTTGAAATTATTATTTTTATTCTCTGACACCTGAGCTCAATATTATATTGATTTTTGGCGATCTCCTTTTATATATAACTTGGACTTCTGATTGTCATTTGCTGTGTGAACTATTGTATTGTTGTGACCAGAGTCAAGTTTCAGAGTGAAACTTTCAGACATTGCCAGTGACATCAGAAATTGTATTAAAAAATTTATGCACATGCTTTTTTATTGAAAAATAAATAGTTAATTGTTAAGTTTCTTCAATCTATAAACAATATTCATTCATATTGGTTTCAAATAAAAAGTTCTTTTGATAAGTAATTTTAATCTTTAAGAAAAATTTAAGCACCTTTATACCATTGATGATTTCATTCATAATCCTGACTCTGTAGTCGGTTTTCAACGCTGTGTCTTGTCTTAATTTTGCCACAACATTGCCTAAGGCACCTGTGAACATTTTTCAAATTTACAATTGAAATAAATGCAATCATATTTAAACAAAATACAAAAAAACGTATTCTTATTTATTGTATATATACCGTTTATATATAAAAAATAAAAATGATATTTTATATATACAAACAAATATATAATATACATAATATCTATAAATTAAAAGTTTGTAAAGAAAATTGAAAACTATTAATAAATTGGTCTATTAATAAAGTGATAATGATATTAGTAAAACTATTAATAAAGTGGGAACATGCCAAACGCAACCATTAGTGGCGTGGCTAGTGGGAAACTAGTCTCTAGTGGAAACTAACCTCGATGTTATGAGGCAACCTTCGAGAGTATTTAGCCTTCTCACTTATCATCAACAAATCTAAATAATAATAAAACGGAAATCCAATACTATATGTCCAGTGTCAAAGACGTCAGCAGTACGACCACTCAAAAAATAATTGTATGAGGCCATATAGATGTGTTAGGTGTGGCGATGGACATAAAATAATAGGTTGCCCAAAAAAAGGCAGAAATACTCCTGCTAAGTGTGCTTTATGTTTGTGTGACCATCCTGCCAATTATAAAATTTGTTAGGTCTATAAAGAAATTCTGGCTAGAAAAACCAACAGACTAGGTGCTAAATTGAAGATAGGTAGTAATCTCAATAACAGAAGGCTTGTGTAAGATATAGAATAACAGCTAAAATAATAGAATTTTCACAAAAGTAGCTTCCGGACGTACCACCATCGATCGAGCACATAACACGGATTCTCTACCTCAACAAACCTCAACAGAAAAAATCCTGACTAAACAATCTAAAAAGATAGATATACTTCTCCAAGAAATAGGAACACTATTAAACCTATTGTAAATGGTAATCTTCAAAATGGACACAAATTGACACGCCTTCGCATTGCAATATGGAACATAAATGGACTATCTACTCAATATATTAGAATTTGAAGAAAACCTTCACAAAAATAAATTAGATTTTATACTTATATCCGAATAACATGCTACAGCAAAAAGTTGCTTCCATATCAAGGGCTACAACATCTACACTACTCCTCACTCTGATGGCAGTGTCAATTAAGGAAGAGCATTCGCCATTAAATGGAATTTGATACATTCACCTTTAAAAGCATATTTGACGACATACTTGCAAGCCACCGCACTTAGGCTAGAAGATCGTGCAGAACCAATAACAACTTCTGCAGTATATTGTCCTCCGAGATACAAAATAATTCATAATATGTTCTCACAGTACTTCAAAACGCTTGGTCCCCATTTATTTCTGGGGAAGGAGGATTGGAATGCCAAACACACATTTTGTCACTCACAATGCTCAGCTATCAGAGGTCGAATAATGAAAAACTTCATGGAAACCAACCACTTACAGTCTTGGATCAATGGTAAACCCACCTACTGGTTTTCTGATCCGAACAAAATGCCTGCTCTCCAATTACAACATTTTTCCAAATTTCCGAAGAGACTGAAATAGTCCAAAGAGACTGATCCCAGTTACACATAAAAAAAGTCTTTTGAAAATTCCAACGATTAGGGATTGATCTGATATACACATAAATATCATTACTATCTAACAATCCTTGGACTGCAGACTAAATCTGACTATATTTTGCTTAGTGTAGTAACATGGTTTTAGTTTTGACTCTGCTGTATTTCCTTATACAGTAGAGCCTCGATAATCCGAACCCCCGAAATCCGAACGCCTCTGTATTCCGAATGAAGAACCCCCCCTGCCACTGCCTCACAGAATATCGCAGTGCTGTGTCATTCACTTTAGATACCACAAGTATCAATCGTCAAATTCTCATTCACCATGTATCGTTCCGCCATTTTGGGCTTTCTCTAAATATTTTTGTGTGTTTCGAATAATGGCTTCAACATCAATGAAACGAAAACATGTGACATTAACAATGTCACAAAAGTGCGAGATTTTAGTCAAGATCAAAGAAGTTTTTTCGTTAACAACCTTTGTGCAGCAGTATAAGGTTGGATTAAGGAAAACAAAATATAATCATTTGTGATAAATACAGAAAAGGGTCTAGATAAACTGAAGACACCCAGTTTGTAGATTTCTTATTTATGTGGTTTTTAGAACAGTGAAGAAAAGCTGTCCTCTTGTCTGGTGACATAGTGATGGAAAAAGCCAAATTTTTCCATGAAAGACTTGGAATAGGATAGTTTGCTAGTTGCTAGTAGAGCATGTTTAGGCAAATTCAAGAAAAGATATGGAATACGCCAACTCAAACTTATATAGTGGTAAAAACTATCAAATGATGAAGAAGCTGTGACGCCATTCCAAGAGAAATTCTTGAACATAATTAGGGAGAAGACTACCGATCAGATCTATAATGCCGATGAATTGGGCTTATATTGGAAAGTGTTATCAGATAAATTTGGTTTCTGGGTCAGAGAGCAATGCACCAGGTTCAAAGATGTCGAAGGAAAGGATCACATTTATGCTATGTGTGAACGCAACTGGAACACACAAACTGACCCTACCAGTTGTTGGTAAAGCACAAAGGCTACATGCTTTTGCAAGAGTTAAAAAATTACCAGTTCATTACGCAGGTCAAAAAAGTGCTTGGGTTACAAAAACAATATTTTTAGAGAGGCTGAAGGTGCATTTTATTCCCGAAGTAAAGAAATATTTATCAGAATCGAACTTACCGGTAAAGACACTTTTACTTCTTGATAATGCATTAGCGCATCCGCTAGAAGAAGATCTACAGTCGATTAATGAACTGTTAAAATATAAATGTCGCTTAACTCCACAGCCTTAATTCAACCTATGGATCAAAATGTAATCCAGGACATTAAATTTACATACAAAAAAACACTCCCGTTACAAGTTTTTGCTTAAAAAAACACTATGAAAGATGCTTATTTTCTCTGGATGACTTTGCCCCTTAAGATGATCTTCCATTGAACATTTTCTGTAACAGAGGCTTTTCAGAAGAGGAGATTAACAATTTCTTATCAAGCAATGAATAAATTGATTGTCGAGAGCCCTTAACTGATGAAGACATAGTAAGACAAATACTAAATGAGACTGATAGTGAAAACGAACAGGTATCAGAGGAATCGGAAGCAATTGCAAAGATTCCATATTCTAGAGTTGTGTCTGCATTAAATGAATGCTTGGAATGGGTGGATCTAGTAGATATTTGAATTTCAGAAAAAATGTTATTGTGTAAATTGAGGGTTAATGCATTTTCTTTGTTATTAAACACCACTCGTCAAAGTACTATACTGGATCTTTTTTAAAAAAGTTTAATAATACTTAAGGGTTAAAATTTATATATATATTTACTTTCAATTATAAAAATATTTGTTCATTTCAAAAAACAACTTTCAAAATATCTACATATCATAATCCAAACACTTCATTAACCTGAACAGGGTATAAATTTCAAGCCCATACTGTGTTGGTTTTGTCATTTGAATGCAGCATCAAGCGGTTCATATGGATGAACGTTCACTAGATTGAATGTACATTTTTCCTTCATTTTGCATTCACACAGTACAGTCCGAATGATGCTGAAAAGAAAGTTGATCTATCCTTTTCTTTGACAATGCCATCAAATAAAGTCATACACTTTGGAATTCGCTTGATTTGTGATCATTTGACCGAAGAATTGGCAAAAAAGAAGCAAAGAATTTGCTGACACTAGCGTCATCATGGATTTAAAGGCTATATTCGGATGATAAAAATCAATTGCACAATTTCAAATATGTGCTTGAAATACTTAATACTGATACACCTCCTCCTGTGAGCACATGTTGATTGAGGTCTTTCTGCTATAGGGATGAGACAGAATGATCATTCGGTATTCCTGTCTTGACTCTTATAATTGAATGTTCACACATGCTATAAGTGAATTTTCACTCAATGTTTAGACATTTCACTTTTCATTAATTTAGAGCAAGAGTGAATGATGCATTCTGCCAAAATCCAATATTGTTATATCTGTTCACTAATGAATTCATTCAGCACTTCAGTTTCATTTTGTGCTTAGATGTTTCACTCCAATTGAAATAGGTAAGAGGAAAAAAAATGGACCTAGTGATACTGCCTTAATGGACTTTGTTGTGGTGT
The DNA here is from genome assembly GCA_039881145.1 of Druceiella hillmani. Taxonomy (NCBI): domain Eukaryota; kingdom Metazoa; phylum Arthropoda; class Insecta; order Lepidoptera; family Hepialidae; genus Druceiella; species Druceiella hillmani. The sequence goes on along the minus strand of JAYKKI010000035.1, from coordinate 6,002,655 downwards.
AATTTGGTTATTGTGTAATTCTTAATCACACTCACGGTAGATTAACAAATTAATTTAAATTTTATAATTTTTTGTTTTATTGTCTGTCATTCATTCTTTACAGAAATGAAAAACTTTTGCGCTAACTTTTTTTAGCATCTATTGTTGTGTGTGATGTTGCTTCCATTAATATGTTCATTGCATTGACACTAAACTGTAATTTTGAGAAATAATTATATGTGTAATTAAAATATAATAAATAAATTAGATACATAGAACAAAATTATTTCTTTTAAAATATAAAGCAACTCACTTTGTATGGGCAGTGATAGTCCCAAGAATATCATGATTCCAGACAAAGAAGCAAGCCCCGCATACTTGTACATCAAATAAGCTACCATCAGAATCTGCATCGGTGTCAACCACAAAAAATGAAGATACACACAAGCAACTTCAAAGCGTCTCGCATCGTTGGAAAGCAAATTCACAAGTTGACCTGTTGTTGTTTTGCTGAGGGATCTACTGCTCATTCGCATTATCTATGTGAAGAAATGTTTATTTATTTATATACAATTATAGAAATATGAAAGTTAGAAATCTGTTCCATAATTGCTCAACTGCCTGATTGCGCTGCACTAGAATATGACGTGTTTGTGATGAGTGAGAATAAACTTGATGTTATTGAATTTAATTGTCTATTCATCATTATTGAAACGCTAAGGTGTTAAAATTGTACTATTTTTGTAACAGTACATGAATAAAATAAATAAAAAACGAGGAGAAATAATTTTTGAAAGTCTTCTTAATTATAGCTGTAGAATTGCATAGAATTTCCTGGTTAAAATTTTTCTCTTTAGCACATTTTGCGCTGATCACGTAACTCATGTGTTTAAAGAGCAAATCAAGAGCTCGATACGTAATAGTTTTCCAAGTCATTTGTAACAACATAAAAAATTACAATTTAACGGAACAATTTTATCCAACAGAAAAAAATTTAAATTAGTATTGTTAAATGATTCCAAAATATAGGAGCGCCTGTGCAGCAAAATGCAATTTTGGTTGAATCATATATTCCTCCTGGAGCTTCATCCACTTCATAAGATATTGTCATCATTCTTTGCAATTTTGACTGAAAATCTAATGGATGCTTTGGCATCAATGTTTTTAAAATATATTAACAATAGTCATGACCGAACTATAAATTAGATAAAGGTATTCTTGCGCACTTGGTGTACTGTAAAATAATAAAGTTACACAATTTAAAAAATAATTTTTATTTCTCTAATTTTCTCATGCTGGTTTTCTACATAATGTTCTCAGTATTCCTTACTTATCTTTGTCATATCTCTAATCCAAATAATCAGTATAACAGCTTGAATCTTGTTCTTCTTTAGTCTATAAGGCATCCACTCTGTGACATAGAACTCATCCATATATACATCTATCCTGAGCGAGTTATCTCCAAAATACTACCATCATTCTCTTGATGTCATCCTAGCAGTAAAGCGGAGAATGATGTATGCCACAGGCCATGACATCATGGTTCGTGGACAACTACTCAAAAAAGACTGTCCATTCCTCACCTAGGTTTCTTACCAAGTACTCAGCCCTAATTCACTTCAATTATACAGCTCTTTCAGTCATGTCTTTTACTTTTGTTTGGACTCTAACTACTTCATATTGTCTCCTATCCCTCAAACTGAACTAAATATGGTTTGTTCCATTATTCTCTGGAAGAGTTAATTTTTGAGTTAGGGTAATAGTTTAAATTCTGCCATCACTGGCAAAACGCAAATCTCATAAACTTTTTTCAAATTGATGGATATATAGTTTCCCTAACCAAGCTAGTTCCCCTATTTACTCGGGCAGTTTGGTTTTGTTTTCCAAGATGAATTTTACACCCGAGGTAGACATAAATATTTAGTCTTGGTTTCGACTGAACTTGAATTATTTTTCAAAAAAAAAAGGAAAACTCTCTTGACACCGCAACATAAGACAGAATTGTGTGGGGAAACTTTATCGGTGAATGCATCTAACCAATGCAATCAATTGTCCCAAAAAGATGTAGTACATTCTGAGTGTCCGTATTTAAAAATAATCTAAAATTACATTATTTTTCACAACCCAAGAAACCATATCCTTTCTATGTATCGTTTTTTTGTAACTCATACTATTTATTTACAATTGTCAATTTGTCAATTTTTTTGATACAAATTTGGCTTCAATAATGATATATGATCAATCATCATACTATTTCTTCTCCTCTTATTTCATTGTCTGCTTCTCAGTCATACATTACTATTATAGGAGTAGTGCACAATTTGTTTCATCTGCCTAAGTATGTAGAGACCCTGTCATGAAGAAGGAGGATTCTATTGCGAGGATGTTACTCATGAACTATTTCCAAAATCAAGGGCCAAAACAAAGGCTCTTGTACCAATACGTGGTATCTGTTTCTTTCTTTTCCAGAATAATCTTTATATAACAACCTATTCGTTTGAAGAATGAGTCAACCATGTTCTTCATGAACAACCTTCAAAAGAAAACATCTGCTGCGGGGATTATTATTTCTGTCTCAGTTCCAAGTTCGTAACAGAATGTTCTGCTTTTGTCTTAGATATCCTATTAGAAACCGGAAATTAAGAGGCAGTCAACTAAGATGAAGTCACGAGTTTCATCACGAGTGACAATATCATATACAGCGTTTGTGTGACTGTCAATAAACTTTTAATTTCTAATGTTTTACAATGCCGATCAATGTAACAATAATATTTAACAATACCAAAAATACTATGGTGTTTTTAGCTTTGGTCTAGTCAAGGGATATCCACCTACTATAAAGCTTCCTGACATCTGAATGTTCATGTAAAATTTTCTGTAGTTGTCTCAAACCAATGCCTAAATGTGCCCAAATTTTTGATACCCTCATATGAGTATATATTGAACCACACAGCGTTGATATTAGCTGCACTTGATGCAGACAAGGTGGGCCCCACATGCAGATCATCACTAAGAATGGTACAACCACACTTGAACTTATTAACTCAATAGTAAACATTAGCGTGGAATGGGAACTCAACATCAAATGTCAATCGAATTCAAAACATTATTGTCGAGTGAGACCACAGGTTGTTGAGTGAGACCAAAGGTTATAAAAAATCTTTAAACAAAAATTTATTTTCATAAAATTGATCTTACACACAGTTTTTGAATTGCCGTAAATTTAAAAAAAAAATTAATTTAAAAATTTAAAATTTATTTGGTTTTATAATAAATAACATTTTATAATAAATTAATTCCAGAAATTCAACTTCTATATATGAATATTAGAAATTATAAGGTATTTTAAATATGTAGATATACCTAAATATGTATTCTTCTTTAAGTGTTTGTGTTATGTGTATACATGTGTATTCTTTTCATCGATCGCTCGTCCAACCAGATAAAGTATCTGCATATAATTCATTGAAAAGTTCTTCATGATTACCATCCATCATAATTGAATATTTGTACCACTAAAATTAAGGTAAAACCTAGATATAAAAAAAATAACCATCAAAATTTTTATAATAAAATGAACATGATTCAATACAATGAAGGACAGTTTTAAAATATGTCATAAATTTTAAAGATTTTAATAGCTAATAAAGGTGGCCTTTAATAGCTAATAAAAGTATTAAACATATTATTGAAAATCTATATTAATAAATGGTGTAAAAAAAAATACTGTAGTATGCACGTCAGAAGTGAAATTCCATTATAACTATAAGTGTTCAAAATAATCATGGATAGTTTCATTTTGGAGTTTTTATTTATTTATCGTATATTGACACCTTACCGATGGTGAAATGGCCTTAGACATAATATAAAATAGAAAACATTTATTGAAACAAAAAGATATTTATTGAGTAATTAACTAAATTAATGATTACTATTATATTTCTATAATTTTCTACGTTTATTATTTAATAGATATAAAAGATAGTGGATGTTAATTGTAACTAAAATTAGAAATGTATATTTTAGTGTCCATAAAGCTTTACTCATACCTGCATGACTGAAGTGACATGGTAGTTATTAAGTGGGACCTATATATGTATTCTTCCTTTGTCTTTTGATGTGTTACAAGTGATGTACTATTGAGCGATCATTTAGGAGTCACAATGCAGTGCAAAAGTAGACTAAACTTTTTGCGATATACATTTGTAAACAGGTGTTTTAAAAAGTGTAAAATTAGTGTAAAATTTTCATTTTCAACATATTTATGTCTGGATATAGACCAGATCTATTTCTAGTCCCTCATTACCAATGCCAACAATCACCCACGTGTGTATTAATTAAGGAGAAAACATAAACAGTGTCTCCCAAGCAGTAGTAACTCTCGCTCTTGTTATGCAGATGTGTGTGATGCTTAATATTGTAATAACTAGTTACTTAATAAGTAAAGTTTTGATAGTAAATATTGTACAATCTTCAATCTACAGCGAGTGATGGATTTCGACTCAAACCGAATGAGATAGAAAGTGCATTGTCATTTACAAATAGAATCAACAGGTTTTGTGTACTTACATTTGCTTCAACTTTATTTCATGTTTAAAAAGTATTCTAGTAAAAAGACGACGTTATTTATTAATTTATAGTCATATTGAAAGAGTTGTCTTCTAAAAAATAATAGGGATTGGTTAATTAAGTGTATAAAACTTCATTATATTATCACTATATAGTATGATACATGTGCATTTCTTGTTTTGTCAGAATATCATACTCGCTTTTTCTTTCTCTCTATCATACTATAAAACTTCATTCGCTCTTATACATTAGCCATGCTTCATACATCTTATACATTAACCCTTTCATGGCATCGGATTTTCCGCATCACCCTTGAAAGTTTACTACAATGACTCCTGAACAAGTTTCAAACCAGTGAAAGGAACATTATAATTTATATATGTAGAAACCTAGTGTCTGTCTCTTTGTTTACGTGTGTGCGTTTGCGTGTTTACTATCTCTTGCTTAACGGATAAATGGATATATTTTATTGATATATATATATTTTCTTATAAAATACTACTCATATTACTTTTAAATGGTATATTACAAAATAAAACAGTGCTCAATTTCTCATAAAAAAAACACAAAGAAGGGCCTCATACAACAGTACTCTATTGTTTTTCAGATAAAAGAAAAGCTTAAATCAATGCAAAATGGAGGACAGAATGACTGGTTATAAATGGACTTTTCATTTGTTTATTCCAGGAAAAAGGACATCAACTATCTGAGTTAATCTTACAGCATGTTGCTGGAAGAAAACAGCCACCAGTGACATAAGAATGACACACAAACCATATAGGCTAGCAGTACGCTGGCTGATGGTGGGAGATGCCGACCAATAGTCCAAGAGAGGAGCTATCATTAATGGTTGAGCTGATCTGTGGAAGAAATGGTACATTAGACCATTATGTAAGGTACATTACAGAATTACGTGATTCGCAAATATGTGAGTTTGCATGTGGATTTCATCTTGTAAAAATATTAATATATGCTCTAAAATGTTCAACCGTAGAGTTGAAGATTGTGGACAAGTTTTTATAATTTTGTTTTAATATCAGTTCATTTTGTTATTTATTAAACTCTACAATAGGGTACTCTCAACATGTATGAAAATAATATCTTACCAACATAAGTCAAAGCTTTCAAATTGAAAATAATGTTTAAAATTGTTAATTGCAATAAATTGTGTATAAATATTTTTATTTAATAATTGAAGTCGAAAATAATATTATGTTTTGAAATTCGCAATTAAACACAGAATCAAAAATTGTTGGTTAACCAGAATACGTGACATCATAAGGCACCACACAGATTATAATTAATTGTAATATAATTCATAATTATGTAATTAATTATGAGCAAGTTAACGCAATCCTATAAATTGAATTCCATGAACAAAGTTTAACTGTCATTATAGAATAACACTGAACAGGTAGATATATATTAAGTATATGAAAGAGATAGAATCCTCAATTATTTGTGTAGGGTGTCATGGAACGTAGATATCATAATTATAGATTATTCTCTATATTTAGACTAATTTTAAACACTTTCAAAATATGTTAATGTTTATTATAGCCTGTGTACATAGGCTATACATATAACATCACTAAGAATTAGTTGAATGTTTATATTGAATATATTTGGTGTTAATTTTGTAGAAAATCATTATTTACAATTCAATGAAATCATCTAGACATAATATAGTTAGACAGCATTGATACTGCAGTACACTTTAAATTGTTTCAGCCTGGCTACACATCTAAATATATAAAAAAAACAACAAATTTAAATTAAATAAGGAAAAAAACATAAATAAATAAATAATACCCTCACTAAAATACTTGTATATTGTATAACTTTCTAAAGTATAATAAAACCTACACCGCTCCCCTACAATAAACTCACTAACGTAAGTAGTGGGAAAACCCACACAAACCTGACTTTCGATATTGTTTTTTTGTAATATATAAATGCTGTTGGATGTTTCTAAGAGTTAATCTTTGCTAATATCCCACCTGAAAATGTTGTAATACAATGAAACCTAGGTCGTGGTAAAGAACTTAAAGAAAGTAGAAATAATACTACATCACGTAGTTTCATTTAATTGTGATTAATGTACATACTTATTATACAAAATACCAGAATATTTCCTATAACGTGTCAAGTCAACCACTTCTAGTAATGATGTGGGTATTGGAATTTTGATGAGTACTGTACAATCCAAAGATATACCCCAGACACTTTGAATTAAAAATCCTAATTCTTTTGTAAAATATACTGGCATAAAGAGGATGTCTGAAACAAAAGATGTCTATCGTAACTTAGTGGAATGTGGACAAAAATAGTACAAGCTAGTGACTACTCTGATTTTCTTATATACTGCCAAGGCTTGAAGTCTGTGGAAAACAAACTGTTCACACATAAATTCCTCTGAAATGTGGTGTTCTAGTCAAATACTACAAGTCTTATGTATTGTGCAGTACTTAAAGTAGAGAAATGTTTAATGTATTGTGCAGTACTTAAAGTAGAGAAATGTTTTGTCACTTAATGGTTATGGATAACAGTATTCAATGCATATTACAGAGGTCATCGGAGAAACAAACAATGTTTAAATAAGTTTAAGTCAGCTAGTAAAAATTTACTTTACAGCTTCTCGACATGATTTGTAATGTTTGTCACATAAATAACATAAGTCCAAAATTGTGAGTCTGTATCATGCAAGGTACTGGATGGATTTTAATGAAACTCAAGAGTTTTGTGCCTTAGAGACCTGATCAATGGCTTCACTAGAAATCTTTACATTATTTCTCGTAGGGGTTGACAAGTTAATTAATAGATTGCTACTTAATTCGTTAAAAGCGACATCTGTTTCTTTTATTAGCTACCAACGTAATCCTATTTATATAATTTTCCCCTAAAAAAGCAGTATTCATTTTATATTTAATAAATTTGTTTCATTTAATAATGTTTACATATTATGTTGTTACTATATATCAAGCTCTAGGACACTTTCCTGAGTTTACACAAGATGGAAAAATGTTGGTAGATATATCTAAAACTTCAAATATTTTTCACAACTATTTTGGTGTGAAGAATGGGCAGGACTGTGATTAATAACTAATACATGTTTATTAGCATACTTTTGTATTGTTAAAAAGGTATGAAGACGGTATGTTTAAATCAAAGCTGAATACAAGTCACAAAATATAAAATCTTTAATATCCTAGCTGCAAAGGAATAAAGAGTCATAGAGGAAATTAAGCAAAAAATCACTAATCTGAAATTTCAGTCATTCGTACGTAATGCTGTTCTAAATACATTTCCACCCTTAAAATTTCTGTAACCACTTCAAGGTAAAAACGAAATACCTTCTGGATTTGTTATTGCATTGCTTCTAATTGACATATAAGGTATTGTTTGTTTTATAATAACAAATTAATTAAAATCTTACCTCACAACCATTTGCAGCAATAGCATAAAATTGATGGAAAAAATCTGCCATGAGAAAGTCTTGAATAGAACCTTGGCAAAAGAGGGCATCCTTTTCTTTTTCTTCGCCTCTTTTACTTCTTTGTACCAGTTACTGTAAAGAAAGATTCATTCATGCTCTCAGGGCATCTAACTTCTAAAAGATAACAAAAGACAGGGGGAGAGATAATAAAGAAGAGAAGGGTTGTGTGAAAAAATCATGAAAACCCTATTACTACTCCATCCTACCGCACCTCAATTCTTCCTTTAGCCCTCTTGCTCTTCAATCCATACCTAAAAGTTAAAAACAGTGTCATTCCAGACAATGCAGACGAATGACTTAGGTAGATGATGAGACAGAGACCGACAACTGCCGCTTTTATGGGACAAGGTCAGTGGTTGACTTTCCATACAGGTTAAAACATTGGACGTCTCCGTTAGCACGTCTTCAGTCATATGATCTAGTAGTTTGTTTGTGGGATCGATTTTTATGAGAGATGTACGTTAAAGTATTAGATGTACATCATATATTCTAATTTCTCTAATTATTGTCGGACCGATTAATGTCTGTCATGTGCATTATGCGTTATGGTGAGACTTCGGTGTCCATCTGTCTACATGTCCATGAGAAAAAAATGCATCACTAATTCAAAAATATATTTCATCACAATCAATCTTATACTTAATGATGCTTTAAAATACAAACAGACAGATATCAGTAAATAAATTATAACGGTTCCCTTTTTGTCACTAGATTACGAAAACACATACATTAAATTCGAAGATTACTGTGATCTTGTATTTCCATCCACTTGATTCGAAACTGAAATCAGAAATATGATCTTATTTTCTGGAGCCAAAGCCAAATGTTGAGGGTAATTGAACTTCACTAATATCTAAATAACTTATGCATGCTCGAAATTACCCTTTATCAAACACTTTACCAGAGAAAGAAAGTGTTTGGCAAATGTGGAGTTAAATTTTAGTTGGTAAAGATTTGATAGATTACTAAAATACGTGTAAGTTACACACCTCTCCAGTTGATCGCCTAGGATTCCAGACTTGTGGCTCGACCTGACTGAATTCAAATCATCCTCGTCCAACTCCCTCCTGTTTCCTCTGTAGAAGGTGGGGAACATCCAAAAGAAAAAGAGTTTCGAGATGATGTTTGCCCTTTCGTACCCATCTGTCTTCGTTGCGCGCATATTTGTTTCACTGGTCTCAAAATCAACATCGAATATATAATTTATGAATTTATTTTCTATAGTTTTTAAAATGTGTTCACTGCTTGTTATTAATATTATCTTTATTACCGTAAAGAGTGGATCTCTTCAAAACAAAAAAAAACACAAATATTACTTCACCAAGACTGAACCTGTATAAATTTCTATAAAATTATATTTAAATAATTTAAAATTTTACATGTTTTGTAAGTTGTGCGTTCACGGAATGAATTTTTAAAAAAATTATTACTATATTGGCTCCATTTTAAATGACTGTGACTATTTTTAAGTGTTATCTAATAACTTATAAGTGGGTTAAATTTCTTTATCACTATGCCAAATTTCAAGTTTTTATTTCAAAGAGTTGCTTAGAAAACTGGTATAAAAATTTTCAACAATATTGTTTCAAATAAATTTAAAAAATAAAAAGTTTTGAAATCCTTAAAAGTAACGTTATAAATTGATATCACACACGACTTGAAATTTAAAAAAAACGATTACTGTATTTGCTCCCTTCTTAAATGGCCATATAACTATTTTTAAACATTATTTAATAGTGTTAAGGTGGATTAAACTTCACGGATTAATTTTAGCCAGTAAATTTGGCTATGCCCTCAGAATTAATTGTACTTAAGATATCCGCACTCAGACCCTCAATGATCGATATAGATATGGACAACACACAATTGTAAATTAAACAAACTTTTTTGTGTGACACACAATGGAAGTGAAATTTCTTTAATCATGTGAATAATGTAATCATGTGTTTTTTTAATTTTATCCCCTATTTATAACCATTTACGTCTTTTCAAATTGAATATTAAAAATCTCTCTTCAAACGGTATTTTAAATTCAATATAACATTATTGAAATTATTTAAGTATATTTAACAACATACCATATGTTGTGAAACGTGATTAAAATTTTTTCAAAAATTTGCAATATACATTTTTATATTTCTCTTATAGCGCAGAAATTTGTAGGCATCTTTCAAAATTTAATCAAGAGCGTTTTACAAAAAAAGTGCAAATGTCGAAATACAATTTTTTATATGCATTATAATTTTAGCCAATACTAGCTGTTGTCCGAAGTTTCGCCTGCATAGAATTATTTTAAATTTGGCACTTCCTTCTGCCACCCTGGTGACTAAATACCTCCGTTCCATTTGCCAAACGATATTCATTGTTGAGATTGGGAATACATTGATGGGAATACTCAACACGATCAGTCAATAAACAATTTGGTGCCTCTCTACCTTAAGCCGTTTAAATAGTGTTTCTAATTTCTGTATTATTTTTATAACTGCTCTTCCCCTATAAATAATATGGTGACAATATATAATGTTCTTAAAACATAGATTTTCGAAAAAAAAAAATTTTTTTTTAAATCAGACTTCTTGTTTCAGAAATTAGTGTGAACAAACAAAAAGCTAAGCAATTTTTCCGCTTTAGTATAGATTGTTATTTAAGGATATTAACATTATTAACAAACAACTTCTATTTTTCCGAAGTTTAGGTACTTTAAAGTCTAATTACATAGTATATTGATTTTGACATAAAAATATATCAAACCTTCATTTATAACTTAAGCAAATTACTTTTTATTAGTGTAATGTTTTTATTTCACGAAAATCAACTTCTAGGCGACTCATTCCTCGCCAAAATCACTAAAGAACAACGAGTTTAGAATATTAATTCCAAATAGTTATACCTTGATTTGAAATGCTAAAAATGTAGTAAAATTGTTATTTTCTATTCTCTGATTTGATAAAAAACCAATTTTGATCGGACATACATGTATATATATATATATATATATATATAAACATATATATATATATATATATATATATATATGTATATATATATATATATATATACATATATATATACATGTATATATTTATTCCTTTTTATTTTAGATGTCCCATCAATTTAGACAGCTTACTTATTGACTAGGTTTTTAGGGTTCCGTACCTCAAAAGGAAAAACAAACCCATCGTAAATACATTTTATCAACCTATATATTTTATACTATTTTTATAATATGTTCATAAAGGAATGAAGTTAGGGTAATTAAAGGTTTTTAAATTTTTGTTTAAATTTGATATATCATATAGGTATCATTTAATTATGAAGCGTAAACAAATATTTTTTAAAAATTTTAAATTGCAAATCTAATATTCTCTGCCTAAATATGCAGAAAACCCTCATAGTGGAGGTTCTACTCGTGCCCGAAAGGCTTTTACGTATTTTATGTAAATTGAGTGTACGTGTTAAAATTTTAAAGTGTCTCTGTTATCACTTATTCGACTATTTAATGCATTTCATTTACTCGTCCTAGTAAATTATTTTAGTAAGTAAAATTAACTTACGCATTCTTTATTATTTTGTCCATTCTTTTTGTTAGTTTAATTTGAATTTCAAACCAAGATAATATTTCAAAATAACATTAATTTCTTGAAAGTCGATAAACTAAAAACCTCTGAAAGAAGAACCCGTTTTATTAGAAAATAAATAGTAATTATACTACATATTACAAAGTATTGTTTAGTTCACAATCAGACGAATAATTTAACAGTTAACTTTAATTCACACGTTGGCAAATATAGAAGAGGAAGATAAACGTAACTTTTCTTGCTGAGGTTCTTATAATGGGCGTTGAGCAACAATTATACAGAATGTCTACAATATTTTGTGAATAACTTTTGTGAAACATTTCTTAGAAGTTTTAATGACGCTATAAATCTCAAAGGAATAAAAAAAAATAACAAATCTCTTATCAAAAGACTCTTAACGCCAGATAATGGAGTGTACAAAGAAGCAAAAATAGATTTTCTGAAATAAATTATACTGAATGCTGATCAGCGGTGTGATCCAGGGTACTGATTTCCAAAGTGGTTTTTTATCGACCTGAAGGGGTCAATTACGACCTGCAAGGTGTCAATATCAGTGAAAAAAATAGGGCTCCATGAGATGTAAATAGGGTTTCATGATAACGGATCCCATTTAATTTTGGTTTTTCATAATGAAATAATCTCAGCCGCAGGTCTACCCAAAACCAAAAAACATGGTAAGTGATCTACGAGATAAAAAGTGATCTATGAGAAAATAATTTCATCAAAGAGTTTTTATGTCTAAAAATGATCAGCAAATCTACCCAAAAACTGAAAAATTTGGCCAGTGGTCCACGAGACAAAAAAATTTGGGGACATCTGTTCTAGAATGTGATATAATCCAACAAAGTGCTAGCCCACTTTGATTAGAGCGTAGATCCAAGTTATTAACAGCTTCTTGTTTTGTCAAAGTATATAAAAGACATGTGAATACAAATTGCACCAATAATTACATAGATTTTATACGGGAATGATTTGAACCATGTGCTATCAACAGAATGTGGAAAAACAATTAATAGACTGCACCTAATAGTTAGCAACACTTTTACATATCAACGTTGTGAAGTGCGATTTATTAATTGATAATGAATTTTCTAGGAACCATGCTATACGGCCTACAAACAGACTGCATTGTAGAAATTAATTGGCTTTATCTAGCTTCTATTTGAACCTAATTGGAGCAATAAAATAAATATAAAATTGAGTTTTGGAAGTACACTTGTGGTAAAATTTGTATCAATTAAAAGCACCAGTGGTATATTGAATACAAAGACAGCTGCGTATTACTAGCCACAACATCTGCACGTTTGCAGTTCGGACTAGTACTAACAAATTGAAATATGAATTTATGGCAAAAGATGATCAATTTTAGAAAAATAATATGGGATCACATTTTGTGAAATTTTATCAAAACTGTTTGCTTCCAGAATTGGTGGATCCTCGATAATTGAGGTTAATAAAATTAAGGGATCATTCATCACATTCCATCACTGCTAAGATTTTCAAAGTGGGAAACTAAAGATGATAAGAATATATGTTCGTCATGTCAGTGCCCCAAAACTTTCAAATTTATAGCTTTTCCTTTTAACAATTAATGTTTGCAAAATGAAAAAACTTTTAACGATTGCTATGTTTAATAAAGTACTCACTTTTTGTTTTTTTAAATGAAAAGATTTTATCATAACAAACAAATCCAAAAACAAAACTTTTTGAAGGTAATATTTTCGTACATATATTTAATTTTAGTTAGAAAATTTCGCACTTTATCAGGCTTGTATTATCATACATAAAAAAAGTCTTCATTTGGCTTATATTATCATATATAAAAAAGTCTTCATTCAGCTTATATTATCATACATATAAAAAGTCTTCATTCCGCTTATATTATCATACATAAAAAAGTCTTCATTCCACTTATATTATCATACATAAAAAAGTCTTCATTCCGCTTATATTATCATACATAAAAAAGTCTTCATTCCGCTTATATTATCATACATAAAAAAGTCTTCATTCCACTTATATTATCATACATAAAAAGTCTTCATTCCACTTATATTATCATACATAAAAAAGTCTTCATTCCGCTTATATTATCATACATAAAAAAGTCTTCATTCCGCTTATATTATCATACATAAAAAAGTCTTCATTCCACTTATATTATCATACATAAAAAAGTCTTCATTCGGCTTATATTATCATGCATAAAAAAAGTAATTGCGAGGAACTACTTATGTGAGAGTTGATTGTTTTTAGTTTCCTATGATTGAGTTGTCTTTTTATGTGGGTCACAAGAAGACAGATTTTGATTGTTTATGGTTTTTTTTAGGGTTTTTGATTGTTTGTGGTTTTCTTAGGTTGGGGTAGGAGTCTAATATATTTCCCCTGTGGTTATCCTATTCTTTTGTATTTTATGTTGCGATGATTGAAAGAGATCAAGACGCATGTGGAAGATAAAATCATTGTACATAGCTATTCTGTTTATCTGGCCTGGTCAATGGATGAAACCCGGAATAAAACTGAAATAATACTAATATTTGTTGCTGTTGTATAGACAAAATTTTAAGAACACACAAAAAATAAAACTGGTTACCGAACAAATATAAAACACATATTCCCATTTCAAATAAAATATAAGTGATCAAGATAATGCATATAGGCTCTAAATTTGTTGTATGTTAACAATCGGCGTCACTACACGTGTCTTAATGATTTTATGACTGGTAAATATCCGTTCTCGAGTGGCGGCAGTATTTTGTAAATATGTCCTTATACATAGCAGTTGTTTGTCCCAGCTCTTTCTGAAAAAGAACTTTGTGTTTTATGCTTTTAGGTAAATTATTATTTACGGTTAATTTATTATTATTTAATTTTTTTGTTATTTATTCTATATTTTAGCTAAATACCGAATTGTATGATCTAGCCTGGTAATAAAGTAACGATTATAATTAACAATTTATAACAACTAGCTATATTATTCTGGAAACTTTCATTCTGAAATATGGTTAGATACTATTTTTTCAAAACATTATGTATTTGCTATATCATAGCTATAACGTTTTAGTTTGCTTAAATTAAAACTACTTCTAGACGTGTATTCACAAAAGTAAATTACACGTATTTAATGATGTGTATTGGAAAATTTATAATATTTACATGAATATTGGGGATATTTAAAGCCTTTCAAAAATATTTACTGACATAACAAGCATTAGTTTATTAAAACTGTAATTGTCGAAGAAAGACCTATCATTGAAACCTCGATATTTATGTCTATAATGAAATTTTTTTTAATTTTTTTCATTTTACTTTGTATGTAATGAGATAGAGGTTCCGTGCACTGGACTCTCAGTGTAATGAAATGTTTTATAGTTAGAATCATGACATGAAACGTTTTATAAATAGAATCATCAGTGAAATGTTTTATAATAGGAACCGGGTGGCGAAATATTCCACAGTTAGAATTGTGAAGTGCAATATTTTATAATCAGGATTGTGTATTGAAATATTTTATAATTAGAACTGTGTAGTGAAAAATTTTATAATTAGTATCATGTAGTATAATACTTTGTAATTAGAATCATGTAGTGAAATATTTTGTAATTAGAATTATATTTAATAATTTTATAAATAAAATCGTGTAAGGTAATGTTTTAATAGCCAGAATCCCGTAGTATGATGTTTTGCAATTAGAATCATGTAGTGAAAAGTTTTATTTAGAATCGTGCAGTGCATATTTAATAATAATTATCGTGTAGTGAAATATTTTATAATTAGAACTGTGTAGTGAAAAGTTTTATAATTAGTATCATGTAGTGTAATACTTTGTAATTAGAATCATGTAGTGAAATATTTTGTAATTAGAATTATAGAGTTAATAATTTTATAAATAAAATCGTGTAAGGTAATGTTTTAATAGCCAGAATCCCGTAGTATGATGTTTTACAATTAGAATCATGTAGTGAAAAGTTTTATTTAGAATCGTGCAGTGACATATTTAATAATAATTATCGTGTAGTGAAATATTTTATAATTAGCATCACGTAGTGAAAAGTTTAATAGTTAAATTTTTTCTTTATTTGTTACTAAAAATTATATTTGAGCAGAATGACATTTCATAATGCATCGCACGCTCATCCACACGAGCACTATTTCATTTTATCTTTGTAATTAGAATCATGTAGTGAAATATCTTGTAATTAGAATTGTAGTCAAAAATTTTCTAAATACAATTGTGTAAGGGAATGTTTTATAGTTAGAATCTTGTAGTACAATGTTTTACAATTAGAATCATATAGTTTAAAATTTTATAATTAGAATAGTGTAGTGAAACGTTTTGCGATTAGAATAGTATAACGAACTGTCTCAAAATAGAATCTTTTAATAAATTTACTAATTATAATCGTGTAGTGATACATTTCGTAATTAGCATCATGTAGTGAAAAGTTTAATAATTACATTTTTTCCTTTATTTGGTATTAAAAATTATATTTACGCAGAATGTCACTTCATAATGTGTTTTCCGCACACTTACTAACGTAATTATGTAATATATATTCATTGCTTCCGTGACAGAGACAGTTGTTAGCTTGCTACTACTAGCACAGCGCCGGCGTCATCTGATGTAAAAATGCGTTCTTATATTCCATTGCTGTCGAACAAATACTGGTGCAGTATAAATATTTTAGTGGTATCACGCCCATGCCGTCCAGTGTAAAGACGCACTTAGTATATAATACAATGAAAAATATGCTCATTTAAACAAAACAACAGCAATGGTGCCTAGCAGGATACTAAGAAAGGTTTTTTTGTTATTAATTACTGGAATCTTGTGTCTTTGACAGAATGAACCTAATAATTTCTATTAATGTAGAAAAGGAGCCCGGCGAACGACCTCTTATAAATAACTACTAGTTAATATCCATGGACAACAATGAAAATGCAGATATTATGATTTTAAAAGAAATTTTAAATCATGAATACATTAATTATTTTGTTTGTACAGCAAGCGTATCAAAAATTAATTGTTCGTAGATTAAAAGACTTATGAGTGCAAAGGAGATAATGATTTTGAAAGACGTATGAGTGCGTATGAGACGTATGAGACAATTAAAAGACGTATGAGATGTATAAGTGCAAAGGATGAGACGTATGAGACAATTGACGTATGAGACGTATGAGACAATTGATGTATGAGACAATTGACGTATGAGACGTATGAGACGATTAAAAGACGTATGAGTGCAAAGGAGATAATGATTTTGACATAGTCAATTAACTGAAGGTTCTAATTAATTTTTTGTTTAAGAGTATAGCCATATATCAAGATTTATTTTTTTTGTGCTGTTTAAATGCTTAAAAATGAATATCTTCTTTTATGCAGTTATTAAATAAACCTGCTCCGTTCATCAAACAATATTGGTTGCTGGGTCAGATGTACATTGACAGGAATACTCCGGAGGATCAGTCAATAAATAAGCCGGTCTTTTCCTACCTTGCATCGTTTTAGGCTGTGTTCCCCAACTTCTTTACATTTTTTATCATTGCTCTGCTCCTATCAATAGCAGCTCCTATCAATAGCAGTTCCTATCAATAGTAACTAGGGATTATATATCAATTCCTAGTCTTCTTCAAAGTATGAGCTTTCTAGAAAAAAAGGATTGAAATCATACATGTAGTTTCAGAGATTAATGCGAATAGACAAACAAAAAACTGGTGGATGGAAACAAAAAACTTTTCCGCTTTATAAATTATTATTAGATCATCTGTTATATTTTCTATACAATTTTTGCAAAATCAGACCCCGGGTGAATTTTTAATTAAAAAAACTAAACCGTTATAACTAATTATTATAATAGACTGTTGTTATAATTGTTTTTATATTTTAAAATTGGACCATGTTATTTTGTGCTCAACTAAAGCATAGAATAAGTAACAAAACTGATGAGAATCCCAGTAATAAATTAAACTTTAAAAATTATTTATATTACGTGAAAAGCGGTTAAATAAAATGCAAAGATTGTTTCCGTTTTGACATTGTAGATAAAGTCGGGGCAGACTGTTAGTCGTACATATTTTGTAACAGGTCTAACAAAATGTGAGAATGTGACCATGTCAAATTAATATGCGCTCATAATTTATGGCAATTGTTCGCCCTTGCAAAAGCAGAATGAAATTTTTTACTACGTATAACTACATCTATTGAACAAAGTGTATCTAACACCTATTGAAGTTTCGTAAACTGAGTTTTCAATTTTGCAGATGTCGCCATTCGGCAAGCGTTTTGAAAAATAGGCAAACTTTTAATCTTTTATGTTTATAATTTAAATAATGTAATAATATTAATAACAAAACAGTTATTAACAAGAAAAAAATGATTGTTTTTGGGGTTTTATACATTAAAAGGTAAAACGTAACTCTTATAAGATCACTTCATGTATTATAGCTGTTTTTAGAAACAGCTTGATGCAGAAACTTGAAATTTGGCAGAGCAATAAATTATGGTTTGCAGGGTAAATTAAGTACTGGAATTTTTTTTAATCCTATTGTTTGAAAAGTGGTGTAAAATATTTTTTTTCACAAATGTAAGTGACATATCTTTGGAAACATAAATATGATGCTCGGTCTCCATATTTCTGAAAGTATCGAACTAAATTAAGAAGAAAATAGGAGTTTTAGAAACGTATGCAAAGTTTGCTGGAAAATGATGATTCTAAATGTCATAGTTTTTGAGATATTCCAATGATCTGCACAATGAATGAATGACTGCAGCTGAAAACTCTTTGATGAAAATATATTTTGATTGTACTGCCAGTGATGTGATTCTTTAAAAGACCTTGTAATTTGTTTCGTAATAAGAGACGCTCTAATATTGTAAACAGTTTTGTTATGTTTGATATTTATGCTTAATTTCGCCGATATATTTGTATGAGAAAAACTTCTTAGTAAAAGCTTCTTGTAATAAAGGTGAACAATGTGAAATCCTGTGCATGCACGTGTCCATCTGTGTGTCCCCTTTCGAAACTTGAAATTTGGCATAGCAATGAAGCATATTAAACCAATATACAATAAATCAACACTTAAAAATATCGGAATGTCAAAGGAAGCAAATGTTGTACTCAAATTTTTTTTCATTTCATTTGCCGTTTGTGTTGTCACATGACAGAAGTAATTATAAGGATTAAAAAATTAATTCTGTTTAGAACCTTACAGAAAGTAATTGTAAAGATATTTCTGAAAATGTCCACATAAAGAACATATGCCCTCCCTCGCTTATCTACAAAATTTCTGAAACCAAAGTAATTCTCAAAACAGAGAAGCAACATATCAAAAGCTTTTTATTTTTTTCTCTGTAAAATCCACATTCAACTTACAACTTGGTGCTATAAAACCTGTTAGGTACGCGTAAATCTCACAATAAAAGGGTCACGTACAACATTTACGCACATGTAAACATTTGTTTACAGTATTTCTATTAAACTATTTACAAATATTAATATTATTTCCCACCATACAAACATATTATCTAGTTTATAATTTACTGGTAAATAAATATAGTAAATGTCATACATTTCTCGAAAAAAATCTAAAATCATAGCCATAGTTCTCCGTTAAACTTTAAGTAAATTTCTAGTAAACTTGTTTCATTGATAATTTTAATTTACGCAGTTTCAGGAGTTGGACATGTTTTCTGTGGACCGTTACAGCAGTATCTCCAGTGCTATCTCAAATAAACTTTCTGAAAGAGTTTTAAGTCGCCATTTCAATTGATTATCCATGTGACAGAAAGCAAATTGTTTATAATAAACTTACTACAAATTTAGTATAAAAAAGAATTTGCTCATTTTACAATTTTCAGACAAATATGTTTGTAAATTCTCACTATTGCGAAGTATTCGGATCAATAAGCTTCGCTATGCCAAATATTAACTTTCTACATCAAACAGTTTCAGAGAAAAAATCACCGGGATCAACAGGCAAATGGATGCATAAGCATTACTTTTTTTTTCTTATTGATACCGGAACTCTAAAATGCTTTTTTTTCTTATTGATACCGGAACTCTAAAAATAACAGACAATAAACAGAAACCTTTGTATGAAATAAGTACTTAAAACGAACAAGTATTGAAACATTGAATGAGTCCTGAACTACCCAAATACTCCACAATATTAAATCCGAAGTGATCAATTAAACATGAGAATAAATAGAAATGTAGAAGCTATCCAATACTGCGCTCGAATACGCAAACGTAGCGCGTGAACTATCAGGGATCGCAATCTTATATAGGCACTTGCATACAATGTACAAAATAGAAATGATATTTCTACCCGCCAATAGCTGTTTAGGATAAAAAATAATATCAATATAACACATACTATGACAGTGCAACTAATTAACATTTTCTAGAAATACAGAACCTGTCGCAACTCTTTTCTCACTTACAAAGAATTAATTCGACCATATACAAAATGGAAAGCAAGGACAGTATCAATATATTTGGATTAAAGAAATCAAATTTAATATTTTTGTATGAACAAATATACAAATTATGTCGCGTGAATCAAATAACCGATTTCGTATCCCATCTACAACGAACAAGAGCGTTAAAATGCACCTAGTGCAACTGACATCATGAAACAAAAGTGGCGTTCGAAGCTCAACCTATGAATTAGCCATATCAGTTTGCGAAATTCAATTCCAACCGTGTAAAAAACAACTCACTTAACTATTTCATAATTTAAATAGAATGAATACTACAGATATTCTATAGATCACACAAAACTAATCTGTCAGTCCTTTAAGAATGAAAATGACAACAAAGTTTTCGGCCGTTTTTCTTCAAAACAATTTAGAATAGATATATTTGAGTAGAATATCGCGAGAAGATATGTTTATGCAGAATGCCACAGATGGATATAGTTGCGCTGATAAACGCGGGGTGATAATTTTTCACAGAATAATGCGAGGGGGGGGCTATATTTACACAGAATAACGCAGAAGGGGGAGGGCCAAGTCACTTTGCAAAAAATAAATCCGGCTAATACATTTGTGTAAAATAATGCAGAGGGATACGTTTGTGCCATAAATATGATCATAGAAAATTACCCGAGCGTTAAATCTTATACCCAAACCAAATATTTCTACCCGACAATGAAACAAATCAATATTCACATAATATGTATGGATTGAGCAAGTTTATAATTAAACACTGAACAGTAGTCTAATATATTAGTCATTATGAAAATATCTACGAAAACATGATATCTATCATATCATATATATATAAGAGTAAAAAAAATGAGAAACAATTAAACCGACTTAAACACAAAAAACTGGTAATAATACTGGGGTTAAATCACATACGACAAATATATTTGTCATTATATAGAGCTTAAAAAGAAAAGTAAATCTGTCGGAGAAATTATCAACGTCTATAACTTATTTTCAATAACAACTTAAAGACGTGATATCACCATATTAAACCACACAAGATACTACATGTTCACTGCATTGTTCTTTTAATGTAACGTATAAAGAGTCAATATTTATTATGGATATTTTTACATCGCTTCTCCATTTTCAAATAAACGTCCGTTGCTAGGCAACGCGATATTAAATTAAATTATATGAAATTGAGATCTTGATCTTCGGTGATGAACTTTTCGCGTCTTGTCTTTAAAATATTTTATTTTGCTACATACAAACTTGAATACTGGATATTTTTTGTGAAACAGTATTTTTTGTAAAGTAATACTATTTAATTATGTTAGAAATTATGTACTTTATTATTACAATTTTAAGATGAACAATATTTTATTAATATCTTTTTATTCGTGCATTTGTCTCAAGTTTATCAATGTGTACCAGTGTGTTAGCTACGGCAGCAAAGATGGCGCTGTTTCTTAGAGTTGAATTGAAATTTTACTTGGTAAATAATGAAGCAATACATAAAACATAATGTGAGATAAAACAATACTTTTGTATTTGTTATTAACTTCCTGTGCATGCTATTTAAACGCATTTATTGAATAGAAATAGTTATACAAGTGTTTAAGATTTTATAGACATATTGTTGCATTATGACATTTTATTTTATAGACATTTTATTGCGTTTTAGAGATATCTAATATGTCTATGGTCTTTTTGTGTAATCATGATCCGGAATCTTTCTAGAATTCTATCTCAAGGAGATATTGATTTGACGTATCGATCAATGAATGACATGAAGTGAAACACAACTCACACCGCATTGCCGTTTTCTAGATTAGATTTTTATAGACATTTTATTGCTTTATGGCTTGCTTTACTTTTTCAGTGCGATAATAATGAATGGTATCGTAGAGATATCTAATATGTCTATAGTCTTTTTTGTGTAATCATTTTTTTTTATAAATGTTATTAATGCAATCTGTTTTGTGTGAACATTTAGCATAAGGTTATGAATTTACATATTTTGTCTTGAAGGGCAGTCAGTCCAGCGACTTGCGCCTTTTATGTTTAACTATCCCTATAAATCTCTAGGGGACTTTCTTTTTAGCCTTTTGAATGTTGAAATGTTATTCATTAAGTGCATAGTCAGTATGTTTGGATGGTTTTCTAGTCAATTCCTTTAGGATTTCATTGAGTGTTTGATCTCTTCTCGGACTGTTCTGATTTCAAGGTCGTGGTGTAACTGTTGGTTTGTTACAAACCATGGAGAGTCTATGATTATCCTCAGCATTTTGGATTGGAACCTCTGGAGTTTTCCAGGTTTGAGTTGGCAGCTGTGCCCCAGAGCTGGACTCTTTAAGTCCAGATTGGCCTAAGGATAAACTTGTATAATAGCAGTTTGTTCTCCATTGACAACTGTGATTTTTTTCCGAGTATCCAGTATCCATTTTTTCTCAATTGGATCCCCAGTGCTTTTTGCTTGGTGAAAATGTGTCTCCTCCAAGTGAGACGGCAGTCTAGATACAGCCCAAGGTATCTGGCTTCATTTGCTTGAGGTATCTGTACTCCGTTGAGCTTCACAGGGGGACATGTATCGCATCGGGTCATAAAGGTTACTTGTACTGACTTGGTTTCGTTTGCTTTTATCCGCCAGGTAGTTAGCCATTCAGTGATGTTGTTTACAGAGCATGTTACTTGCTTGTGCTGGTTCATCATGGGCAGTTAAGGCCGCTATGTCATCAGCAAAAGTAACAATTACGACGCTATCAGTTGTCGGCAAGTCTGCAGTGAAGACCAGGTAGAGGATCGGTCCAAGCACACTTCCTTGTGGTACTCCCGCGGGGGCCCTGTGCAGTTTAGTTATTTCTTCCCCTTGCTTAACGTAGAAAAATCTGTCAGCAAGATATGATTTTAGGAAAATATAATAGTTTATTGGGAGTTGTTTTCTTATTTTGTATAATAAACCTTTGTGGCAAACTCTATCAAAGGCCTGGGATATGTCTAGAAATGCTGCACAGCAATATTTCTTGTTTTCGAAAGCCTTATGTATTTCTTCCACTAGTCTATGCACCTGTTCAATAGTGCCTTGATTTTTTTGTAGAACCAAATTGGTGGTCAGGTAGGATCTTATTTTCTGCTATTATGGTGTTGAGTCGCTTTAAGAAAAGTACTTCCATAACTTTCGACAATACAGGCAGTAAGCTGATCAGTCTGTAGGACAATGTATTTTCAAGCACTTTACCAGGTATAAGTATCATTTTAATTTCGGCTACTTTCCATTGTGGTGGGAAGACGCCTCTAGTCAGTATGTAGTTGAATAGGTGTGTCAAGAAGCGTATTGCTATTTCAGGTAATTCGCGGAGTATTTTTGCAATAATCAAGTCGTATCTCGGGGCCTTATTCTGTTTTAGGTTTTTAATTGTTTCTTTTTTGATCACATGTTTTGGGGGAGAATATAGTGCAGTGACGGTCATGTGACCCCGCCAATCGTCAAAAACAACACTTGTGGCTTGTATCTTAGGAATTCTAAATGGTTCGATTCATGATGTTTGATGTTACTCTTAATAAGAATTGCGGATCCTCCGTGGGCCGTACAATCTGGATGCATGGTATGGTAGAATTTGTAATTGTTGATTCTGAGGTAGTTTTTATTTGTGAAATGTGTTTCAGACACTAGCCGGATGTCAATTTTGTTTATTTTTAAAAATGTCTACTTCTAGAACATGTTGTGAGAGCCCATTGGCTTCCAAAGGGCTATTATTTAATGAACAGAATTTGTCAATTTGGTCATGATTTCCATTAGGAGATTTGTCATTGTGGTTAGTTGTTGCATTAATTGAGTCATAGTGTTCATGATCGCTTTCATACCGTTGTTGTTTGGACTTCGGTTTATTCATTTGGGCTCTGCTTGCTCGCAGGTGGGGGTGGGTTTAGGGATTTATTGAACGTTAATGCTTGCTTGTATGATGGTTGGTCTTGTTGCCTAGTAGTATGTTCTGTATGGCTTGGATGATGTACGGGGTTATCTGTCACTATTTTGCTGGTTGAGTAGGATATTTAATTTTCTGGTGCTCCTTATATACTGCGCAGTCCTTATAGTTTGCAGGATGGTTGCCATCGCAAAGTATACATTTTACGGAATCTGATCTTTCTTTACGTTTGCATTTTGATGATGCATGGTCTCCAGCGCATTTTATACATTTGGGTTTCCTAAAGCAGTAATTTTTTGTGTGTCTATATTGTTGGCAATTGCTACATTGTGGAATAATCATGTGTAATCATGATCCAGAATTGCTATAGAAAAAAAAGGAGATATTTATTTAACGTATCGATCAATGAATAACATAAATTGAAACACAACTCACACTGTGTTGCCCTTTTCTATATTATGTTAAGAGCGGTTAGCAAAAAAAAATCATAAAACATGAAGCCAAATCTTTTGAATCTCCTGAAATTGTAAAACTGAGTGGAAAAGTTATAGATTATCCGATCACGTTTTATCTCCTTTTATTTTTGCATTTCGCGCTTTTTTTGAATTAATAATTGTATATTTATAAGACCTATTACATGTCTGTCTGTACGTCTGTTCCAATCGTCTTTCTCAGAAACTACTTGATGTAGAAATATTAAATTTAATATAATAAAAAAACATATTAATGCGCACTTCAAATCACATCAGTTTTGAAAGACATGCCTCGAAAAGATTATACTTTTTATTATTGAGATTAACAACAAGGAATATAAAATAAGTTATTTATATTCCAAATAAAAACATAGTCTAGATTGACTAAGTATTGTTTTAAGGTTCTGTGACTCAAAACGAAAAACTAATTATCTCAGATATCTCTTGACGTAAAAACTTAAAATTGAACTTAGATATAGATCAAATTAAAATATTTATATGGCAATTTTAGAAGGAACAAATTAAGTATTCAAAAATATTTTTTTTTTCAATTTTTAATTTATTTATATTTACTCCTCCAAAACTACTGAACTAAGAATCCTGAAAAAGTAGGATTGGTAGAATGTGATTAGAAGATTACAAGAAACTACAGAAATTGTGCTAGGTCTTATTGTTTTTAAGAAATTCGCAATATTCTTACGTCTGCTAAAGATATACGAGGCAATATATTAATACGGTGAAAAAGATTTATTAATTTTATTAACAATTTAATAGAATCACTTTGTATTCTTAAATGATTAAATTGGTACAAGTACCTAGGTACGTATAGAACTTTTTTAGTATAAATTATACTTGTATATAACAATTTTTTGTTTATTTTCTAATTTTGAAACTTTTTTAATTATCACAATTATATTTATTTTTTTTGTTTATTAATTTTCAAAAAAAGTTTGCAGACAAAATTATAAAAGTAACAGCTCCATTCTTCTTGAATTGCACCTCTATACACAGCTACACAATTTACATAATGACGTTCCTCCGGTGATCCATAACAAAAAAATTTCGAATTCCTGCCAATTGTTTTTTCTTTTGCTATCTTAGAAACTAGCTTCTAATCAAAAAACCAAAAAAAATGCAAAAATGACAGGTTTCTCATTTTTACATTTTACAAGTTATATTTAAAAATTTCATAGTAAAAACTATACTTACGATTAATATGTGTCAATAATACATAAGACTCCTCCCTCTTTTTTTGATCGTGGCCAATTTTACTGTTTTTGTCACTGTCTCAGAACGATCACTATGATCTGT
Source organism: Druceiella hillmani (assembly GCA_039881145.1). NCBI lineage: Eukaryota > Metazoa > Arthropoda > Insecta > Lepidoptera > Hepialidae > Druceiella > Druceiella hillmani. Next base: position 5,976,889 of record JAYKKI010000035.1, on the reverse strand, counting down.
ACCTCTGTTATCAGCATACATTTCTGCTTTGTGTCCCTCAGTTATGCCAATTCTGTAAACATCGCCATCCTTATACAGAAACTGATAAGCTTATCGCTACACTTGCTTTGTATAACTTTTCCAATGCCATAGGGGCAGTTAAAAAAAGCAGTACGTGTTTTTTGCACACCTTGAAAATTTCATACCCTATAGTTGGGAAGGTCATTAAGAAAGTGATACAAAGGATGTAACGTTTAAGCATGATCGAGACAAAGTTAGCGTGCTTAAAAACAGATGAACATAACGGTGTAAAAATTCCAGAAAAATATTACATATCCACTTCCATATGCTACTATATGCTACTATACTTCCATATGCTATATCCACTTCCATATACTCCTCTATGAATATTTGGAAGTTTCTTGAAATTTCGAAAGGGCTAATTCTCTCGCCGATTCATATGGCCAGCTTTAGCTTAAATTTTTAATTCTTTTTTGCTCCCTGTGGTACTTGACCTCGCTGTTAATGACCTTTGTGACACTAGACCTAGCTTGAACCAACTCATGCTCTATAAATGTTTTCAAAAGTCGCGTGAAAAGGTCCTACCTTTCTAGGATTACGAGGGTAGGACCTTTTCCTACCTAAATATCAAGACCGTTCTGTAGTGCTCCTTAATCTTATCTTGCTTCCTTTTCCTCAATCACGCCAAAAAAAATCATTAATATTAAATATTGGAAATAAATTGAATCAAAATTATCAAAGTTGAAAAATTGTATCTCTGTTAATTATTATAAAAAGTTTAATTGTTCTTTTCCCAATAACTGCTGAATCAATGGTTTTAGAGAAAAGCTTTTCAACAAGAAATATTCTCACAATGTTAGAAATAACTTTGCCCTTACAGGTTTTTCAAAGTTTTTAATTTGCGATGTGACATTGGTGTGAGCGCGATAGATGGGCATCTCTTAAGGACATAGTCGGAATACATTACTATTAATATTTGAAGGGGGGGGGGGTGGAGGGAGGAACTAATTGTACAGAATGTTTTATTGTGCAAGTATAGCTTTATTTTATATCTTATATACAAATTTAATTTTTTTTTGTATATGTTGTCTTGTCATTTATTTTTTGTTGTACATATGTATTTTTATTTTTAAATTTTATGAAATTTAATGAACAAAAATCTTTTAAAATCTACCAGATCATCAAATTTAACCATTATATTTGACTAGAACAAAAATCTTTTAAAATCTACCAGATCATGAAATTTAACCATTATGTTTGACTAGAAGCAATTGCTAAAATTGAAATAATTCTGCCAAATATATGTTGAATATGTACATTAAAATAAAAGCAAACAAGTAAAATTGCAATCGAACTTAAAATGGAGTAAAGGAACTCTTGCATGATTGCAGCTCCCAGTTTTCTCTGTTGACGTACTTGCTAATGTTGATTCTTGCTGGATAGTATATATGTATTTTGATATGTAAATTATATGATAATTTCGACCCTTTTCTATTTATCTTATCACTACTTAATATAACTATTAACTAAAGTTGAGAAAATTATGTAGCGAAGAAGGTACTTTCACTGAAAGCTTTTATATTGAGTGAAAAGACGTAGCTCATTACCTCAATTCAAAAAGTGAAGTTTAAAAAATAGTTAAATCACGAAATGAATGAAAAAGTGTGATGCTTTTTCGAAAATTTGAATATTATGTTTCTTGTATTTGTTTTTTGTTTTTACTTTATATATTTTACTATATATTTTTACTATATATCTTTTACTATATATTTTTTTATTACTATATATTTTATTTTTATTATATATTTTTAAAAACACACTTGATTTTAAAATAATGTAAATTGTTAATTTTTATTTTTTAAATTAAAAATTTGATTATATTACAATATTGTACTACAATATTCCTCTTGAATTTATCCATCTTGAAGGAAATTATTATGGAAAGAGTAAAACAAAGAATTTATTTTTAATTAATTTAAAAAAATAATGCCTTTTTTTCGTGCGTCTAAAGGACCAATAAATAAAGTTTTATACATATTTTTTAAATTTTATTCAATATCCCCTTTTTATTTAATTAAATATATATTAAATTTTATTCAATATACACTTAATACACCAATTTTTTTTTAAGGATGCTGGACATATGTAATCGCTTTTGTTAAAACTGGTTCAAGATTTTTAGTTTGGTGAGTCTTATTCATTTTTGGAGACTGTAGATATTGTTGGACTAAATTTACTTCTACTAATAACATGTACCAAAATTTAATGTAGGTCAAAAAAGCAATTCAAAAAAATTCCTTTCGTGATTTAAGTATTTTCAAGATTAATTTTTTCAATTGACATAATAAACTTGACACCTAATTCAAAATAAAAATTTGCAATAAAAATACCTTCCCCAGTTCATTATTTTGTAAAATTTTGTGCATGTGAAATTTAGTTAATAGTTATTTTAAGTAGCGACAAAATAGATGGAAAAGGGTCTAGAATATATTGGAAAAATTCTGTATGGTCAACATGAAAATGCAATGTACATATGAAATTATGTACTAACGAGTATAAACCACTTTAGCAAGTATATTAATAGAGAAACCTGGAAAACTCCAATCGCGCAAGAGTTCCATTACTGCATTGTAAGCTTCATCGTAATATTATTCGTTTACTTATTTCGAACTTTAATGTTTACATTCAATACACATTTCGTGGATTTATTTCAATTTGAGCAATCGCTTCCAGTCAAACACAATGGTTAAATTTGAAAAAAACGTATAATCTGGTAGATTGCAAAAGATTTTTATGAACTTCGAGTAAGTTCATTTAATTTCATAAAATTTATAAATAAAAATACCTATATATTTAAAACAATACTATAGCAACAAAAGTGACAAGAAAACATACAGACAGAAAAAAATTAAATCAGTCTTGTGCAAACTATACCTGCGCAATAAGTGTTCCGTGCCATTAGTCTCCCCCTTAATTCAAATATTAATAGTAATACAATCTGATTTTGTGATTAACAGACGCCTATGCTCCGCGCTACTCGCCGCCGAGTGCACCAATTCTTTTCAGGTGATAATAGATCATAGATCATAGAGATCATAGAGTGCGAGTTGACTCCGGGTCAAGTATTACGGGAGTCTGTAACAGCTGCGTCAAGTGTCACAGGGGGAGAAAAAAAAGTTAAAAATATTAAGGTCAAGCTGGCAATAAAAATCGGTGCAAAAATTGAAACTTCTAGAGTGCCGAGAAACTTCCAAATGGTTTTTGGAATTTTTGCACATTTATGTTCATCTTTTCCTAAGCGCTTTAAATGTCTTCCATGCTATCAGATAGGCGTTCGCTTTATACTTGACTTTGGTTTAATCATGTTCAATCATTATTTTTTTCATTGCTTTCCGAATTTACCCCCAATTACAGACCGTGTGGTTTCCAGCGTGCAAAAAAGACAAACAGATTTTTTTTTAACTGACAATATGGCATTGGAAAAAAATTAATACTATGTAAGTGTGGCAATAAACTCTGATTTCTTTTGACATTGACAATGCTTACGGAATTGGCATAGCTGAAGGACATAAATAAGAAATGAAAGCTGATAACTGAGATGGAGATCATTTCGATCGTTCCGAGCTAGTGACTCTTCAAAATTGTACACGCTCAAAAAAAGAAGAAGGGATCCTTTATGATACTGACGTGGAATATTAATCGTAAGTATGATTAATCGTAAGTATGTTGCACCCGTGTAATAATTGCCAATACATCAATAAGTATGGCAAGCAAGCAATATATATATACATTGTATAGATATGTAAGTTGCCATAAGTGAGATAAGAGACAAAAAAATATAATTGATCTCTTAAATGTATATGCCTTTGGACAAGTAGTGTGACTCTTGCGAACGTTGCAAATAATTATACTAACTATGCACTCGGATTAATCCTGTTTGTTAGTCCTGTGTATATTTATTTATAGCCACTTCGACACAATTATTAAATTTCGTGGTTTTGCAACAGGCGGACAGATGGATAATCATATGTACCCGCATTGATTGTCTTCAAAACGAAAACTAATAATTTAGTTTTACCAAACATATATATCCGAATGGAGAATAAAAATTTATTGTCCCGCAAAATACAAAAACTCTGGATTATATTAGTGAAAAAAGGAAGAGGAAAGTGAAAATAGCAAGATTATGATGAAAAAAACTTAATATTTAAAAGAAAAAATGAAATTAGGTTGAAGTTCTGAGGAAGATGAAACTATAGAATTAGCCAGTGAAAATTCCGGTCCCAAAGATAATATATATGATTGCGTGAAATCGGTACGGTGAAAATTAATACGAGACAAAAAAATAGAAGATTAATTGCAATTTTATTTTTTGTAAATTATGGCATTATGAAAATTGCGCTCCGTTCAACAATTCTTGCAATCCTTGTGGCAAGAAAATGAAGAAATAAGAAATGGAAAATAAAACTTACACAAGAAAAAATAAAAAAGTGACAAAAAAGACAAAGGGAGAGGAAAAATTATAAGAAAAAAATGACCCTTAGTTAAGCGGCCAACTTATAACAGATATTATTATTAAAGCTTTTTCTAATGTTTTTGAAATAAATATGTGTAACAATAAGCATAATCAATGGAAATATACATCGTAATAAGAGTAAAAGATCAGTTTTTAAAAAAACAATATTCTAAAGTATGTATATAATTTGTAGGCTACATTGGAAAATATTGTAGTATCAATACTTATTTGAAAAGAAAATACCATGTCATAACGTTTGTTTAATTATCTATATGCCAAATATAAGTATATCTGTATATAATGCATTCAAATCTGGAAATATAGCAGCGTAAGCTAACACATTAATACAAAATTTATGAATAGCATATATGCTTTGAGTTTTTCGTCAAAATTTCGATTGTTTTCATGAAATCTTTGAAATGCCTGCTGATTTCGCAATAAAAACAGAGGTTGTCCATTTTTACATTGTAAAATTTCATAATTCGTATCAGTAAAATAGTACTTGTTACATACTTGTATTTATTTTATTTTATGTTAAATACTTGTATTTATAACATTTTTTATAGTGAAACTTTCTGAAGTTAATGTTTTGATTATGCATATAAATTAATAATACTCAGAATATAATGCAATTAATTTTATAAATAGCCGTCGGCTGATTGAATATTATATTTTTTTTTATTATACAAAAAAAGTGTCACATTTATGGAAAAAGGCATAAATAATTATAGTTCTTTTTACTTCTATAATATTAAAGATAATATAATTTTTCTTGACCCTATAATATAGTCATACTGTGATGGTTTCATAAATATTTTCATGATGACTTATATATCGGTCTAATGTTCAGTGATTAGTTATAGACTTGTTCGATCTATAAATGTATTGATTTATTGCGTCGTCGGATAAAAATACTTGGTTTGGATATAAGATTCAAGTAACCTCAACTAACCTTCCATGATCAAGTTCATACCGCGAAAGTGTCCCATCGTGTTATTCTGCTCAAATGTATCCACTTAGATTTATTTCGCGAGAACGTATCCCCATGCGTTATTCTGCACAAACACTCCTGTGGTATTCAGTACAAATGTAACTCGTATTTACTACTCATTTTTCTGGGCAACATATCACCTCGTGTTAGTCAGCGCAATATATCCAGCAATATTATGCTCAGACATAACCCCTCTCGTTATTCTACACAAACATATACTCTTGCGGTATTCTGCGCAAACATATCTCGTACGAGTATTCCTTCGCATTTTACAGCGCAACCATATCCCCACTCCCCGCGTTATTCTATGGAAAGATATCCCTTCGCGATATTCTGCACGAACCTTTGCCCGCACGTTACTCTGGCTCTGCATGCGGTCTCATTTTGTTTCCGTTTAGTGTGTTTTCAAAATGAATTCACACTTTGAGGTACTCATATAAAGAAGACAATATAGTCTCCTACTTCTTTTGGCCTTTTTCTTTTATTTCTTTGAATTTCGAAGGGACCCAAAATTGCTTCTTTTTACTTTAAAATTTTCATATTTCCTGCTTTTATATCAGATAGCCTAGATAACTTGCTGTTATATCTTTGTTTTATTAGTATATATGAAAATAGAACTAATCAGTATCGGAGCACTCAAATGTGCTGCAGATTTTGCCAGATTTTACAAAATGAGTTAACAATTTTTTGTTTATTTTCAATACCACCCTGTGAAGTTTCAAAGAGAAGCTGATAAAACAGAAAATTCAAGATTAAACTTTCATTTATATACACTTAAGTACATGAAAATGGTATAAACAAATTAAAAAAAACTAAAAAATTGTCAATTCATATTGCTCTAATAAAGGTACAAAAAAATCTGAGAAAAAAATAGGCAGTTACTCAATAGCTCTTTTTTAAAGCTCAAAAATCACCAGTAATACCTAAAATATAATTTATTTACATTACGGTATGCAAATACTTATTTTTCAAGTTCGACTTGCCCTTGACGACTGACGATTCTATCGTCAACCGATTCTAAAATCGTTTTCTTGGCTATTCTTGGCTTAAATATTCTTAATTATATTGAAGACAAATAACGGGTAGCTTTGTTGTAATTTTTCATCCTTGAAAGACTGGTAAATTAGTTCTGTGTGCTGCATATTTGAAATGTTCGTTCTATTTAAATGAAAACAACTCACCTTTGAAAATATTAATTAGTTAATTAGTTTAAGTAAGTTGCTTTGACACTATTAGATTGTGACTGAATTTTGCAGACTGATATGACTAGTTCAAAGTCTGTGCTTCGAGCGGCACTGATGTTCTCCGTGTCAATTTCATTAGATGCTTTTTAATGCTCTTGTTCGATGTTAATTGAACAGAGTCAGTTATTTGAAGTTCATTTTTCAGTTTTAAATTTATGGATACAGTTCTTCCTTTTCATTTCGGATATGGTCTGATGTAACTCTGCAAGTAATAAAAAGTTGTGAAAGGCTCTTCATTTATAGAAAACGTTAATTGGTTACACCAACAATCAGTCGGTGTTGGATTGATGTCATTTTTTATCTTAAACAGCTATTGGTGAGTACGAAGACACTGTTTTATTCTTGCAAATACCTACTCTAGTTTGCGATCCCCAATAGGCCGCGCCCTTTGTTTATATATTTGAACATTGTATTTTCTCTTCGACTTAATCTCTTATTCTATTCACGACTTTGGAATTAATATCGTAAAGTATTTGGTTAGTTCAGGATCCATTCACGGTTTCAATACTCGTTCGTTTTGAGTACTTGTTTCTTGGTTATAGTTTCTGTCTATTGTCTGTAATCTTAAATGTTTTAGAGTTCCAAAATCAATAAAAGAAAAAAACAGAATGCTTTCCTCAGAAACTATTTGATGTAAAAAGTTAATATTTGGCATAATAAAGATTATTGATCTGAGCACTTAACAATAAAGAGAATCTACACATATTTTTCTGAGAATTTTAGAATGAGCAAATTGTTTTTTATACTAAATTTATCATAAGTCCGGTATAAACACTTTTATTCTGTCGTGTGGAAAATCAACTAAAGTGGCAATTTATAAGAATTCCCAAATTGCTTCATTTAGTACTGGATATACTGCTGAAATTTTCCATAGAAAACATGTCCCACCCCGAAATCGCGGAAGTTAAAATTGTGAAAAAAACATATTTACGTTTATCTAAACTTTACAGGAAAACTATAGCAATTATCATTTATAGATTTCATAGTTTTCCTGAGAAATTTACTATATTTATATGTCTGTGAATTATAAATAAGACAATATATTTGTACATGATGACAGTTGAAAATAATATTAATGTATGTAAATAGTCTAATGAATAATAGTAAACTAACTTATCAACATTCATGAATCTCAATTGTTATTCAAAACGAATTGCACAAAAAACGACTTGAGCGTTTGATATGTTGCTTCTCTGTTCTAAGTGTAATGTCTTATAATTTATTCATGTCTTGTTTTCGTGGACAAAATAGATGTTAACTACCGTTACGTTACTAATCTTTAACAACCTTCGTTTGTTTAATTTGTTATTTGACTTCAACATAATCTTAGTACAATAAATAATAAGGATGCAATTAGTTTTCTTCAGGTATCTCTTTAACAAAAATGCGTCACAAAAGTCACGTATGATATTTTTAGAGATAATACTGTTATTTATAACTTTTGTTAATGATTTTCGAGCATAACATTAGTAAAAAAACAGTTATGAGCCGAAAAAGACAACAATTAGGGGAAACTATTTTAAGGCCAGACAATTGTTGTATTTTAAGCTCCATAATAAAAGTGACTTGTTTTTTATATAGCAACCCCCGATAAAAAATTTGCTCTAATAATTTTTTTATTAAGTTTCATTTAATTGATTATTAGCATTGTTAAACTAAAACATAAATCGAAAAGAAGTGATGTACCTTTTGTAAGTCTAAAAGTATTTATTATAGTAAAACTGGTACTAAGAGGGTTCCGTAGACTTCTAGGTATTTTAAACATTTAAAGGTACATAGTATTGTTACTAAATTATATAAAAATATTAATATTAATTTTTAACGTGAAAATATATATCTTTCATAGGCCCAGTATATCTTTTACAGGCATTAAAATTTAGCAAATTTCTCAAAAACTATTAAATTTAGAATCATTGATATAATTTTCCAATAAATTTTAAATAACTTTTTGTTTTTTTTTTCCTAATTTTGATTTCAGCAGCTTCAGAGATGAGTGAGTGAGGATATGTGGTTTTATGTAGACATTTTCAGTAAATTCTCTAGAACTAGTTTACATAATGTTCTAAACAGAATTATTTTCTAATCCTTGTAGTTCGTTCCGTCAATTGACAGCGCAAACAATAGATGAATTTCAAAGAGAAATTCGAGTACACCATTTGTCTGTATTAACATTCCTATTTAAATATTTTTAAGTATTGATATATTGCATATGCGAAAAATTAAAATTATACATAGTGACGAAGCATATTAAGTCACATATGGAATATACCAAGACTTAAAATATTTACATGGGAATGTCAAAGAGGACAAACCTAAAGCTGGGTTTACCCCACGACCTACTTCTATTATAAGACTGTAAAATTCTATTACAAGATTGTAAAGTAAACCCACTTTAGACAATAAATGTCGACTTTGTGGCGGAGTGTTGTTGAAAAAAATAAACTAAACATGTTGCTAAATAATAAAATAAAATAATGATTGTGTGAATCCAAAGTAATTTTTACTGAATGTAATTTTGTTTTCAACAACTGAATGTAATTTTGTTTTCAGCAACTGAATGTAATTTCGTTTTCAGCAACTGAATGTAATTTTGTTTTCAGCAACTGAATGTAATTTTGTTTTCAGCAACTGAATGTAATTTCGTTTTCAGCAACTGAATGTAATTTTGTTTTCAGCAACTGAATGTAATTTCGTTTTCAGCAACTGAATGTAATTTTGTTTTCAGCAACTGAATGTAATTTCATTTTCAAATTATTTAAATGAATATAATATAGAAATTGAGGTTATGATGCTTACTTTTTATTATTTATGGCAGCTATCAATCTATTCTATTGGTTTAATTTTCAACTCGCATTTGGAAGATTGGAAAACTTGCATTTACTGTTTCTCCTAGTAATTTCATAATTCACTACGTAAGAACTGTTATGCTATTTTAATTGATTTGTTTACAAAGCTTATTTTGTTTACAAATAAAGGCATTGTGTTTGATAGAAGAGCCACCATTATATCTATTTTTACCTGACACAAGCGCTATTGTCAACTTGGTTAACCCTTCTATGTACTCTACATAAGAATTGTTGTGCTATTTTTAATTTATTTGTTTACAAAGCTTACTTTGTTTACAAATAACGGCATTGTGTTTGATAGAAGAGCCACTATTGTTTCCCTTTTTACTCGCCACGAGCTCTGTTATCCACTCGGTAATCCCTTCTATCTATTCCACACCTTGCAAAATATCCTCAATGATAATACTAAATTTTTTTGGAAAAATAATACAACGAAACTTTCTTAAAATTTTAAAAACACAACATCTAAATTACTTCAAAACTGTCAAGTACTATTATCATAATACCTATTTCATTCCCGCATTCAGTTCAAACACAACATTCTCTTGCTACAAGAATTGAACTTGGATTATGTGCAAAAGGGACTTGTAGAATTGAAGACAAAATGTATTGATAGTGTAGCTGCTGTTTTGGTTCACAGCTATATTTTTCACAATCACAAGCTTCCAATTGGAACAATGAAGTCATTTTCCAAAATCACTCATAATCGTACAGCGAAAAAATTTCACTTTTTTTACCTTCGCTGAGAAGCTTTTCTCATACAAATACTTCGCTAAATTAAGCATAAATACATAAATATAAAAAATAACAAGACTGTCCACAGCGATATTAGAAAGAGTGCTTCTCGTCCCAAAACCAGTTTCAAGGTAAAACATCCACGCCATTGGAACACATTCAAAAATATATTTTCATTAAAATTTTTGTTTCCAGTGCATTTTTCGATTAAAATGTTTTTAAATACACAATTTATCAAAGGTAAATATTAATAATGATTGGCACATCGAGAGTGCTATGTCTCGTTTGAAGTGAAACTGCTGAAATTTTGACTTTATACCGCAAAAAATATTGTATATATATATATATATATATATATATATATATACATATATAGATATATATATAAAAATTTGTAACTACATTTACCTACAACTGTTGAATTGAAAATTAATTTTCAATTCTGGAGATGTCGCCGGTCAAAATAGGCATGTGTTTATGTTTCTCTCCGTAACAGCAGATCTGCCAATAATATTGCACAGGTTATATTGGTAGGTGGTACAATTAACTGCAACTTGTGCTAACTGTTTTTGGCATAACATTAATATTAACAAAAGTTAATAATATGTACAAATTCAAAAATGTTTGTTTTCATGGTTTTGTATCACAAAAGTAAAACAAAACTCTTTAAAAAACAAATACAAATTTTAAATTTGACATAGCAACAAAACAAAGCTGCACATTGTTGATAGCTAACACTTAAAAATATTCATATAAACCTTAAGGTTGGGGGAGGTTCGTAGGGTAAATTAAGTACTAAATTTTTTTTTAATTCTTTAGTATGGGATATTGTTTAAGAAGGCTAGTTATAAATCTTAAAATAATTTTTGGAATGAAGTTCTTTTACGCGGCTTACAGTAGAGCAAACTGGCAGAAATTGTCACGTAAGGAAAAAGCGTTATGCACCCCTCCAGGCAACCTTACTCTCCGTCTTTCTATTATATACAGTTGTATATATGTGTGTACGTGCGAGTATCGACATTCGAGCTGCAAGCATTGTGTGCAGTTAGCTGTATAACCTCAATTTTAAACACGTGTAAATAATATTTAAAGTTATATTTTTTTATTCTGCTGGCTTTCTATTGTAAGTCAATTATCTGCTAGACCGTTTCCCATTCGGTATGTATTTATTTGCATTATAAATTAAAAATGATTGCCAAATAATTTACTAAATATTAAAAATTTATAAATTACAAAGAATGTTATTTAAATTAATTAATTAAAATTTATTTAGATTGTTTCAGTAAATTTAAAAATTCATTATATTCATTTAAATTTTTGATGCATTTAAATTTAAAATTTTTTTTTATTTTAATTATTTTTAAAATAAAAATAAGTAAGTTTTAATTTTTAATATAGCTAAATTTAATTCTAAAAGTAATTTTAAATTTGATTAATTTATTGAAAAATTTAGAATAACAAACTTTAAAAAAAATATAAATAATGAAATTTTAATTTTTAAGATAATTAAATTTAAACTTAAAATTACCTTTAAATTTGATTGATTTAATAAATAAATTTAAAAATAATAAAATGTTAAATTTTTAAAATAATAACATTTCATTTTAAAATTGACCTTAAATTTTATTTATTATTGAAATAATTAAGTATAAACTTAAAATTAATTTTAAATTTAATTTGACTGACGGGGTATCCCGACCACACAGTTTTTTTTTTCACAAATTTACGTGTTATATTTTCAGAGATATTCAATTTATTTTATTTAATGCAAAAATATGCCATCCCCAATCCCCTTATTACTGAAATTACCGAACCTAAAATTATGAAAAAAAATAGGATTTTCAGAAACATATTTGTAATATTCACGACAATAATATATATATATATATATATGTATGTATATATATACATATATATATATATGTTTCTGACTGGTTGCACAGCCTGTGGTCACGGGAAGACTCTTCCCGTGACCACAGGCTGTGCAACCAGTCAGAAACGTCGGGACATAGTGAGTACTTAGTATATATAATATCTAGGTTCACTCATTAAATATATAATTACCACGAAAAAAACCCGAGTCAAATCAAATACAAATATGTAGATATTTCATAATTACTTGGAAAAACTTGATTATGTGGTATTTTCAAGCCCAGAATGATAAAAAGTGAACCGTTTGAAATCAGAAACTCAAATTAGAAAAAATGGGAGTTACGGCATCTGTGCTTGACACAATCCAGAAATGCTATTCAAGATGAATATTAATAAACAGTAATTTTTCCCTACTCTTCGTGCGAGAAAAGCTGTGCTACATATATCACACGTTTCTAGACCATTAAATTTTTTCTCTATGTTCCACCAGGTGTGCACCCTAAAATCTGATAGATAACGATGATATTGTAGTGGCTAATATATAAGTATAAAACACTTACTTACTTTAAAAACCTTCATTGAAAATGATATAAATCGCCATCCAGTAAACAATTATTAAATTACACATTTACGATGATTACTTGTAAGAGAAACAGATGTCACTGTCAAGTAACTGAATAGTTACTTGTTAATTAAATAGTAGAATTTAGTAATATCTTGATTATTTCCATTGCAAATACTGACCAAGCCTCTGATCAATATATGTAATGGTATCACTCCTGTGCAAAAAATGGAAGCGATCAGTTCTTGAACTGGACTTGAACAGTAGTGAACCAATTGCAAAAGCTGGAGCACAAAGGCTCTACAAGACTAGAAATTGCTTAAAACTTCATATTCAATGAGCAACAGTTCTTGTTGAAGTTATTTCAAACTTCAATAACTTTGCTCAAAGTAGGCACGGGGTGACCATTTTGATGTCATTTTAAATGAAAGGATGAAATTTTGTGAACACCTTCAGAAATTTTTTAAACTTGAACTAATTAATGATTTGTGTAAACTAACCACGCAAAGGAAAACTTGTTTATATTTTATATCTGCAATAGATATTCAAATAAATTCAAGGCCCCATGTATTATATTTCTCATACCATTACATTATATTCATATTAATCTAGGTTGTGATATATTTAAATTCAATCAATGTGATTTGTAAATGAATTAAACGATTCACAACAAACAATTTTATTTTATTTCAAAGCACTAAATACGAATTATGTTTAAGTGAAAATAACTACAGCAGTGTCCGACACCGCGATTCCTTTTTTCTCATAAGGTTTCATGTTCGTGATAATAGAATCTTTAATTATAATTTTGGTTCTAAAAATTTTGAAAATAAAATTTAAATTTTTTAAAATGAATTGTTTCTCGGTCAAATGAAAAAATGTTATAAATTATTTTCTTCTTAAATTTTAGAGAGGGAAAATTATTGCTATGCCAATTAACTAATACTGGTGACAGTGAAGTACATATTCGGAATACACACTTTGCTATTTTTTATTCGGTTTTCGCACAGCTTTTCGTTTTCACACCCCACAAATATTTAGAAAATATTGTAATATTTATTGTTGTTTAATTTTTAAATTGTTTGTTCAATTTTTAAATTTAATTTTCAATAAAAAATTATATCTCTGTCTTCTCGAAATATTTAGCATCTATTTTCCTGACATATAAGTAGTAAAATCCTTCTAAAAATATTAATTATTTATTTAGGAAGGGCATTTTGTTAGACTGGATTTTATGAAATAAAAATACCGAATTAACATTTTAAATTTTCTTTTATTTTTAAAGTATTTTTTTTCTAATGAGACGAATGCGTATGTTTGCAAATACTAACTAATATTATAAATGCGAAAGTTAAGATGAATGGACATTTATTACGCTACGAGAACTCTGATTTATGACTATTTAACTTTTAATTCTGATCCTTACACAACATTTTGGCATACGATTATATCACAACCTAGATTAACATGTAGACGATGGTAACATTCATTAAGTCACTACTTAATCACATAATATTGCCTGTAAAGAAAATTATGTAACTTTCATTTCCGCACATATTAATTTATGTGTTTCCAGAATTCCCAAATTCGCAGATATTCTTGTGAGGTAGCTTAGAAAATTTAGCCCCCTTTACTCGATTACGATGTTACTACTGAACTCGAACGGGTTTTGAAAAAAATTAAATAGACATAAATTATAGTCTGGGTTGACAAACAGGTTACATTGCTATAGTCCACGCGAACTAACTCCCAGGCAAATGGTAGTTTTCTTTACAATAAGTGTAATTTTTGATAATTTTGAAACGCACATCTGATGCAGCGTCAAGTTTATTTTTTTTATATGCTTTTTATCAAAAAAAGACGGTAAAAGGAAATGTAACATGATATAATTAACAATGATCAAACAAATAAACTTTTTCCGTCTGTACTTAAATATGGTCATACCGTACTTTGAGAATTTGTACTTTAATGTATAGCCTATTAATCTTAAGCTCATTCTACGAGATTGCTCCTTAAGCAATAAATCCACCCTTTATATTCGCATATGTTTCATCACTACATATCTCATATATACAATAAATATTTAACAAATTAATATTTAAATTATTGTTTTAACATGGAGGTAAGATTCTAAGTTTAACGCTTCACTGCATTTTTATTAAGACGTAGTTGAATTAAATTTATTTGAATGGCACCAGCACAGGGTAGGTTATAATGAGCTAATTACGGGAAAAACGCAACTGAAAGTTATGAAGCTATTGTTTTTTATCAAGATCAAATAATGTTTTACTTTTTGCTAAGACAAACAATTATCACAATATCACATTGATAGACTTCAACCTTGGGTTTAGCAGGGCCTTGTGATTCTGGCTTTTATATTAGAGTACAATGTCATAATTTATTTCATCTGCCTAGAATGCGCCCGTACGCTGTGCATCGTTCAGCTGCTTTTCGTGGACTCTTGTTCTTGTGGAAATTGTTCAACATAACATCAACTCTACTTGTTCAACGTGATGGGCCCATTCTTGATATTTATATGCTTCATCAATGGCTTCAAGTATTATATTATGGATTTGCTTGGTGATTCACTAAGTAGAAGAATGTTTATTCGAATTACTGTGTTCACTAGATGGAGGAACATTCATTTGAATTTTTCTAATTTTTAAGTTTTTAAAATTTAAATAATATGAAAACACAATTCTAAGCATCATAAATTAAGCCAAATAACAAGGAATATTCAAGGCTTCACGATTATGAACAAAAAATGTCCACTTTATTCTTTATTATCTTTGGTGTTTCAAACATGTTTTAATTTTTCATGAAATACCTGTACTTTTTTATTACAAAATGGCTTTAAGTTCATAAAATCTTTGTATTTAACTTGACTTACAGTTAAAAAATCTCTGTATGAAAAACTAGGAAGCAAAAATTCATTTTTAGTGGCATGCATGCCTATTATTTTTATTTAGAATCTTTGCTTTTCATTGTGTCATGTTGTAGTTTTTTCTACGCAATATCACTGAATCATGCTCTCTTTGGTAACCATAATTTTTCTTTACCTATACCTCACCATATTCTCATATAGTTTTCACACAGAAATTTTGACCAGTCTCCTATCATTTTTTCCGCAGCAATTTCAATAATTTCAAAAGGCTTTTTCTTGAACTTCTAATTAGTCCATGCCATTTAATTGGCAATATTCTGGTTATAAGGTTAATTATTCCTGTATTCTTATTATATTCTCCCACAGGAATCACAAAGTATAACGAGATGTCTAAAAGATTTGTCTGGGCGAAGCAACTTTTTCAGATCTTTTCTACCCAAACGTTTTAAAACATTGTTCAGTTCCTAGATTATGAATTTTTTGACGATTGAACGAACTTTCATTATGAACATTATTGGTTTATAATATCCGGTAGAGAAATATTTTTTTATAAGTCCATAGCTATTACAACAAAATCTTTTTTAATTTTTTGTTTTCTGGCTGTTCTTTTGCTGTACTTTGTACAAAATTGTATATTTGTCTCATTAAATTTGTTTAAAATACTTAGCTAAAGAAGTAAGGAGTACTTTTTCTGCTCTTCAATAACTTTAGCTTTGGTTAAATAATCAATATATATCTGTTGACAACCAAAGAAAATTTTAAACTTTGTTTAAAAAATATATACATAAATTTATATGAAATAAATTTTATATTATTGTTATCTTCTAAGCATATATATTATACACCTTCTTGATTGACAAGTCTTCTGGCAAGTAAACTTTCCGAACATCTTTTAAGCTGTAGTGATTCAGTCTACTTTCAAATGATTTCATTTTATCGAAAACTTTTTCTTTTACCATTGACGGTATTTTTTATGATTTTCATTTTGTTCAAAATAAGCTTGTCCTGTTGCTGACAAAGTTTTTTCTTAAATATTGAATTTTTCCCTTAGTAATAATGTAATAAGAAAAATCCGTTCAAATATAAAGGCATATTTTCATCGTTGTTAACTCTCATTTTATAATTGTGGGTTTTCAGCTGTGTGAAAATTTTCATAAACATTTATGAACCCCAATATAAATTCTGTTCATTTACACTAGTCAACGAAGTGAAGTATTAATGTAACACTACTCTGATTAGCATCACTAAAATTATAGAACATTTCAATTTTTAATAGCTACACCTTGTTCATTATTAGTGGTACGCATTGTTCATTAATGACTTGATTTAGTCACTACTTTTTCACAACTTTTCAATTCTACTGAATGTTTTTTATTCTTTTCTTTGTAGTTTTGTTAGTAAATCAATTATTGTTATTATTATTGCCAGAATCAGACAGCTTCTTTAAATATTTAGAAATAAAAATAGACTGCGCTTGAATCCAACTATATTTTCTAACCTTAAAATTGTAGCTGTTAAATTGAACATTACTTCTGTACCAATATGTCATAAACATTTCTTGTTTATTTTCCGGTAGGACATAAACAAAAACATATTTTTTTGTGAAATATCTTGTTCTTTCCTACTAATTATTGATTGCGAAAGAAATTATAAAAGACAACAAAAAATATTGCAATTGAAAAAATTAAAAGCAAAAAAAGCATAACATTTGTTTTTTATCTACGTTGAATGTTTCGTTTAAATAATGACAAGAAGTTATGTCTTCATTTGTACTAAATTTTTGCATGCAAAATGGAGACTTTTGTCATAACTGTTGATTATGAGAAGGAGGCATATACGTCACATATTTATTATAGATCGAGGTCGCACGAACGGTAACATATGCATAACAAATTAACTTTTATCTCTATATATGGATAATTACCAGCTGAAAATTTTATCGTACAGTAGAATGTTTTATGTTCGTGTTTTTTCGCAGAGTATATAATATCCTCCACATGTTTCTTAGAATTTAAAATATGTTGTGCAAAACTTTGAAAAATGGGATTTTCACTTTGTCTTTATTGCTGTACCATATCATTAAATAATGATCCTAAAAAATATTCCAAATTTGAAATTGCTTTTGTTTCTTTACTACTTAACAGCCCTTCCACGGATTAACCGATCTTTACCAAAAGATACCGGCAAACACAGATCAACTTTTCAAACTAGAGCCCGCAGAATTCATTGGATTTTTACCATACTGATAATATTTATGGCACGTCTGAAACCTTTGAGACACTAACAAAAGTTGCAAAAATAATATCTTCAAAATGTGACATTTTGTACAATGATTGCTTTATAAATGTATCGAAAATTTTCCCTTATATTTCAGTATTGCCATATGACAAATAACATTTATCCTTCAATGCTTTGCAAGTAGTAAAAAAATATTTGTTTCTTTGAAATACCTTCATTTTGAAATACTAAATATTATTTATCTAGTAAATAGTGTTTATTTTTGTGTATTCAAATTACAATACTAAAAAATATTGAGAACCGTTATTTAATGACCTGTTGGTTAATTTAATGTTATGTCAAAATCATTATCACCTTCGGGCTCATACGCCATGGTTTTAATGTATTAATAAATAAATATTATATTAAAGCCACATCCAACGAGTTAATTAACGTGTTCATGATTTTAAAATGTGTTTTACAGCCTTATGATCTGCATTTTCATCGTTTTCCATCAATATTTACAAGTAATCTTGATTAACTATGGCCATTCATAGGGTTTCTCTTACACATTAGTAAAAATATTAGGTTCATTCTGTAAAAACACAATGTTACAGTAAATAATAAAAAAAAACCTTCATGGGGTCCACTAGACACAATTGTTGTTTTGTTGAAATGAACATATTTTTCATCAAATTATAGACTAAGGACGTTGTTACACTGGACGGTAT
This sequence comes from Druceiella hillmani, assembly GCA_039881145.1. Classification (NCBI taxonomy): domain Eukaryota; kingdom Metazoa; phylum Arthropoda; class Insecta; order Lepidoptera; family Hepialidae; genus Druceiella; species Druceiella hillmani. The sequence continues at coordinate 5,958,291 of JAYKKI010000035.1, read as the reverse complement.
GAGTATGTAACAGGTACGACATTTGCATTGTACCGGTAATGTTTCCACAGTAACGGAATCAAAAACGTGTGAAAATATGTGAACGCATTTTGAATCAGATGGCGTCAGCGCTGTGCCGGTGCCAGCAATCTTACCATTGCTGCTGTCACGGTAAAAATGAATATAGGCTACGTAATTACATAAACTGAAGTAGAACAGGTGTGCATGAGCGCGCGAAAGACGCATTGTGAAGCGACATTCCGCGTAATGCTGAGGCGTCTCATATAATTTTTATAAGAAATTTTTAAAAAATCATGTTAAAATACGGTGTTATAAACGAGTTAGTGGGACTAGATTTCTTAATTTTAGTTTTCTTAATAGGTAATGGCAAATAAATTTATTTACGCGAAAATATTAAAATTAAAAACGTTTAGAATATTTTATTAACTTTGCGAAGGTAGGCCTTCTAAATAGTTTATATTCAAAATTGGGTGAGACAAATATTCCCACTTAAAAGTGTATGTGTGTTCGCGCATTAAATAAAACAAGTAAAACAAATGCACTTTATTACGGGACGAACTTTTCCAAAAAGGTTTACGACTTGTGTATTGTTTTTTCTTTCATAAAAACAGCACGATATGATGACGACAAACCAGTGCCAGGTCCTGCTGTGTAAAAGGCTTGCGTAGGCACCAGCGTGTGTGTCAAGATATAGCCGACCACACGCACTAGTATATAAATTTATATTAAACAACCTTTCAGTTAGGAATACAAAAAAGAAACATATACGAACGGTGCTATATAGCGTTGACGTTTTTCTAAAAAATAAATTACTTCGTCGAATTTTATATTTTCAATTACTTATAATCCTTATATTTTCACTAGCTGTGCCCGCGACTACTTTCGCGTGAGCTTTACATGACATTGTTTACAAAACTTCGCTGTAAACAATGCTTCCTATTGAACCGTCAGGGACATAAACAAATAAATTGTTAGCGTTGCTGATGCGGAAGAGTGCTACATACAGCTGTCCTTGCAAAAAGCAACTGATGCTTAGGCACGCCAGCTACGTGCCAGGTTTATCTTGTTTTTGAAAACACAATGACACCACTATTTGCGAAATTGACTTGTGACATCTTTCGTTGAATAGTATGCAACGAACAATTTAAAAAAAAACATATCGGGTTATATAATAGAAAATATTTAGCGTTATATATCGTCGAGTAGAAATAAAAAAACATATGAATTAATCAAAACAACTAAAGCTGTTATTAAGAGTCATAATTATGTTGTTCTTTGTTTTAAATCCATACTTGCGCCATCTATTATAGAGACACAATATAATAGTACAAACCTTGTAACTTTATTTAAGCCTGAAAATATTTAGAGACCATGGATATGATATGAATTATATTGCATTGCATTATGTAATTTGACACGGTGCAATATAAAAAAGATTCAAATCCATTCAGTGATAATTGACTTGATGCGATAGAGGAAAATTACGTATTTTAAAACCTTGTCATGACATCTATTGGTAATTTTTTAAGCTGAACTTGGTTAAGTATTATTGAGCCGTTTTACTTTATTTTTTAATGTGGGTATTTATATTTATTTATTGCCTCATTTTGTAATTTTTTATATTCACAAATAGTATAGATTAGCAAAAATATCTAAAACGAAACTACGTGATATAGTATTACTTCTACTTTCTTTAATTTCTTTACCACGACCTAGGTTTCGTTGTATTACTACACTTTCAGTTGGGATATTAGCAAAGATTCTTTAGCAAAGAGCCAAATATATGCAATATTCAAAAATATCTAGATTCGGAGTGATTTTTGCACAAACCAGTTTTTGTATTTTCGATTATGAATGAGACATTTCCCAAAATAAAAAGTATTCTATATGTTGACCCGGATGGTCGGTTATCATCATACAAAATTTTATACAACAGAAATACAGACAGACAGACAAAAATTTTAAAAAAGATAAATTTGGTCTTTATATCGATGACTATTAGAATAAAATTTTCCTAAAAATATTCAATGTATATGTATATATACAGCTCAGTTACAGTTTTATTATATGCATGGATTACGCAATTCCAATTATAAAACGTTGCACTATACGATTTTAATTATTAAACATTTCTCTACACGATCCTAATTATAAAATATTTAACTACACGATTCAAAGCATAAAATGTTTCTCTACACAATTCTAATTATAAAACATTACACACTACATGAATATAATTGTGAAACATTTCACTATACGATTCTAAGTATACAATGTCTCCTTATACTATTCTAATTATAAAACATTACACTATACAACTTTAATTGTAAAACATACTACACGATTCTAATGAGAAAACATTACACTGCACGATTCTAATTATACAACATTACACTAGACGATTCTAATTATAAAACATTACACTACAGGATTCTAACTATAAAACATTAACACTACATCATTCTAATTATGAAACATTACACTGCACAATTCCTATTTTAAAATATTACACCAGACGATTCTTATTATATAACAATACACTACTCGATTCTAATTGTAAAATATTTCACAACAAAATTTCAATTATAAAACATTAGATAACGTTTCATTACACTGAGAGTCCAGTGCACGAAACCTCTACCTTGTCGCATCCAATATGGAAAAAATTCTTTAAAAAAGTATTGCGTTAGTATATGTCGTTCTTTGACAATATTTTTTTAATAATCAATTACTAAAGGCCGTTTTATTTTAATAAATTATTTAAGTACTTTTCTACAATTCTAAATTCGATCTTATAACAATATTGATTTATTACTATATATGTGATATGGCGGTTTCACTCAAAAAAAATTACCATAATGTAACAAAATATTTATTAGTGGTGCCACTAATAGAATGTTATACGGTTCGCTATTTGGCGCTGAGTGAATTCGATTGTTGCGTCACGCGCATTGTCACGCCATTCGAAACTACATGTACGTTTTCTGCAGAGTGAATTTAATCGTAGAGTGACAATCGAGCTTTGACTGCGTTATTGCGATTTATAAAATTATATAAATACGAAGCCGTTATGATAAATGAGCTGTTATGGAATGCCTGGTAGATGTGAAACATCTAAATTTGGATTTATTTTTGTATTTAAATACGTTTATCTGTACGAATTAAAAACGAAAAAACAAATTTTCAGATAATTGTTGATAATAAAATATAAATTTAATTTATTTTGTAACAGAAATATTTCTTAATAATCTATTGAAAATTATTTTTAATTTTATAATACTGTTAACCGACAGCACGCGAAATAGGCTGTATTAAGTCAGAAAGAGCCGACAAGCCATCATAATGTTTTAACTCCCATTCAAATGCGCCATTAGATGTTTCATATAAAAAATTATTAATTATTTACTATAGTCGTCATATGGATATATTATATGTCGATAATGTTCCATTAATCGAATAATGAGTTAGTTAATAACTTAAAAATTATTTATGAAAATTTCTGAATTACGAAATAATAAAACCGTTTCAAATCAAAAGAAAATTGTAGGAAAAAAATATATTTTACCCATATTTCACAAAATATGTTATATTTTGAAATGTATTTAAATAAATGTTATATAGAAATGTATATAATAGAACCGTTTGAAGAGATATATTTAATATTTCGTTTGAAAAGACAAAAATGGTGACAATTGAGAGTAAATGATAAAAAACGTGATTATGCAATGCATAAGATTAACCATTTGAGTGCCAAAGAGCCACGAGCGCGATGGCGCTCACGAAATCAGTTGCTGTTTAGCGCGCGGTAGGGGAGGTTGCTGGCACGCATCACTTATTTTTTATCTTTCTACTTGTTACATAAAGTTCAAATAATAATATTATTAGTAATTACAATATAAAAAGAATCCAGGAAAAGAAAATTTTTAACCCATAATGTCGGAATACGCAAATAATTAGTGTGAAAATGATCGTTTTTCAAATTGTGAAGAAAGTGATAGTGGGAGTGACATTGTAGTGTGCTCACAATTTGGCGTAATGCAAATTTTGAGTGATAGTGATAATAGTGACGATAACAATTATTTTGCTGATACGGAGGATGTACCGGACTGCGAAAATACGATGTGACCTTGATTTCAGTTTTTGTTATAATTTTTGTTCCCAATATATATTTTTATAATTTTCTTTATATTTTATTATCCTTGTACAAGTTTTTATTAAGAAAACACTGAAAAAATTATTAAAATTGGATAATTTTTTGGAAGGGATACAGTTTTTTTCGAGACAAGGGTAAATGACATCAAAAACAAAAGATTTCTTTGGCATTTTTAAGTATATATGAATAAAAAACCATGGCACTAAAACGGTTAAAGAAATTTCCCTTCCATCATGTGCCTACTATGAATTGTCATACAAAAATTTATTAAATATACAATTCCAGAAATGTAGTCGTAATAATTCTCAGCTCAATTTTTTTTACGACTCCCCAGTAGTTTTTTTTCTATTTTTAATGCATGTAATACCTTACATTCGCTAACACAGGATCTTATACACATTTACAAATACATCCACAATATTTTTAAGATTTGTATCCATATCTGCATCGATCTTTGTGTATCAGAGTGCGGATATCTTTTGTGTGATAAACAATATGAAATTTTGAGGGCAGAGTGAGGTCAGTTGCTGCTGTTTTTCTGATTTCAAGCTTCGAAAAAAAGAAATAGTGGAACCCTTTTAAAATCATTCAAGTGGATGTCGAATGCCGATTGTCACAGCCATTTTTCATAGAAACTGTTTGAAGTAAAAACTTGAAATTTAGCTTAATGATAATGAAATTTCACCTACTTGTACATTATATACTCAAAAACAATCATGTAGCCATTTAAGAGGGGTCAAATAAAGCAGTAGATTTCGTGTATGATATCCATTTAAAGCGTTACTCATAAGGATTTTGAAAAGTTTAAATTTGGTGATAGATAGAATAAAACAACAAGTGTACATCTCTTGTCTTATTCTACCATTACATTATATTGCAAGCGCGAAAACAAAATGACGCCCACTATGGCTATCGGCTGTTTTGTACGTTATATATGTTAAGAGTGAACTATCAAAAATCTCAATTTATTTATCTATTTACGATTGATTTATTACTAATTTTGTAATAAATGATATATATATATATATATATATATATATATATATATATATCATTTATTACAGAAGCAATACATTTCGACTTCCTTCTATTGAATTTGGCTGTGTTTTAGATTTAATTTTTATTAAGAAATATTCATAAAACAGGGTTTTGTTGTCAGTTTTATGTCAAAACTTAAAATGGAAAAAAAATAAAACAATTTTTAAAATTTTTTTACGAAAAATTATATCGGCGAACATGCCTTTTTGAAGGCAAAATTGTCAAAATATAAAAACTTTAGGCTATTGAAATATAATTTCATTAAGATTTAGACAGATTTTGGCTTTGCTTAACTAATATTTGTGTTTTTTGTTAATTTTAACTAGATCCACATCTTTGCAGTAACAAAGATAATATGAATAATAAGCAGTGAATACATTTTAACCTGAAGAAAAACATTTCATAAATCAAATTAAATAACTATTCTCCAAAATGCGGTGTAAGCAGTTATTTTACGTGAATAGTAAGACCAGTAAAACGAATGAGCGCGCAGCGAAGACAGACGCGTACGACGGGGCGAACATCATCTCAAAACTCTTTTTCTTCTGGATGTGGCCCACCTTCTACAGAGGAAACAGGAGGGAGTTGGACGAGGACGATTTGAATTCAGTCAGGTTGAGCCACAAGTCTGGAACCTTGGGCGATCGCTTGGAGAGGTCAGTAACAAGTATTTTATTAAATTATTGCTAACTATACTTTTGCCAAACACTTCCTTTTGTAAACTAATTGGTAAAGCGTAATCTAACGTACGTGTGTACTATTAGAATGTCACTGAAGTTCGAATGCCCTCAATATTTGTGCAACAGTTATATCTTTGGGTTCGGAAAATAAGACTTTCACTTTGAATTAGGTCTTCACTCAAATGGATAGGAATATGAGATCGGGGAAATCCTCAAATTATTATGTAGCATTTCATAACCTAGTGTCCAAAATGGATCCTTTCAAATTTTCTTATATACGTCTGTCCGTTCGTATGATAATTTTGCAAATCTGGCTCTAACAAATCCTTAGACCTGGGACTTTAAAACCATTCATAACTAACAGATAATCTGTCAACCAACACTCACTGATAAACAGAATCTTTAGATCACTGTCAGTCAATCAAGAAACCTGAAATTTGGCAAGTAGCCATTGTTATATACGTATATTAAAAAAAAGTCTAAAAATGCCCAACATTGAGATGGAATAGGTACAGTCTCTTTGCAGTTATTAGTAGAGTTTCTTAGTCTAGAGTTTGTTTTGGAAACGAAACGAAAATGATGTAAATTGATTTTAGCTATTTTGTAAACTTCGTCTAGATTAACATTTTAATACATAGCAAGGGATTCTGGTCCACATTTTCTACAAATAGCTTTCTAGTAAGTCTGTTTAGAAGTCATTACTATTTATTTTAAAAACGAAAAGTACCTAATTAAGTACCATGCAGTTAATAAGTATCTTACCTATAATTGCTTATGTATTTACCTACAAATATCTTAGTTACCTCGTGTCTTTAGGTATACGTACCTGTTTATATTTACCTACATATTTACTTTGTTAATTTCTTATTTATGTCAAAACAAGTCCGAGTGCAAACTCGCTTCTCTTCCAAGTCTCAAGTTCTCGTCACCAACTTCTGACTCCATCATTGTGACCTGATTTTGCTAATAAGCTGATTTATATCCCCCTTAGTCGTTTCAAAACTTTAGAGACTTTATTATTGGATTATCATTGATAATTGTCGCAGATATGAGGTAATTGTATGCAAAAAAAATATAGCAATTAATAAAACCTACTTAGTGTAAATGGAACTTGCACTGTATGTGTTACGTACACATTTACGTAGATATAAACATTAATTTTACATAAATACTATGTACCCTAGTATTTACGTAAAATTATTTACAAATATTAATATTATTTTTTACTACAAATCTATTTTGTCTGCTTTGTATATTTTTACACTGTATGTGTTACGTATACACTTACGTAGATATAAACATTAATTTTACATAAATACTGTGTACCCTGGTATTTATGTAAAATTATTTACAAATATTAATATTATACTACAAATCTATATTGTCTGCTTTGTATATTTTTCACAGATGTAGAAATATAATAATATTCTCAAAAACTATGAGTTTTAGTCAATGCTATAATTTTCCAGTAAACTTTAAGTAAACTTCTAGTAATGCTGTTTTTTTTTCAAAATTTTGACTTCAGCAATATTTATAGAACCATCTTGTATAAAATTCAGAAAAAACTCCTTGTATCTAGGTCGTTCCAATGATACCAATCCACACATGTAATTTATGAAATCTTTTTTCAGATACTATGTTTTTTCTCTAAATAATTATGGATTTTGTGTTTTATGCAATATTTGTACTTTAAAATATTCACCAAAGACCATAAAAGACAAGTTTTTAAATTTACGTTTCAAAGCTATGTTATTTTAACTATAAATTACATAACTTTTAACATAATTATCTTATCAAACTAGAGTTTGTCATTTGACAATAATAGATGAAACTAAATACACCAAACTCACATAGATAATAGCACATCTATAAACAATAGAGTAAGGTAGAGGAACAAGAACGTAACTAGGTAGGCAGGACAATTGCCTCTTGTCTAACATTATTGTCGTGACCTGCATATGTAATCGTGTTCTTTTGAGCAAATATTTGCATTAAAACAAGTACGTAGCTAACAAGTTTTGTCCTGAGAGTTTGATATTTATAAATCAGTTTTTAACTAACTAGTTGTTTACTTTCATTTTTGTAATGTCCATATTTATTTATTTATTTAAAACCTTTAACGGAACATAATTAATATACAAGAAAAAGACGATCAAATAACTAAAGACGATCAAATAACTAAAGGGAGTAAATAGTGTATTGTCTTATTATAAAATTAAGGAAAATTGTATAATAAGACAAAAATAATCTAAACCATTTTTGGATCTGATCTTTATTACGGAGAAATAATCTAATTCTCATTAATATTTTTATTTCCAACATTTTTTTAATCGTAATTACATTTAAATTTTTTATTGTCATAAACAGAACCGCAAAGTAAAAAAACTTAAGGAACACACCAAATTAAAAGTACTACCGATTTTTCTTTCTGCGAAGTAATACTTATTCAATAATCAAAGCCCAATCAGGGATTTTCGTTTTAACTTTGTATCACTTTGATAACACCGCACAGTGCCTTGTATGCATACATTAATGAATCTTTAAGCCTTACGTTAATGCCGAAACTATGTGTCTTAAGAATAAGATAAAATACGAAAACTTTTTATTTATTATAACGATTTAGAATCTTTAGGCAAATCACTACTCGTCATATGTTAAATAAAAATATCCATATATTAAATAAAAATATCCATCTCGTTCCTCGCACCTCTGTTTTAACTTTTCTTCTTCGCTTTGTTGATAAATGATTTTCTTAAAACAGACTTCAGGGATATGCTAACTAATGCAAAGTTTTTCTAAAAAAATTTAAATGTAATTAAAATCAGTTCCATATGTATATCTTTGTATATCCACATGTGATTTCTGGGACATTCTAACGACAACATTGCATACGTTACACATTAATGTTACGTCATTGTATTCGAATTTATCGTCACCTTCAATCCATCTTCTAATTGATTTACGCTGTTGATGCAAAATCAAGCTTACTAGCTTGATTTAGAGATGACATCCTAGAAGCACTCTAATAATGCAAAATTGTCCAAGTAATATCCAAAATCACAGTCAAAGAGCGAAGGAAACTTAGTGTAAAAGTAAAACGTAGTCTAAAATCAATCAAGATGATACATCAGAAGCACTTAAAAAACTCAAAATTGTCCAAGTGCCATCCAAAGTCACAATAAAAATTGTCTTAGTATCATCCAAAGTCAGAGTCAACGAACGAAGGAGACTCAATGTAAACACAAGCGAGTTCTTAAAGTTTAAAATTTTGTAAGTTATCACACTCAACTATTTCAGTAGAAAAACAGAGAGCCGTTAGAAGAATAGGACACCGTACTGAAAATCCAAATTTGAAAATACTCTTACTCATAATATTCAGTAAATCTTTGTCTGCAAAGTGCGAAGTGCAAAGTAATATTTAACGTAATGAGTAATGAATATATGTTACAAAAAATATTACAAGTTACAAGTAACAAGAGCTGAAGGAGCGAGACATCTTACATACAAGAATAAAATAGCTACAGCTAGCTAGACGAAGAGGCTAGCTAGCCAATGACTATTTTATGGATGGGCTGCGGCATACTCCGGGTAGGATTATGCACAGCCCAACCATAAAATAATCATTGTCCGAACGTCCGGTCAGCCGTAAGATGCAAGTATTTATGATACTAAATATTTTGTGTTTTGCATACTAATATACGTATTGTGACGTGAAACGTCAATACCAAAATACGTATTTTCACGTCAAACAGTATTTTTACCAGTGACAGTAAATAAGCCTTGTCTCCGTTGTTGAATATTTCATTTAGAATAGCCATAATGTGTCGAGGAATTTTCCGTTTGACTTTTATCTAACTTGAACAATCGCAATTAATTTTGGACTACGATTTGCTTGTGTTTAGGTTAAGTTTCCTTTGCTCTTTGACAATAAAATTAAGCCACCCATACTCGTAAAGTATTTTGTCACCAATATCTGTCACCAATATTTTTTAATACTCATACACGTCATATTCAGTATCTTAAAATACTCCTATCACCCAAGTCTGTTCGGCATATTGCAAACATGAATGTTTTGTTTTATAGACACTAATATTTCAATAGATTACATTTAACTTAAAGGATTTTCACTAGTATTTACATAAATATGTAATAAAAAAATAGCTATTAGTCTAACAATAATTTTAATTACTTCACTATTTGCGAGTTAGAATTTACTGACCAATGTTTGATATCCGTGAAAAAGGACTCAGTTATTCACGAACACGGACAAAAATGTTATGGCACGGGAGTAGGTGTTCACTGACTGGAGTGCGGATGGCCTGTGTGTTTATAACATTTTACTTGTAACAACAAGGTATTACTATCTTTAGTTTTTTCTAAGATCTCTCGTTTATCGTGTATGTTCACGTAAATTAACATATCTTGTCTTCTATAAAAAACAGTCTGAAGAAATATTTGCTTTAGATACAAAATTAAAAGTATCGGGCACCGCTCCCCGGTGATACTTGATTTTAAATTTTTTGATATAGTATAAGTTTAAATGGGCTAAGTCTGGCAATGTGATTGATGCCCACCACTTGTCCAATGAGTGCAGATTATTGTAAATCAACCAATTAATTAATAATCAATATGTATCCTGTCACACTGCCTAGCAAAGGTCTCGTTTAGTTGAAAGTGTCTGACAGAAGTATTATACAACTAATCGCTACCATTGTAATATGTGCGGTTTCAAGATATGGGGAAAATATTTGCACTTTTGTCACTGAAAGGAGTAGTTTTGAATGTGTGTACATGCAAAAACTAACAACGTTTTCTTCTGGAAATTCAATTTTAATCTATTTCATAATAAATTAAACAACACTGAGCTCGGCCCTAAAATGACCCTAGAAAATCTGCCCATGTTCATGACTAAAATGAGTATTTTAACTGCATTGAATGTCAAGCAGCACTGTTTGGAATTTTTTGTGGACTTTCAAAATCGCCACTGTTCTCAAAATCTTGCTCTTCCTGTATGGCACCGATGCGCAGTAAGTCAACATTACTTGACTACAGATTGGTTAAAATTGTAGTAAGACCATTCCAGTCGTAGTTTCGAAGTTATTTCATGGTTTTTTATCACCTTTTTAACGTTACACCAAATGTTTATCTAATTGTATGATTATCCATTACCTAATGAAATATTTTTATGAAAGACTTAGATCAGCCGATTAACTGAATAGTATGAATGGAAAGTGAGTCAAGCAGTGTGGAAAAACTTCTAGACAGAATTATGTTCCTTAACCGGTTTTTATAATTGAAAAAAATTACACGAAGTAAAGTAAGCCTTTTTTAAATGAAATAACAGTGAATATTCGAATAACCTCATTTATTTTTATTCAGATATTTGACTAAAGATAATGTGGGTTAATATTTAATCATAGACCCTTTTTATTTCAAAATAAAAATTAAATTAAAAAATATTCATCTTTTTTATTATATAGTTTGTGTTATGTGTGTATGTGTATGTGATCAGTAGGTTTTACAATGCTACTGATCACATACACACACACACACACATATCAATAGATATTATAGGATGACATAGGATAGTGGAAGGGAACAGGAGGTAAGGGTAAGAGGAAAAAGGTGATAAGAGTAATAAGGAATTATGAGGGATACAGTGTTTAGTAACGTGTCTTGGAAGTGTATGTGGAGAGCATATTATGTATGGTGGGGTGTACCTAATCCACAGATTAGCATCACACACTCTGAATTAATTTTCATTGAAGGTAGTCTGATGTCTAGGAATAAGAATATGCTCCGAAATATCCTTTCAGATTTTAATGAGAGATCATAAAAATTCAAAGCAGTATTGGTGCAATTATGTATTACGTTAAACAGGAGTGAAAGAATGTGAAATTTTTGCTGGTCTTGAAGTTTCATCCATTTAAGTCAAGCTTGAACCTCATAAGCATGATCATTTTCGGAGGACTATATAGATGCAGATAGCAGATGTAGAAATTTTTAATTGGTTAAATAATGCCCTGTTATATCCAAATAGCACACGTCTCCAAAGCCAAGTAAAGGAAATGGAAGAATTAAGTTAAGGTGGACTTTAGCTTTATGATAGAAAGTTATGAACTCTTCTTAGAGAGTGTATTCAGTTAAAGATACTATGACATCATTAATCTGGCAATATCAATTAAATTTTTAATCAATTGCTAGAGATAGGCTTTTGATAGTTGAGAGAAACAAAATTAGGGTATCATTTAGTAATAACTGCTAAATCTACATAAAGGAATGCAAAACAAAAGCAGTGTCTTTATAAATACTACAATGTTACATTTTTTTTAATCCTACCACCTATATCTTGGCTGAAAATGAAAGAAAAAACTCCTTACAAACCTTTAACAAATTTTGATGAATTTTCATTAATAACAAATCGTTCAAAACGAAAAGTTAATCACAGCATTATAGTTTAATTTATTTGTTTCATCGAAACTTTGTTTTACATTTCTATTTTAATAAAGCAACCGTGCATCTTTTTTAAAAAGCAATATAAAGAAAACTATATGGCAAATTAATTTGAAATTTGATAAACATCAAAATGACATGTGTATCAACATGACAAAAATAAAATCTCATTTATAGCAACGCCATCTCTGTACTAGACCAAGAACTTTTCATTTGACCCTCGTACGCTACTTTGGTAGCGTCTCTGTGTTATTGATAAATTGTGCTAGAAGTGCTAAAATAACTGAGTGTACCAGTATGCGTTACACTTATGTCTGAATAATTTTATAGATATTACTAATAAAGGTAAACACTGATATGAGTGTGGCGCTTAACCTTCTGCTGCATTCCTTTTGACATACATTTCTACATGTGGGTATGAATTAAACTTTAAGTTTTTATATTGTGACATAGAAAAATAGTTATATAAAAGTTATATTTAATTTATACATAACTATACATATTTTTCAGCCCTGACTAAATGGAAATTGCTTTGATATAGAGTATAGCTTCTCCTTCTGCAAATTTAGATTTTACTAGATCAGAGAACTACAAAAGTCTATAGATAAGGTTTATCTTTTGTATGATTGCTCAAATTTATGAAGTCAAATGTAAATTAATTCTGTTTGAAATGAAATAATTCTGTGTGCAAAATAATGAGATGAAATGTATTGATTATGTTTTGTGGTTTTAGTGTCTTTAGTGAACAGATGAAAAGAAATATTTATTGGCTTGTAAAAACATCAGTCTTAATCTTAAAAACTTTCTGGAATTAAAAGGTATAAAATGCTCTGCAATTTAAAATGATATACCAGACTTGAAAGTTACAATATTGTTTTTTCACCTTTATATATGTTCAGACACTGCTGTCAGAACAGGCTCCACAATTGAATCACCTTCTTACCATTAGAGATAAGATTTACTGCATAAATGTTATATTTTGTTACTTTAATTCTAAGAGGATAAATGAAAATTTCTTTACAGTAACTGGTACGAGGAAGTAAGAGAGGCGAAGAAGAAGAAAATGGTTCCCTCTTTTGCCAAAGTTCTCATCAAGACTTTCTTTTGGCAGTATTTGCCTGCCAGCTTCATAACATTGATTTATATTGTTGCGAGGTAAGATTTGATTTAATGAAGAAAATAGAATAATTTTCAAGACAAGAATTATTTTCCTGACAAGAATTATTTTCGCTCTTCAACAGATATGCTAAACTCATGCTTATTTTTTTGTGCTGCATACATTTTGGAACACTGAACTACCATATTCAGTACATCTTGATCAATCAATGTTTCGAAAATTGTAATACAATTTTTATCCTTGAGATCAGGAAATGTTTAGCATGCCGTTCTTGAACGTAGTTCTCACCAGAGCCGCTGGAATTGTAAATAGGGTGGCATTAACACAAGCAAAGCTTTTGCTGTTCAAGCGTCACCTCGTGCCTCAACCAGAACCTAAAGGTCGTTCAATAACTACTATCCCATACCTCTTCTTCCCTGTTGACAAAACCTCAACATTCTCTGGAATATCTTTAGGCATTCCATTAGTTTGGATGTCATCTTCATTGCCTTCTTCTTCAACAGTGGGAGCATTTGGTTCAAGAGGAAGAGCCACTATTTCCACATCTACATCAGAGTCCTCTTCTGTCACTAAGGTTTCTTGGAGTCTCAATTCCCATTTGCTGCAAACATCTTTTCAACATGATTTATGTGCCCATTGTCTCTGATTGGGGATGTCAACATAAATAACCTTTTCACATTGCACAAAACTTTGTATTTTATTTGATCTTGTATTCAACATAAAGTAAACAATATGTTTATAAAGTTAATGTTTAAAATATAAAACCTTTGAAGTAAATATATATAAATTATTAATATAGTGATAATTGGAATGCAGTTTATTTATATGTTTAATGGAGATTAATAAAATGAAATTATTTATTTCAATAATCCAATTCTATTATAATTACGTATTAAAGTCTGTTTGTCTGTAAAATGTTTTACCTATTTAGTCGAAATTTGTTTTATGTTTTCCTTCTATTGAAGCTTGTTACTTATGCTTATTACAACGAAAGAAATTTCCAGAAATGCTCGATTCCAATTTTTAATATGATACTTTGATCATGTCCATTTAAATCACTGACATATGTTATAATAAGGAATTGCTTGTCAGATTACGCTCATCACGAGTATATTTCTCCTCACATTAAACTTTCTACTCATCAACTTATCGATGGTTCTTCTAATTTAATTAATAACAATTAATAATTGATCAATCAAAGACATCACACTTATTTATGGTATTTACTATTTTGTTTCACAAGTTTTGCAGTAATACAGCTTTCTGATAAAAATGATACCTGCTATAAACCAAGTCAATCTATGATCAGTAGAGCAAAATACATTACAAGATATCAATGCTAGGGGTTGTGACATTTAGTGATAACTTTTGTGCACTCTATATTCCACCACCTAAGTTTGTTCGCCGCAATTTGGATGGCATTGCAAATACTGATTTAAAGTGTGATGCACTTCGCCAAGCATGAGCAAATATTTGAAGTTCTCACCTCTTTTAGGCCCAATTATATCTAAAGTATTCAAACATCTTACAAGAAATATGGAAGAGATATTTATGAATGGTAATTTTTAATTCTTTTAAATTTGATTTTTGCATGGGCTATCCAAAAATTTGTAACGTTTCCTCGAGCATCACAATTTAAAGTCATCTATGTGTGAAAAGTCTGGTTTCCACAGGGTCCATATCTTGGCACATCACAAAAAATAGGGCATATCAGAGTAGTCACCAGCTTGTGCTTTTTTCTGCCCACATTCTAATAAGTTGTAATATGACATCTTTTGTTTCAGACACCCTCTTTATGCGAACGAGTATTTCTTTTTGCATAATCATAATTTCAATTTTAGCTCAATGTTAATGATATAATATATATATTAATTTGGAATTTTAATTCAAAGTATCTGAGGTACGTCTTAGGGTTGAAAAATAACTTCTTGAAACTATATCATTGTTAGATGTGTTTGATTTAACACGTGGTATGACGTATTCTGACATACTTACATCAGTTTAATGTACTAAACTGATTCGGAGTTATATTGTGTACACAGACTATAATAAATATTGTGTACTCAATCATTTTTAAAAGTGTTTAAAATTATTTGAAATCTATCGACAAACTTACTATTGTCGTATTTTCCACAAAGAAACGTGTTTTAAGCTGAAAAAGTTTTGTTGCAGTCATGTAAAGTTCCACGCCAAAACCTTTAATGGCGTGATATATAAATTCCATGACATCGCAATGCCTCACACAATTAATTAAATTGATAAGGGAAGGTTCCATTTTTTCCCATACTTAACATGGGTCTATCTATTCACTGTCATTCTATAGTGACAGATAAATATTATTTATGGAATCCAATTTGATGTCACATGTTCTGATTAGTAAATAATGTGTGTTTTAGTATTTAATTGATAATTTTGAAATATAATATTTTTTGTTTCAATCATTAAATAAAAATTTATACCAAATTTATTGCAGTAAAATAATGTTAATCATTATTCTTAACTGAAAACTTTGACATATATTAATCAGATATTTTATTTTATATTTGTTGTTTAGGTGGTGAGCATTACACGAAAGCAATTATTAATATTTTGAAAGGATGAAATTTACATATACATTCTTTCAAATCATCCTAAATCTCTTCCACAGATCAGCTCAACCATTAATAATAGCTCCTCTTTTGGACTATTGGTCGGCATCCTCCACAATGAGCCAGCGTACAGCCTCCTTATACGCTCTGGGTGTCATTCTAACATCAGTAGTGGCTTCTTTCTTTCAGCACCATGCTGTAAGGTTAAACCAGATAACTGGTATGAAGATGAGAGTTGCTTGCTGTTCGTTGGTTTATAGGAAGGTCAGTTTTTTCCAGTATTTTCTTTTTTGATTGAAAAACAATTTTCATATTTCATTACCCAGTTAACCCACTCTCCATTTTACATTCCTTTAAACTTTTGCTATCTAAAAACAAAAGGATATTGTTTTATGAAAATCTTCCTTGTGTAACAAAAATTGTGTACTTTTTTTTGTAATATACCAGTTAGAAATAATATGAATATTGTGATTATTACTTTAGAAATAATCTGTGCAGACAAATAATGATCAGTCCCACAAGGCAGCTCTAAAAAAAGTTTCCCGGCAATCTAAAAAATGCACAATTTTACTTGAATATCAGCAATTTTTGTACAAATTTTATCTACATCTTTCTATTTATTGAGGAACGGTATCAAGTATACACATACTCATAGACATAAGGAGACAGATATTATGTATCTATATACATAGATTATAATATTCATCTTTTTGGAGTAAAATTTGTATCGAGGAGATGAGAATAAATTTTCATGGAAAATGCTTTGCCACGAAAAGGGTAACGGAATAAATTAGTTCATGGCTCATAGAGGTGGAAGGAGTGAATGAAATTTAATACTACTTTAGAAAGAAATAGAAAGCTAGTAAGATAGTCTGAAAAAGCCATAAGCAGATGGATTTTATGTTATGTAGTTTGCACATGGATTTTATGTTATGTATGTTATGTAGTTTAACTTTGTCCAGTTAATTAAACATTACCCGCTTTTTTTCGAAAGACTTATCTTAGCTTTTTTCTTAAACTTATTTTAGTTTTCGTATTTTAGCTTTGGCACAAAAATGACTTTTTATTAGTACAAAAATGTTTAGTACAAAAATGTCTTTTTATTAGAATGCTTTTTAGACAAAGACTAAAGATGAAGCAATTGCGAGTACATAAAGTGTGTCGATTTGATCTATAAATGACAATACACTTTCTGTGTTGTTTGATTTGGGTCGAAGTCACTTGCTCGTAGGATATTAAAGCTTGTATAATACTTAATAAAATTTTACTTGAAAGCTTTCATTATTAAGAATAAATAGTTATATTATTATAATATTAAGCACAGTAGACACCAGCATAACAAAAGCGAGAGCAACATATGAGCTACTGCTGACATTAACACACATGAGCTACTGCTGACATTAACAATGTTACAGTATATATAATATCTAGATATAAACATTTTTAAAATAAAAATTTTGCCATAACTTTTTTCCTGTTTACACGTGCGTATCGCCAAAAGTTTAGGCTAGTTTTGCACTGAATTGTGGCTGCTAATGGTCTCTCAACTGTGTATTACTTATACCACATCATTGGTGACAAAGATTTATGGAATCAACAATACATTTTTGATATTTTTATAACCTTAAACATCTGGCATCTTTAATATTAAACAAGCTGAGAAAATTATAGAAAAGTAGTAATTTAGTTGAATACTCAATAAATGTCTTTTTTTTCGATAAATGTTTTTGCCTATCGCCTACCTCGATATTTTTTAACCAAATTATCAGATATGGTTCTCCTGTTGGTACAATACCAGCAATAATCTTCAAAGCGCTTTCAGTAAGTTTACCCACTCATAAAATTTAGGCCAATTTGCCATTTTTTTATCGAAAGTAGGTAACTCAATCGGTGGTCATTTTATGATGCATTTCGAATCACTATCATTCGCTAATTTATACGAAGGTGCATCTGATTCCAAAATGTAAGAAGACAATGAAAAAAGTGGAGAACAAATAGTATTGTTTTTTTATTATAAGTTGTTACTGAAGGCAAATTTGTAACAAAAAACTAAAATATGCGAATATATGAGTGCAAATAATTTGTCGGAAGAGGTATGAAAGAATGGTACATAGAAGGGATATGGATTGTTGGGTTGTGAAAAACAATGTGATTTTAGACGACTTTTAAATACAGACACTCAGGTTGTAGCTTATATATTTGAGGCAAAATGATTGCCTAGGTTAGATATATTTACGGAGGACTTTACGTCATGGACTGTGGCACAGGTTAGGCCTCTGCTTTACTACTAGGATGACATCAAGAGAATAGTGGTAGTATCTTGGAATCAGCTTACTCAAGATAGATATACATGGAAAACTATGGAAGAGTCCTGCATCAAGCAGTGGATGCATTACAGGCTAAGGGAATGAAAGATTCAAGCTTGTATACTGCTTTTTTAAATAAGAGGTATGACTATGATAACTAAGGAATATTACATTAAAAAGCGGCATAAGGAGTGGATTAGATTAGAGAAATAAATTGTAATTAATTTATGGTATACAATAATTTTATAGTACACTAAACCCACAAAAATTCCTTTATCTAATCAATTTATTGAATATATTTGGCGTTAATTTTGTAGAAATTCATTATTCACAATTAAATGAAACTACGTGATGTAGTATTATTTCTACTTTCTTTAATTTCTTTACAACGACCTAGCTTTCGTTGTATTACAACATCTTCAGGTGGGATATTAGCAAAGATATCTTCAGGTGGGATATTAGCATAGTTTTCCATGTATATCTATCTTGAGTAAGCTGATTCCAAGATATTACCACCATTCTCTTGATGTCATCCCAGTAGTAAAGCAGAGGCCTAACCTGTGCCACAGTCCATGACGTAAAGTAGCATTATCTTTGCTAATATCCCACCTGAAGATGTTGTAATACAACGAAACTTAGGTTGTGGTAAAGAAATTAAAGAAAGTAGAAATAATACTACATCACGTAGTTTCATTTAATTGTGACTAATCAATTTAGTCGTCCCTATTATTGATATATTTTCAAAACATTGATGCTATAGAAAGCATTCCACTAATTTTTCAGTTAGAATTGGAAAGAACGATGTCAAGATCTTATAAAGATGGTGATGCTTCAGAATGAACATATGAGTCAACCTAAATTTCATCTTGTTGCACACACTTCTATTTTTGGGACCATTTAAGAATATTATTTTAAAAATTATTTTTTTCTATATAAAATTCTTAATTAAATTGTTATAATCTTCATGTTTTCACAGATGACTTGGAATATTTATGCGTGGAGATCTTGATTTGCACTCCACAGACATGAGTTAGTTGAGAATGTATTAAAGAGAAAAAATGTTAAACAAAAATTTCTGTAAAAGCTCAGTCAGCTATAATCTAGCAGACTTTTAAAAATTATTTCTCTTCGCATAACCGTCATCTTCTTGCAACATCACAGTTTAGAACTGTTTTTTATTTATTATTATTTACATACAGTTATGGAAACACTGCAGTTTTAATACCTTTGTGTTTCAATAACGATGACTGGACAATTAATTAAATTCAATAATATTAAAACACATATCTGAGACACACTTCATCAAATTTACTTTCATTCATCACAAAACACTTCACACCATGGTGCAACCGCGATCAGGCAGTTGAGCAATTGTATACCGTGGAAAACATTTCTAGTTGTCCTATTTCTATAATTGTATATAAATAAATAAACATTTTTTTACTTAGATGATGCGAATGAGCAGTAGAGCTCTTAGTGAGACAGCAACAGGTCAACTCGTGAATCTGCTTTCCAACGATGTGAATCGTTTTGACTTGGCTTGCGGGTATCTTCAATTTTTGTGGTTGGCACCGGCGCAGATTCTGGCAGCAGCCTGTCTGATGTACGAGTATGCGGGGCTTGTTTCTTTGACTGGGATTGTGATATTTGTGGGACTATCATTGCCTTTACAGAGTGAGTTGCTTTACATTGTAAAAGTAATAATTTTTTTCTATAGAATTAATTAATTTATTATTTTGTAACAACATGTATGATTACTTTTCAAAATTCCTTGCTAAATTGCAGTTTGGTGTCAAAGCAATGCACATATTAATAAAACATCATTGCCCACGATAATAGAAACTAAAAAAAATAAAGCAACCAATTGTTTCGTTTCTGTCAAATGAAAAAGACAGAAATGAAACAAAAGATAATGGAAATGAAATTAAAAAATACATGTATGTAGTTCAGCACCTAAATAATAAAATAGAAACTCCATATTTTATATATGACATACTCCATATTTTCCTAACCTTAGAACCTAAAAAATGTGTGTGCACTTTTTTAGGTTCTAAGGTTAGGAAAATATGGAGTATGTCATATATAAAATATGGAGTTTCTATTTTATTATTTAGGTGCTGAACTACATACACAAAATATTGCACAATAACCTTACTTCCTGCTTAAGAAACAAAGAAACATAACTTGTTGTGAAAACTTGATTTAGATCTCAGAAAGCGTTAGTAGAATTTTAGCCCCCAAATATGTAAGGTGTAAATTTGAAAGTTACACATAAAAATATGAAACACAAATGTTACATTATTGCAATTTTCAATAAATTACGATAAAATGACAAAGTTTACAATTGTCATGTTTAAAGTGCTGCCAAGCTAGTGCTTGTGCAAGAAAGAAAGGCATATGGAGCCGTTAACTAAACTAATTGTTGTTAGTAACGATGAAAATAAAAAGAGGGCTGGATAAAAAATATAATTATTTTTGAGGATATTTGATAATCTTAGATTAATAGTTGTTTATTAATTTATTAATGATGATTATCATTTATGATACAAAAATGCTGCATTTGTGGTATCGTATGAGACATTCCAAACTACCACACAGTTCAATATTATTTTTAATGTGTTCCATAATAATAATACACTTAAAGAATTTTATAAAGATTACAACAATTAATAAAAAATATGCCGTACCATTTTGTCAGTTGATTTTGTGAGATATTCCAAATCAGCACCAATCTTGATATTTGATATTACTATGGACACACTATACCCACTATGGACACACTATATATATTATGGACACACATACCCACTATGGACACACTATATATATTATAGAGACACTATACCCAGTATTTCAACAAATGTAAATACAATACTAATTACTATAAAACCCTAACTGCATTATGAAATCTATTCATTGTTCAATACTTTAATTTTTCAATTTATAGTAAGTGCAATTAAAAATTTGCATAATTCAATCTCTAAAATTATACCACAACGAACGTTTGTTAAGGTCGTATGAGATGGTTCACTTCTTTCACTTGTATCTTTCATTTTACTTTTTCCATTTGGAATGAAACATCTAAACACAAAATGAAACTAAAGTACTGAATGAATTCCTTAGTGAACCGATCAAACAATATTGGATTTCGACAGAATGCATCGTTCATTTGCATCACAAATAAATGAAAAGTGATATGTCTAAAAACTTCGTGAACATTCACTTATAGATGGCGATACGGCATGACTAAATTGTCATTCCTTCTTGCCGTCTACAGCAAACGGACCTCATATGCAACATATTAAGATTATTTCCAAATGCCATAACTAAAACATGCTACACAATTTGGAGAATTTCAGAAATTACCAGTATCTCTAGATCCATAAAGTAGATGAATATAAAAATAGGTCACTACAAGCAAATTCTATTAAATTGCTGATTCAAGAATTAAACTTAGGAGAACTTAGTCAAGAAGATATTAATTAGTTCTTCCGGAAGTCTATACATGCTGTATATATATTATGACATAGAGTATGTCAAATCTTGTAAGTAGAAAAAGAAGCTGAAAAAAGTATTCTGGAAAAGATAATAAGAAGCCGAAAAAAAAGATTCCCAAGCATGTAACGGTGGGCAGAAGATACAAAACAGTAATAGCGGATCGAAACCACCAGATAGTGGTAATGGACTGAAACACCAAATTTTGGTAGAATGTCAAACAATCAAAAAAGAATAATTAAAATATAGGTACACTTTTATACTTAGTCGTTCTCTTTTATACTTGACAGAGATAAAAACTCGGTTCCATAAATTTGAAAATAACAAAGGATACAATTAACATTAATAAAATTTCCAAAGATAGCTTCAAAAACTTTAAATAAAAAACCGGATATTGTATTTCGTGGTACTCTGAAAAAATATTTCACAGTTCCGAAGAATTGCCAGTAGCAAGATCTTTGAGTACAATTTGTAATTTTTTTCATGTAGATATACTCTGTACCATTTAACTTTTTTTGTTATTTGACGGAGCCGCAAGTCGTAGAAGTTCTTCAAATTTATCTTCATGTAATCGATGATGACTACGATATGTTTCAGAATTTCCTTCCGCTAATTTTCTTAATAATATGTTTCAAGCTATCAAATCATTCCTTCTTAGGATATGTTTATATGTCACATTAACGCATGTCAACATGCAATAAAAGTTTTTAGGGTGTATAAATCTCTGTCATTAGCGCTTAGATGCAATTAGTCATTACGTCAACAGTGTTAATGGATGTGAAGGATGTTATAATTTTATGACCATATAAAAAAGTATCAGAAATGAAAATGCATACATACATTGGGTGCATCTAATTTTAAAGAATAGACTTACTTCGACTTTGTCTATACAAAACCAGAGTACCATCAACTATTGCATTTTGCCAGAAGAATAACTCATAACTACTTTAAGGTAGGTATATATTTATTCAGTTTTCATTATCAGTAATGTCAATTAAGAATCTTAAACCAAATCAAATAGAAATTCATTGCTGGAAGTAGTGAATGACAGTTGCCCTAATGGATTTTGACTGCTAGATACATACTCATAACCAGAATACATTGAGGACTAATGGTTTTCAGATGAATAATTTGATACTGACGGAGAAGCGAAATTAAAGTATTTACGCATGCATTGACGCTATTGTATTACATTATATATGTCTATATTAAGTTTAATGCATTCGTTTCCTATTTTTTATTTCATTTACTAGCGATAAACAAAATCATTTGTCATCGTTTGCTACATCCTCTGTTTTCAAGTTAATTTGCTGAAATCAAAATGTTACTGCTCCATGCTCTTCTCTAAAATTTGTCATCACTCTTAATTTGTCATCACATTTATTGGATTTGACATATTCAGCTTTTGGCTACAGGAAAAGTGATGTCGTTTCCTCATTAATAGTGTTCATTCTATTATTCCCTTCTTTACCAATTTCATCACTGTCAATATTAAAATTAAAACAACATTCAGTTTCTGGTACGTTATCTTTTAGAAATTGCAGTCTCTTGAAATATATGTAGCCTCACATGCTTCAAGCCAGATTTTCCTTTCTTTGCATCTCTCACAAAATTGTTTCTTAAGTTGGTCCATTTAATTTGCAACAAAGAATTTATAAAATGTGAATATTAAAATATATCACATAATTTAATATTTACATTACACTATTTCTTATTTCATATAAGCGAATGTTCAACGGTGGAGCCACATTATTGATACAAGATTGCAAAATCACGTGTATCTAGGATAATTTATCGAGTATGTGAAGTTACCTGGATAAAATTAAAACATATTGTTATGCATGAAGAAAAATGGTTTGAAATATCTCAAGGATCTGATTAGCTCACAAAGTTTCCTAATTGTATTGACATGATCGACAGTGAACATACCAAATCAGTGCAAACAAAACATGCTCATTCCTTGCACTATAACTACAAACTTTTTCTATAGTACTATGATGTTATGTGATGACCATTTTATTTAGGCAGATAACGATAAGGAATTTTTGGCAGTACAGGGATTTTTTGGAAATTCAAAAAAAAATTGCTGTCATTTTGTTATCAGTGTCAAATATTATAGAATTGCTAAAGTAAATTTGTTTTATTATTTACAATAGTATTGCAAAAACTCTTGGTGCCCTTTTGTATTGTAACACAAATTATTATTGATTGAAAACTACTATTAAACAATAATTATGTATTAAGTGTTTAATTAATGAGTTTTTTATTATGTTTTTGTTTAAGAACTCAAGAAAATAGTAACTATTTTAAGTTCACTGAGTGTAGTAATATTGTGTATAAAAAATTAAGAAAATGTCATATTCTAATACTGAATATTTTTTGCGATGGAAAATATTGTGGTAATGCACAGTGAGATATCCAAATCAGCGACATACATCTCAACCTACCAACATTACCGATACCCTTCAAACACTTAGGAAAACTGGAAGTATCCCTAGGAATACCATAGACATTGGCGGCCAACAGCTGATAGACAAGTGGCTTGAGGAAAATATTTTAGACTTTCACACACAAAATCCCAGTTCGATATCATATTCGAATACACATGAAGCTGGGTGGCATTCGGAATATCCCACATGATGCCTCACAATATTTTAAGAAAAGACAAAATTCGTCTATACCACATATGGAAAGTGCAATGCCTAGTGATTATCAAAAGTGCATTTGATTACTGTAGTTACTATTTAGGAATGGAGGCTTTGAAACCATGAAGTGTTAGATGGGAGCTTTAGACAAATAAAAGCATGTTCACTGCAGAGGGTATGTTTTAATAGGAAGAACTCCCATTCTCAGGCAAGAGAAAACCCACAATGGAGTGTAAAAGGCCATATCACGTAAGATGGATTACAACAACTCTCCAACAGTTTATTACAACAACTCTTACAGATCATATTGACGGCTAGCCTCTGCAGGATAGGTTTACTATGTTGTGTCAGCTGGATGGAACTCCACCACATTCCACTAATATTACAAGGCTTAACATCAAGTTTGGCGAGCAGTGGCTAAGTCGATCAGGATGATATAAATGCCTCCCAGATTGCCAAACCTTACTCTGCGGTTTTTCTTGTGGGCTTTGTAAAGACATTTTTTTTTGCTGTGCATTATGGTATGTTAGAAAAAATAAAAGCGAGGATTGAAAAAACATTCGTTAAATTAAATTAATACCGTATAGTTTTATTGTCCTCTGTACATCGGTCTACAATTCATTGTCAAGTCGGTGGTTGTAATTTGGAACTTTTTTTGTAGCACCGCTGAATATTAAGTGTAAGTGGTGTCGACTTCTGCGTAAACTTATATTTGGACTATGACGATGCGGAACATTTGTATAATTTATTTTTATTTCTTTTTTATTATCTTCCGATTACAGCCTTAATATTTTGGTTAACAAAATTAATTAACATAATTGTGAGTAATTCAACATAATATCATAGAAATCACAAAAAACCATTTTCTAAATAAATTTATAAATATAACTCTTTAAATACCAATATAACTAAAATATTTAGTGTAGAATTTGTTCAAAGTTCCAAATTGCCTCTAAGTATTTTTTAATGATAGTAATTATAATTTTTTTTGTTTCATGTTTACTAATACCAAATTATGACCTATTCGCTTGCTCTACTATCTATGGTGTTCGGATATTATTGCCATATTTTTAATTTAAACGAATGTAAATTTCACTATTCACATAATGCGTTGTAAATTTTCAGTCTTCCGAAGAAAAAGGAGCTCAGTATGTGTAGGATTACCTGAAGTTTTTTATGTAACATTCAGCTTTATTTTTCTCTTTTTATTTTATGGCAGTTGTAGACTCGAAACAGGACATTCTGAGAGTAGCCAAGTGTACTTTAAAATAAAGTATCGTGCATTATTTTAGATAAACACATTTCATACTTTAAGAGGGTAATCAAGTACATTGAAATATTTTATCTATGTATATTCTTTAATTTATATAACTTGTCAACCAGTAAACAAAGTTGGTCACACTTTTTAAAAAATTGAATGAAAATAAAAAGATGGCAACCTGTGAGACAAACATGTGAGTGCATTGAATGAATCCAATGAGTATGAACATGATCACCTTCTGGCACTCGAAGATTAGACCCAGAATCTAACTTCTGCATCTAATCTTCACAAAGCGAGTTAAACCACAAGTAAAAGTGGCTCATTAAATTAATCTAATATTGTTAAATTTTGGCATTTTAGATATTATATTAATAATTTTTTAACAATATTTTCTTGACATTAAATCATTAATAACACAGGCATGGAATCTGATGTAAAAAAAATTAATAATTTAGTTTGTCAAAAGGTTTTCATGTTGTATTAAACATGTATACCTTTTAACATTTTAAATAATGCACCTACATCTAACATATATTGTTTTGCAACCTTAGTAACGTTCAAGAAGCTTTATAGTTTCTATTTCAACAATGTGATCGCTGAGTTATGTGGGAAGAAACAAAAAATAATTTTGTATTTCTTTCTTGATGTAATTTAATTATAAATTTCTTATATTAATTGTGACAAATAACTCTAAGTAGGAAAACGAAGAACATTAGAATCTATTCAGAGGTGTTGAAACAAGAAGCTGCATAAACTGCCTGTTCATGTCGGTCGATTACCATTATTTGAAATTTACTTCTCCATTGTCATTTCTGTGAGGTGTTGGGTTGATCACAAGGCACATGGGGACCCGAATTTGATTCCTAGTCATTCATTGAGCGAGGCTAGACTGGTGTTTCTGCTTGGGTCTAAGAGATTGCTCTCATACCGATAAGCCCTCCATATGTATCAATTAATCCATATTACGGCCTTATTTGTGAAATATAATTCTTCTTATTGTATTTTTTTATATTGCATTCTAATATTTTTTCTCTGCTATACTTACTATAATGATACAAATTAAAAATATATTTTTTTTATATATTTTCAATATGGGATAGTAAATGCAAATATGGTACAGATCAGTACTAGTAGATATCAAGTTAAAACCACATTGATCCATCTGACAAAATACCAAATAGTATAAGATTATTGCTTTTAAAAATGTAAGACAAAAATTTTTTTTACGAACTGAGAGAACTCTAAAATCATTTATTTTTCATAAATAAAACAGTTTTTCAACATTTTCTAAACCACAATTAAATTTAAACGTTTCATTTACAAAAACTCTGTGAAAAAAATCACTTAATTATCGATATAATCAATTTTTCTTTTATTTAATAAATAATTAAAATCGATCGAGGTATTCACTGCTTTGTGTGGCATCTCGTTTTGATGGTACCATACAGCGTCTGACATGCTTAAATATCTATTTCAGCATTTTGAGAAAAGAATAAGATATAAAAATTTTTTACCAATAGAAGTTGGCTTGTTATACCAATTTAAAAACACTTTGTATTTAGTCCTACTCAGCTTTTGGACTTCTATCGAATGATATATTTAAAGTATCAATATTAAAAAAAATTTCGCACTTTAGCCAATTCAAATTTTTGTTGAAGATAATTTGTTATTCAGAAAAAATTAGACAAAGACTTGTTTAATATTTTATTAACAGCCTGTTAACAATTGTCCTACAATTGAAGTTTGTGTGCATATTCTAGATAGTATTTAAACTATGCAATTGTAACTAAGTTTAAATAATTGCTTTACAATCCAGACTACAAAATTTAGACAACAAATAAAAATGCTGTTTTTATACAGGTGACCCATTTACAATAGCCCCAAATTTTTTTTAGTTTGAGAACATGGTGGCAAGTAATTTAAAAAAGAAATTAATTCCATGAAAATTGAAATTTTATGTTCATTTCTTCTGTTCTAAAAAAAATACAGTGCTGAGAACCCACCACCTGGTATCTCCCTTGATCATACAGTTACTAGGAGAGATTGGTACGACTTTTTTGTTATATCATAGAAGGTGAACCAGGGCAGCATTACACCCTCACACTATATAGTGGTTCACAACTCCTCAGCCATGTCACCTGACCAACTTCAGAAGCTAACTCATAAGTTGTGTCACCTTTACTACAACTGGCCAGGCACAGTACGCGTACCTGCGCCGTGTCAATATGCTCACAAATTGGCTTTCCTGGTTGGACAAAGTTTGCATAAAGAACACAGCGAGCTACTGGCTGACAGATTGTTTTTCCTATGATGTTTAATCAGCTCCGCTGTAATTTTGGTTTGTCTACTAAACTTAAATAAGTGTACATTAAAAAGAGATGTGATACATATGTGTATAGGTACTTTGTAACTTGTATAATAATAGTTTATTAAAACCAAAGACAAGAGATTATCCTAAAGCAGTTTTTAAGATCATAAGATCCTACATCATATTCTAAGGAAGTTTTGAATATCATAAGCAAATCTCTAGTTGTCCAGATTTTACGACTGTGATTTTTTTTCAAATGTATTTTTTTAGGAAGAAAAAAATCAACATAAACTTTCAAACAAAAACAGAAGCTAAGAATTAACACAAGAATCGCTCATTGCGTGCTTGCTATTTGACTACTCTATTTTCTTACCTAATTTCAAGTGAGGTAGTGAAATAGTTTTTGAACAAAAGTGATTTGTGTGACAAAAGATTTTTCAAAAAAAGTACAGAGAAAATAATAAGTTCTAAACTATTTAGTTTCACAAAACTGATGTTTTTTTTTAAACGACTCGTCTACCTGCAGAAAAATTTTTGAACCACTGTAAGGGAGCCACCTATATTACGTTTAAATATGATTGCCTTTATTTCAATTGTTACGAACTTAAGACATTTGAAAAATTTTCACAGGTGCCTTAAGCAATTTTTTGGGAAAACTAAGACAAGACACTGCGTTGAAAACCGACTACAGAATCAAGATTATGAATGAAATCATCAACGGTATAAAGGTATTTAAAATTTTCTTACAGACTAAAATTACTTTTGCAAGGAACTTCTTTTTTGAAAACTACAAGAAGATTATTTATGGATTGACTAGGTATTTTTCAATACACAATACATAAGTATAAATTTTTTTAGTACTATTTCATATGTCTCTGGAGATGTTTCAAAGTTTCACTTTAAAACCTGACTCATGTCATAACAGTACAGTAGTTCACTCAGCATATAAATATCAGGAGACTAAGCTACGTATAAAAGAAAATCGGCAAAACTCCATGTAATGTCAGATGTTATAAGAAATAAAATGACACTATGAAATATAGAAAATAAAAAAAAAATCCTTTAAAAGTTTCATCAATCAGACAAAAGAGATATCTTGTATTTTTTTAATGAAAATACAGGCTACTTTTTTACTAAGTGCAGATTGTATTTCATTGTATCCTCTAAACACAGATGTAACATATCAAGCTATGAAACTCGCAGATCTAACAGAGTCATTGAGTAAAACTATGTAAAGCTTGAAAAAATCAAAAAAGAAATACGAATTTATCTTTACAACATTGAACCAATGTATTGACACTTATTATATCAGTTAACAGTTTACTTTTAATTAATTTAGGCAATGGCTTTAAATAAAAAAGTAATGGGTATTAACTTGTTTGTTTATAATTGTTACTAAAAAAATAAGTTATTATATTCTTCATTAGATTTTAATTTCTTATTGGGAGTTCTTACCATATTAAAAATATAATACATGCATGTTTATGTGGATACCTTTTTTCGTTCTCTACCATGATCACAAATTTCATTTTACATTATACTCTTTTCCCTTTGTCGATTGTTTGTTTTTTTTTATATTCTAATAAAGCCAACTTTTTATAAATTACCGTCTAGTTCTTTAATGCCAGATCTATTTTCACCAGTCTCCTTTTAGATAAAACTTTCGACCAATATAAAGTTGGCAGATCTGTTGTTTGTATGCAGCACGTAGCATTCACTTTTTGTAAAACAGATTTAGTTTGGGGGTATTATCTTGGTATGATATCATTAAGTTTATTACAGATATTCTTTTCCCATGCCAATTGGAGGTACAGATTATTCATTTCATGAAGGTAGTTACCAATGACATGTTATACTCGTCATATTTAAGTTATTGGCAATAAGACCACATTCAATCGCATGCCTATATCTGAATGTGGTTTTATGGCCAATAACTTAAAAATTTTATTACCAGTTTATATAAAGTGTTATTTCTGGAAAGGAAATTATTTTGTAGGCTTTCGTTCCACAAAGGGAAAACCTTGTAAGATCACTGCTTTATGTAGAAATTTGAAATTTGTCACAGTAATAAAACATAGTAATCTGCACATAACGCAATAGCCAAAACGGGAAAATATAGGGAAATTAAGTACTCGACAGAAATTTTGTTAAGTGTGAGTATAGTTTGAAAGGACAATTTAAAATAATAAGTAATATCATATATGTTTTTCGTAATTTTTGGTAATATCATAATAATTCAGAGAAATACCGAAAAATATGCAAAAATACGTCCCTCCACTTATTTACAAAACTAACAAACTTAAAATTATGGAAAAACATGGTTTTTAGAAGTCTAGGCAAAGATTATAAGAAAACTATAAAAGTTATTTGAGATGTCATTGTTTATGAGGTATTCACGACAATACATATAACTCTCCTACTTATATTAGTTATTATTAAATATATATTGTGCTTGGAAGTTCATAGTAATTATGATGTATGATAAATAACTTAATTTTATACCAGGAAACGGAACTATCGTTGCGCAATTCAAATTTGCATTTGTTTTTTATAATTAAAGGTGAAAAGGCAAGTAAAATTACATTAAAGGGTGCTGCTTTTGCATGACAATGCGCCTGTAAACAAGAACCAGTGATAGCTGCCCTTCACAAATACAGTTTTCAAATATTGCAACACCCATTTTACAGACGAGACTTGGCCTCTATTATTTGTTCTCAAAAATGAAAAAGGAGCTTCAAGCATGCAATTCAACTTATTTTCAAGATAAAGAAAAAACATTTTTTTTGAGGGTATAAATAAATTAATCGACAGATGAGAAATGTATTAGGGTTAAGGGAGAATGTATTGGAAAGGAAACATAGCATCATATTTTTTTCACCTCCCCTCCACCCCATTCCGTGAACTTTTTAACCTCTTCTCATATGAATCAACTGTAATTCGGAGAAGCATTTTCGTACTTTCTGAAGTATTTTTTTTTATTTATCTAAATAATATTAAAAGATGTTCCTCCACTTACACTGAACATATTTTCTACTGATGCGGAAAATAATTATAGGCAAGTTCACTGTTCCTTCGAAACTGTAAACATGTAATTATATGCTCTTCAAAAAGTTATAGAGAGATATTTGCTTGTTTTAAAAAATTTTATGATGAAAATATGTTATAAGTCATATATTATGTAGCTTGTTAAACCGTTTGAGTGCCGACGAGCCCCACCGCGCTTGTGCGAGTACTAACTAAATTTGCACGAGCGTGATAGCGCTCGCGAAATCAGTTGCTGTTTAGCACGCAGTAGAGGAGGTCGCTCGCACGCATCGCTAATTTTTTATCGTTCTACGTGTTACATAAAGTTCAAATTATAATATTATTAGTAATTACAATATAAAAATGATCCAGGAAAAGAAAATTTTTAACCCATAATGTTGAAATACGAAAATAATTCGAGTGAAAATGATCGTTTTTCAAGTTGTGAAGAAAATGATAGTGGGAGTGACATTGTGGTGTATTCACAATTTGGCATAATGCAAATTTTGAGTGACAGTGATAATAGTAACGATAACAATTATTTTGCTGATACGGAGGATGTACTGGACTGCGAAAATATGATGTGACCTTGATTTCAGTTTTTGTTATAATTTTTGTTCACAATATATATTTCCATAATTTTCTTTGTATTTTATTATCCTTGTACAAGTTTTTATTAAGAAAACACCGAAAAAATTATTAAAATTGGGTAATTTTTGGAAGAGATACATTTTTTTTCGAGACAACGGTAAATGACATCAAAAACAAAAGATTTCTTTGGTAGATTTTAAGTATATATGAGTAAAAAACCATGGCACTAAAACGGTTAAAAAATTGTTATTATCGAAAATATAAAGCCTAAATGATGCAGTATGGGATATGCTTTTATTTATTATTATATCTATATTAATATATAATTTACGATTACTACATTTGGAGATATATGCACTCAAAATTTATGACATATTTCTATTACATTATACTCAAGTTATGCCATTAAAATGTAGTTCTACATCAAAAATGTACATCTATTGTTTCTATTAATGAATTATTTCTTACCTGCAGGAAAGGTCTGGAACTTTTTAAAATTTAAAGTTTTTACCTAATCTTAATCTCCACTCATTCTACAAGGCGTGTTTTTAAAGTAAGTACCGTTTTGACATAAAAAACAACAATTAAATTTTTTCCAAAAATAATTTATTCACTTGAAAGACCATACTTTACTTTTCTACATAATTCCCATTACTGTTGAGGCATTTATCGTATCTTGGGACCAGCTTTTGTATGCCATCGTCAAAGAAGATTGCCGCCTGATTAGACAACCACTGCTTCACAGTCGTTTTCACTTTGTCATCATCGGAATGGCGCTGCCCCGCCAGATGCTTCTTCAAGTACATAAACAAATGGTAGTCGCTCGGCGCTAGATCGGGACTGTATGGAGGGTGGTCCAATTGTTCCCAGCCAAAAGAAGTGATAAGGTGTTGTGTTCGATTTTCTGTGTGTGGACGGGCATTATCGTGGAGCAAAACGACACCTGCACTCAGCATGCCACGCCTTTTGTTTTGAATTGCGCGGCGCAGTTTTTGTAAAGTCGCACAGTACGCTGCCGCATTGATCATGTCGCCGCGAGTCAAAAAATCGACCAGCAACACACCCTTTCTGTCCCAAAACACAGTGCACATGATTTTCTGAGCAGAAATTTTTTGTTTGAATTTCACTTTCCTAGGGGATGATGAATGCCGCCATTCCATTGATTGCTGCTTCGATTCCGGTGTAACGTAGGCTACCCATGTTTCATCGCCTGTGACAATATGGCTTAGAAAATCATCCCTCTCGTTGCTGTATCGTTCGAGAAAACTCAATGCACTGCCCAATCTTTTGGTTTTGTGCTCATCAGTCAACATTTTTGGCACCCAGCGTGAACACAATTTCCGATAATTTAAACGTTCGGACACCATTTCGTAAAGAACACTTCTGGAGACAGCAGGAAACTTTTCAGCTAAGGACGAAATCGTGAATCGTCTGTTCTCTTTCACTTTACAGTTCACTTTTTGAATCAGTTTATCGGTAATGACTGAAGGTCTCCCACTTCGTTCCTCATCATGAATATTTGTACGGCCATCTTTAAAGGCCCTAACCCATTTCCGCACCATTCCATCACTCATAATGTTTTCACCATACACTTCACTGATTTGGTAATGAATGTCAACTGATTTGAAGCCTTGAGCACAGAGAAACCGTATTACAGCACGCACTTCACAGTCGCCGGGATTCTCAATAGGTGGAGGCATTTTAAAATCACGCAAACAGATGTAGACTCGATCGGATGGTTCTGTAATGGTGTCTGTGGCTTCCCAACAGATGTAGCTACACGGCGACCGCAGCGCTGCGGCGGCGTAATTTAAAAACGGTACTTACTTTAAAAATACGCCTCATATTACATACTCTACAATCCTCTTAGATCTTTTCAGATTGAAGTTTTCCACAATTAACCACTTTAATCATATTTCTCCATTTTTTTATTTTTTTCATCTCCAAAACTCTTCAACAAAATATATTTGCAGGCTATTCCAGCACTGGCAAGAAGTAATTTCTTTTACAATATCCTTTTTATTCATTATTATATTTTAAAATTTTTCTACCATCGTAAATTTCATGATACAGCAATATTTACTTGTTCATTTACAAAACTTTGATATACGCAAACCAAGTTAATGAGATGGTTATGTCAATTTAGTATAATATCCATTCATTTCAATGGTATGATTATATTTTCTGAGAACAAGTTGTATAATGGATAGACAAATTTTAAAGATATTTTAACAGTAAGTAGTAAAGCATGAGCTGCCTTTCTTTACTGAAAAAAAGTTTAGTATAAGTCCTCAATGTAGATATGCCCCCATGGTCTGACACCCGCACTGAATGTTTGAAAAAGTGATATAATATATTTGAACTAAATAAGGCGTCCTTAATCATGAATTGAAATAACTCTAGTCTGCTATTGAATAAATCATATTATTTATTTACTTTTGTATATAGAAACTTGAATGCCACTGATATATATATGACGTTATTGGATAATATGAATCTTTAACTATCAGTCTCAAATCTCCAATATTCCACCTGTTCAAATTGAATTTAAATTAAAATTGGATGATATTTACAATATTTAGATTGTCATAAAACAATCTTTTCATGTATATTGGCTTTTCTTACTCTGCAAAAACCTTCCTTCTCCATTGCTTTTTTTCTCAAACGCACTCGGAAAATAAGCGTTCAAAGGAGGCCAGTAAAAAGAGGCCAGAGTTACAGAAATAAAGTACCATTTTTAAAAAAGTGCATTTTTAGTATCAAACAAGCAAACAATTCAGGGATTGACAATCAGGAAAGAACAAAAAATAAAATACAACTTTTAACTACAAAAAACAATTATGAGCAAAGTGTTCCTTTTTTATAAAAATAAAGATCAAATTGTCACTTTTTTAATGGTTTTTTTTCTCTATCATCTGGCTAATTTTATGCAATCTTTTTTATTTTATTTCTGTTGTTCACTTTATTTATGCGTAACACCATTTTAACATGCACTCAATGCTCTTATTTATGATTAATTTTTTTATTTTATGTTTTTTCAATTTGCTGCACTTAAAGAACTGTGTGAACGGCTCAATGGGTCATTTATTTATTTTCTTAAAGTGTTACACAACATATGCGGTCTAAGGTGAGGGTACGCGCACACAGTCTCGTTTGGACACATTTTTGTGACGGTTGTGAAGTTTTACTGTATAATTTTAAACTTATGACGTTTAGACGTTCTTTTACTGATATAGAGCCTCCTCGGCTTTGCTAGAAATGCAGCATGCATAATATATACTTTTTACGTAATAAATAGATGGAACATGTTAACACTTCTGCTGAAGACTCGTGCGTAAATACATTTGAAAATTTCCAATCTGAAAGTAGAAGATCAACAATTTTTGCATTTTATATAGGCGAAAAAACTGCTAAATATTTCAATATTTCCTGAAATATTAACCAAATTCAGTCTTGCGTTTGTATGATCTTTGTGAGATCCTAATCCTGTGCTCTATGTTATATAGCACAGGATTAGTTTTCAATATTTCAATTAATTAATCGATTTTCTCTGATATTTTCGCTCAAGAAACATGCGTTCAGGTGTGCCAATTCACAACTCACTGCCGCAAAACCTATTCCGTTAGCAATCGTAAAAGGGGAGGGGCATGCTGTTAGCAATCATGAAAGGGACGGGCGACCGTGCAGCACACCGCCAGTTGCCTGCGTATATTTGAATAATTCCATACTTCAAGGGTCATGAGATCAGTCCACCATCAGGCCTGCCACTACAGACCGCATCTGTTTTTGTGATGCTTAACACCTTCAATGTACTGCATTGTGAAATGTACAGTTTAGACTTATTCACAGACAAAACCATATGAAGAAACCAGTGACCTAGTACACGATGATTTTTCGCGCTCCGATGTTTGTAGTGTGATTGCATAAAAGCCCACCGATATAATTTTGCTTACTAATAATATTGCCATAAATTTTAAAACGTTAATTTGAAAAGTATATTGATTATATTGTTAGTTATTAATATTATATTTAAAATATGTACCTATGACCCGATAAAACTGAAATAATGGTCTTTTTTATCTTACAACATGAAAATTAGTTCGAAGAACTTATACATAATAAATTATATATTTTTTTGTACAATCAGCTAACTTTCAAAGAACATTTTGATAATTTTGGAATGTACATAATGGATTTCTGTGCAAGAAAAACTCCATACATGAGCTTTAACTTCATCAAGTTTGTCATCTGGGATTATATTCTTATGACGATGTCATGTGAAGCTGAATATATCCATAGAATGTAATTTTATAACAAATGGTCTGAATAAACTTGCGAGTATCACCAAATGTACGCATCAAGCCGAATTTTTTGCGAATCTTGGCCTAGGATATTGCTTGCTATATTTGTTGCCTCAATTTTTTGGGAGAAACCTTACTAGATTTCTTTATATTTGTTCCTATACATTTTTTCATGCATTCAGCCTTTTTGATATAAGTGACAAGTTTCTAGTACTCATCTAAATGTTTCATTTTCAAGTCTTGACGAATTTGCTCTATATTTTTGTCGAGAGTCGAGAAATTCACGAAATGTGTGAGTTTTACCTTTTCCTGACTTATTTGTATATTTCAAGCCTTCTTTCGGAAATAACAGCTCTTTTCAAAGCGATTCTTTTCTGTATGTTTCCTTCGTTCTTTCTCAGATTTTCTTGGCTTTTTTTTCTCTTTTGTCTGGTCATACTGTTATTGTTTCAAAAAGAACAACCAGCTTCATTTAATGAATGCTGTTCTATTTTAGCTGAACTTGAATCGGTTTCTTCGATGATCGTAGGTACATGTATGACTTTAGTTTTCTACTTCTTTCTATTCGACGGTGAACTGTCATCCCCGCTGTTCGAACTTTCACCAGGACTGAGGATAAAGACGTCCTTGTTACTTGAACGTCCAAAATCACCATCATACCACCTGGAAAATATAATGTTGTCTGTAGCGGTACAATTTCATATCAGTTTCCCTTGCCCCATCATTAATTTCATTTCTATCATCTGTATTCACTCTTTATTCCACTATCTCAAAATCTTCAATCACATTTTCTTGGCCATCAATAAATGTAGATGACTCCTGTCTAAATGCATCATAAGGAAAATATTAATAACATCCTGAATGTAGTTTCATTCTGGATGATATTACTATTTTACTTCTCGAGCAAAATGTTGGAATATTTTCCAGACAAAATTATTACTGTATTTTCTTTATTTTTCAATCTCATATTAGAAAATATCATTCAATAAAATTCAAAAGGAAAAACGAAACTCTTACAACCTCACCCACATGCCCGTCTGTCCCAGCCAATTTTCATAAAAACCATTTGATGTAGAAACTTGTAGTAGGACATAATAATAAAGCCTTTTAATCCGTACATATCTCTAGCTAACATTCAAAAATATTTTACCCCCTTTTTAGCGGAATAGTATGTTACCCCTTATTTTAGAAAATACTCTGTAAAAATATAAAAATAATAAAGTTTTTTTAAAACCTATACAAACATTCTAAGAAGCGATAATGATAATTTTATATGTCACAGTTTTTGACACATTTGTAATAATATATGTACTCCCATACTTAATTATATATAGTTTTATTAAATATTTATTATGCTAGAAAGTTGATATTTATTATGACTTACAGTAAATAAAGTAATTTAATTTCAAATAAGGTAAGGAATCAAACTAACATTTAGATGTTCGTGGCTGTGTGTAGCGTTATTGTGATTAATATTTTAATTTTCCTGAAAAGTAAAATTAATTTTTCTTTTACGGTTATACATCTTTTTCATTCAATTAATAAATAAATTTTGAACTTTTGCCGTCTTTTTGGCAGTAGCATGTTTCCACACTTCTAAAATTGCTGGCCTCCCCTACAAAAAATAGAATCAAATGTTTTTTAACATTTTCCTTTGAAACAGACTGTTTTGCCGTTCAACTAACAAGTAATAATTGGATGGTACCAGATTTAGAAAATTTTATGGAACGAAGTTCCTTATTGCACGTTGCGAAAGGGGGCTAGACGGAAAAAATTAAGACCAAAAGTTGTAACGACACTTTTTGCTATAGTTGCGAGCGGGCGCGCTGCAAGCCGTGTGGCGTGCGCGTGTTTCTCTGTCTGTCTCTCTCTTTCTATTTCGCATTGAACAGTGTGGTGTCGCGGCGATTATTTTTGTTGAGTGTATACAGGTTTTTTGTACATAATAAATAATAAAAAATAATAACAATAATTATTATTATAACTTAAAAGAAATAAAATTTTATTACAATTCCTTCACTAATTAACCGAAAGGAACTTCGTTCCATCCGGGTGTCCCTTGACACCTCACAAGTTTTTTTTAAATACGGATTTTAAAATCAAAAAAGAAATATTTTTGTATTCCTAGAATTTTAGTAATTTAAGTATATATATATAGTAATTTAAGTTTTTCAAATCACAAATTCCAAATAACCGAACTGGCAGACAGACAGGTATTTGAGTGATCTTGTAGGCGTTCAGATTTTCAGTTAGCGACATGGAACTTTAAAAACATTAAAAACATACCTGTTAATAAATGAATTTACATTACAGGTAATTAAAATGTACACTTGGGAAAAGCCATTTGATGCAGTTGTAAAGTTGGCCAGGCGCAATGAAATAGACAAAATAACGAAGGCTAATTACCTGCGAGGCATCTTGACATCGTTCATGCTGTTCACAGAGCGCTGTGCATTATATCTGACGCTGCTCTGCTACACATTACTCGGCTACCAGATCAAGGCTAATGTGGTGAGCGGTAGTGTTTTTTTTTGACTACTTAATTTGATGGTGATCTATAAATGGTTCTGTACAAATGTCACAAACCATTTAATTATCAGCTAATAGTTTTTTTAAATCTATATGTGATGCATCGGTTAAGTAATAAGAATAATTTAATAATTCATCTTAGCCTGTATATAACTTGGAATTATTGAATACTGCAATATAGTATGCTAGTACTAATCTACTGTTAATGTTTCGAAGTATTCCCATAGCTCGGAGTATTTTACATCTATATTCTTAGTCTTAAGTACACATAGGTTTGAACTTCACCTTGAAAATCTTCCCACCTTACTAATCCCCAAACATGATACTTCCTTTTACAAATATTCCATCACTGTATGTACTGCCAAAATGTGGAACAGATTAGATCGTGCTACCCGGAATGCTCCGTCATTCAAAGGTCGTCTGAAAAAGTAATTATTTTCGTAATTCCCATTCGTAATGCCACTTTTCCTCCCTGGTTTTCCCTCCTGAATCCTGTCCCTCTCCTTTATTCCACTATAATTTTGTCACTATAATTTTATTAATAACCTGTTATTTGTTATTTCTTTGCTTTAACTTCCATTTTATGTATCATTATTTTAACTGTTTACCTGTTTTTTTTTAAATTGTATGCATAATCTATTGCAGTTTTCCACAACACATTATATTTTATCCCTTAATACCTCCGTTGACTGAAAGTGTCATACGTGTACATATATGTTTTATACATTAAAAATCAATAAATAAAGCAAAGCACTTTTACACTGGTAGTCTTGAATTCCACTGTTTGAAGGCGTTACACAGATCAGTTTTAGATATCTATTTCAATATGTCTGTCGTTATATTTTTTCAATACATAATTCTTTCTTCTGTCTAAAATAGTTTCTGATATTTCTGGTTTTCTTGTTAAACTTAAGTTTTTTAAATATGTAAAATTTACTTGTGTTTGATTTGAATTTACACATTATTGAAATATATTATGCATTAAATAAATATAATGTCTAGTTTGTATTTATATTTAATATAAGTTTAATTTAAGCTTAAAATTATTTTAACCTTCCACCGACATTAAATTTATACATAACTTGTCCAGAGTTCTATTTAGTGCTTATGTGAAAAGATTTAATAAGAATATTTTACCTACATAAAAACAATTTTAATTGATCATTTATGTGCTTTTATTGTTAAGTATAAATCTTTACTAATAAAAATCTAATGAAAAATATCCCTAATTATAAATAAATGAGTCATTAACATTAAAATAAATAAATACATAAGACCATACATAACGTTAAGTATGTATGGTATTGTGTATTTTTTTATTATCCGCAAACTTGATTAATTTCCTTCAAAGTTGCAATAAATTATAAACAGACATTACAGATTACTTTTTTAAGAGACAACTGTTAAAAACATATTTATCTCTTTGACCAGTTGAAGTCCACAGTCTTACATAATTTTTTTAAGTCATTTGTTTTTGTATAGTCACTTTTAACAATATACATCATCACTGTAAGTTCTAATTAGTTTATGTCACATTATATTCATAATGGAATTACTAATTTCTAGACTTGATTCACTAGATTCATCACAAAATCACTTGTATTAAAATAAGATTGTTCGTTTTATATCTAGTCTTTTTATCTTTCCTTAATTATTTCCAGATTTATCCACTGACACAGTTCTTCAGCATCATACAAATGAATTTAGCCATTTTACTACCCATGGCTATAATGAACTTGGCCGAGTTGAAAGTTACTGTTAATCGGTTGCAAGAAATTCTACTCTTAGGTGAGTAAATATTGTCCCACGTACAATACCATTGAATTTATATATATATATATATATATATATATATATATATATATCTCAACAGAAATTTTCTTTCTCTAGAACTGACAACAACTTGTCAATTACAAATAAAATTTGCACTACGAGGTTTCCGTAAACATTTTGGCACTTATAAACGTTTAAAAGTTCATAACATTTCTATTAAAGTCTGAGGACCTTATTTACACCCATTTTAATTGCTATATGCTAGCCAGTGCAAAATATGTGGGTAAATAAGATGTAATACTATGAGAAAATTCAAGTTTGTATGTTGCATGGTTTCTGAGGAAATCAGCTGTGATGACAGACGCTTGAGTGATGTTACAAGTGCTCCATTTTTCACTTCGAAATATGAAATGCTAAAAATTGTTTCACCAATCTCGGAGACAATATAAGGTGTAATATAACATTCAAGATATGCTTTTTAAATAATACATTAATTTGAATTTTTACCTTTGAACATCAATTGATATAC
>JAYKKI010000035.1:2500-37500 GCA_039881145.1 Druceiella hillmani | reverse complement strand
TAGGTTTTTAATAACTTTAAATATTTTTATTTTAACTCATTCAATATTAATAACGAATCATAATATTAATATAAATTAATGTAACAAACATTATTATATGAGAAAATCTATTGACAAAAATTCTTCTAAAAGTCCAAAAATTTTTGGAAGAATTTCCAATATTCAATATAGGTACATGTAAACTTCGCGATAACGTGAGTTTTACTTTTCATACACCATGATAACGTTGAACGATACACGATAAACTATTTTACTGTGTATGGCGTCACACAGTCGTATGTATGATATCAACAGAGGATAATTGCGATAACAATGTGGTTTATGTCGATGATTACAACGATATAATTAATTTTCTCGAGATATTCTTCGAAGAGTTCTTCGTCACATCATGTAACTACAAGCTCTTAAATTTTTAAGAGATTGTAGTTACGTTTTGTAGTTACTACAAGAGATTGTAGTTTAGTTTTGTCCAAGAAGCAGTTTTGCTTCATTTAAAAATATTTAAATCGTATTAGGAAAAATAGAGTTATATTAAGGAAACGGAAGCAATAAACTGAAAAACGTGATAATGAATTTTATCGATGCAAAACGCACGCGGATATCACGTTAGGAATTATCTACGCAAAAAAACGCGTGCAGAAAAGATGCTAACACGTTAAAGATATTCCTCACTCGGAATAAAACCCAACCGAATTGCTTATGACCTACGAGTAAGAAATATATAAAAACATTTCTTTACTCGTAGCTTATGACATGTTGGAAAATAGAAATATAATTAATTGTTGTCGATGGACCACACGATATGGAACGTGATGTGGAAGGCCACAACGTTGATATGTTTAGTAATTATACCCGAAATATATGCGGCAATACAGGAGAAAATAAGTTTGTGTTTGGATCGTAAAAGTATCGTCCGTCATCGCTGACGTAATCAAAAATGTTTCACAACAATCAACCCCTAACTATTAGACAGCCGGAGCCCTTAAGTCGCAAAAAGGCTGGAGTAACGCAAATAAGGCCATCCATATATTAAGACATCAGCGCCGCGAGTGGTTCATTTTAAAACTAACGACAAATGTCAAGATAGCGTCTTTTACCTGGATGTTTCATTTCCCTCCTTTCAATACTTTAATAGTTTTAAAATGGTTAATAAATGCCGTGTACTGAATCGTAAAACAAATTACGTCGGTCACGGCACACGCACAGTTTTCTCTTTCCCAAAAAAGGAAGAATTGAAGAAGAGATGGATTGACGCATTTCACCGCCAACATTTAGTATTGAAAATAAAACATTAGAATTTGTTCTTAGTGAAAGTATTTTGAAGTTACAAAAGAAATATGGAAAAAATAAGTTTAATAGTTTTAGTGAATTTCTAGTATGCTTATCTAACTACGAGGTGAGTGAGGATTGGATTGTTGTAAAGAAAGTTGATGTAGTAATATTTGTTATAATTTCTTTGTCGAAAGTCCGTGAA
This sequence comes from Druceiella hillmani, assembly GCA_039881145.1. Lineage (NCBI taxonomy): Eukaryota > Metazoa > Arthropoda > Insecta > Lepidoptera > Hepialidae > Druceiella > Druceiella hillmani. Next base: position 36,026 of record JAYKKI010000035.1, on the reverse strand, counting down.
ATATCAGTTTCAACAACCTTTGATAATAATTTGGAATTAAAATTGTTTTAAAATCATAATGAATGAACGAAATTGTGCATGCACAAAAGATTTGTAATATTAGAGACATTTTTTCAGTACTGAATATCTTTAAAAATTTAAAACACTGGCAAATAGTCTTGATGACACCTGTATATTGTTGATAAGTTAATGAGCGCTTCTATAAATTTAGATGACGACGTCAAATGTAAAAAAGTGGATTTTTTGTGTGAATAGATAAATTAACAGCTTTATGTGTCTTTTCTATTTTCACAGTTCAAAGTTTACAATAAGTAATGTTATCACATCATCAATCAATAGAAACTTTATCAACGTAATCACAGAAAATACAAATTGGAATATCTCCATTAATTAGTTTTAAAATTATTTCATAATTATATCGAATTTGTCTCAATCAACTTAACCTTATGATTTATGATTAATTTTAAGTACACTAGAGAACGTAACATTTTTATTTTAAATTGTGTTAATGAAAAGAGATAAGAATTATAGTTGAGGAATTGGATGCCATAATTCAGTGCTCGACTATAATAAAAATTTGTCAAGAATACCATGGAGAATAACAAAACCATCCAAAATTATCTACTAAAAAATTATCAACACAAAGTCCAGAAAAAACGAAACAGGCCGCTAGTTATCTGATTTTCCAAAAACTTGTCTTTATGACATATGGAATCATTCAGGAATATTATCTTGAAGAATAAAAAAACAAATATAATAATAAACCTTTTTAATTTTTAATTATAAAATGATTACATTTTCATATAGAGCTGATATTAGCAGGAAACGCGCCGCTGCTCTGATATTGTTTCTTTTCTTTAAACCCATTGATATTATCTTTCTCTCTACTGTTTTATTGTACTGTGTTATATTATGAAAATAAACTGTATTTTTCGTTGTTTGTTTTTTAAATATAATTTCAAATTAAATTGAATTTAATAACATGAAAAGCAAAAAAATTAGTTATAATTACTTTTTTTAACTTACTTTTTTATAACTTTACTTTTTTATAACTTTATTAACAACAAAAAAGGAAAACTACAAACTTTTTAATTTATTTTAGTCTATTATATTTTATTTCACCTCACGCTTATCGTTACTTGCGCAATACTGCTTTTTTACACATGCCTCATCCTAACACTCTTCAAGACATTTGTTCGAAATATAACTGCAATCCAAAAGATGAACAGTCTGGCTACAATTTTCTTATATATATTAAGCAATAGTTCAGACTTTTAAACCAATCAGTTCATATTGTTACTTTCATGATGGATGAAATTTATCTAAAGCTCTATTTTGATTACAAAACAGGTAATATCGCAGGCATGTCTTATACTAACCAACAAGCTGCAACTACAGCGCACGTTTTTGTGATACAAAGTCTATTCAGCTCATTTAAAGAAGTTGTCTATTTTACCAGTAAACAATATTAATGGTGCAGATTCATACCAATATATTAAAAAGTTGTAACAGGCTTGCATGCTACAGGTTTTAATGTTGTATGTGTAGATAGTGACAATAATTATGTGAATAAGAAAGCTATGTCGTATTTCAATTCACCACCTAAATTTGACATAGTATATCAACATCCTGCTGATAAAAGTAAACCATTATTTTAAATTTTTCATACTGTACATATTTTAGAATGACTATATATTAGATATTTTAGACTTACCCAAAAGAATCATACATTTATTTATCCAAATTTTGATGATTTCCTTGATACATGTAATAATAACATTGCTTCTTTTGCTGACATCAAATTTTTATAAGACTTAGAAAATTGTAATTTAGTTAAGTATGCTCATACTTTAAATCTCAAGTCCTTGAATCCTAGTAACTTCGACTGTCAGAATGTAAAATTAGTATTAAATGTATTTAAAGAGCATGTTCACAATGGTTTATTAGTAATCGGTAGGCAACATAAATTGCAATACTATGAAACTACTGCAAAATTTGTCAATTTTATCTTAAATTTTTAATGTAAGAACATTGTTTTAAGGATAAGAGATTATTAAACGCTTTAATGAAGCCACTTTCATCTAATGAAGAAATTTATAAGTTTTTAATGCAATGTTTAGCACGGTTAGATAATTGGGAAAGTTTACAAAAATAAGTGATAATTGATTAACGAAACAGACACATTTAGCATTTAGTCATTCTACTTATGCTTTTCTACAAATAACTGAATATTGTTGTAATGAACTAAATTTTAAATTTGTATTACCCGGAAGAAATCAAAACCAAAACAATATTCTAAGCCATCAGGGCTTAGAATATTGTTTTGGTAAATATAGGACTATGGCCAGTTCACAGTATTTAGTTTCAACAAAGGCAGGTATTTGAAATACAGTCGAAGCTTAGAATTCAATCGTTATTACTGTTAACACTGACATCTGAAACTTTTGGTAAATTTAATGTTAATGTAATTGACCTTAATTGTAAAATGTTAAAGAACAGTAATTGTTATGAATACAATATGAATGAAAATTGCAATAGTTTTAATATTTCTCTATCTAAGAAGATATTTTAAATCTTCTAACATATTAACTTATATTGCTGAACACTGTACAAGATCATATTTCAATAATAATACTTGTAAGATGTACCTTGACTATTTAGTTTTAAGAAATTAACAAATCCATGCAGATAAAAAATGTGACTATGAATTGACAAAAAATTTAGATAGAGGAGGATTGTTATTGCCTCATTCAAATATTGTAAATGTAATTGTATTTAATTATATTATTGTAAATAAGTTAATTTCTAAACAATACGAACAACAATTTTTAAAATGTGACAATCAAAAACATCTGGTTTTAAATATAACAACGTCTACAAAAATAGTAAATCTATATGATTTCCTTCCTCTGTCACTTTTATTGTAATGTATTCTGTTAGTAATATTATGTTTCATATTATAAAAATATGTACAAACATATTTTTAAATAATTATAACAAGGGTAAACATGATATTTTAAGTAGGGAAACAAATAATAAGAAAAGAAACTTATAAACATTGTCTAAATAAGTTGTAATTTTGTTAATTCAGATAGATAAATTAATTTTCCCATTATACAGATTGTAAATTAATTTTTCCAGCATACAGTTTCAAATAAATTATAATTTTAATAATATATTGTAACATCATAAATTAAAAACAATTTTCTTTATTTTTTCTGGACTATTTGGTAATATCTGTAAATGCTTAATTTGTATATTTGGAAAATAAAATTGTTTTTGAGTTGAAATACATCCCCTTTCGGTGTAATATAAAACATATTGGTAAGATAGTAAATTTTTAATTCAAGATAAATATATTCTCTTAAAAAATCTAGTTAAATCTAGTTTCATTTATTTTATGAAGAGTTGATGCAACTTGAAGTAATTGTTAATTGATTATTAGTAACTATAAGTAGAAAAATAAAAAAATATGAAGAAAACATTATGTACACTTTCTAAATAAGTTGTAATTTTGTTAATTAGGATAGATAATTGGAAATTAATTTTTCCATTGCACATTTTTAAATAGATGGTAATGTTAATAGCATATTGTAACATTATAAGTTAAAGATAATTGAAGTAATATATTTACCAGTAAATGCTAAGTTTGTATATTTGGAAAATAAAATTGTTTTTGAGTAGAAATAAATTTGCTTTCGGTGTAATATAAAAAATATTGGTAATGATTGTACATTTTTAATTCAAAATAAATATATTCTCTTAAAAATAAAAATGTTTCATTTCTTTTATGAAGAGTTGACTTAACTTTAAGTAATTATTAATTGATTATTAGTAAATGTATTATAAGAAAAACAAATAATGTGAAGAAAATAATATGTACACTGTTTAAATAAGTTGTAATTTTGTTAATTAGAATAGATAACTGTAAATAAATTTTATCATTTGTACAGTTTTAAATAAATTGTAATGTTAATAACACCAAAAATAAAAATAATTTTCTTTATTGTTTATCGACTATCTGATAATACATATATCTGTAAATGCTAAGTTTGTATGTTTAAAAAATTAAATTGTTTTTTGAGTTGATATAAATCCGCTTTCGGTGTTATATAAAACATATTGGTATTGATTGTAAATTTTTAATTCAAGATAAATATATTCTCTTTAAAAATCTGGATGTTTAATTTCTTTTATGATGAGTTGATGCAACTTTAAGTAATTATTAATTGATTATTAACAAATATAAGTAGAAAAACAAAAAATATGAAGAAAAAATTATGTACCTTTTCTAAATAAGTTGTAATTTTGTTAATTAGGATAGATAATTGTAAATTAATTTTTCCATTGTACAGTTTTAAATAGATGGTAATGTTAATAACATATTGTAACATTATAAGTTAAAGATAATTTTTTATGGACTGTCTAGTAATATATTTATGTCTAAATGCTAAGTTTGTTTATTTGGGAAATAAAATTGTTTTTGAGTTGAAATAAATCTAGTTTTGGTGTAATATAAAAAATATTGGTATTGATTGTAAATTTTTAATTCAAAATAAATGTATTCGCTTAAATATCAGGATGTTTCATTTCTTTTATGAAGAGATGACTTAACTTTAGGTAAATATTAATTGATTATTAATAAATGTATTATAAGTAGAAAAACAAATAATATGAAGAAAAAATTATGTACACTGTCTAAATAAGTTGTAATTTTGTTAATTAGGATAGATAACTGTAAATAAATGTTATCATTGTACAGTTTTAAATAAATTGTAATGTTAATAACATATTGTATCATCATAAATAAAAATCATTTTCTTTATTTTTTATGGATTATGTAAAATATATTTATCCGTAAATGCTAAGTTTGTACTCCTTTCAGTGTAATATACAAAATATTGGTAATGATTGTAAATTTTTAATTTTTTAATAAATATATTCTCTTAAAAAAATCTAGATGTTTCATTTCTTTTATAAAGAGTTGACCTAATATTAAATAATTATTAATAAATATAAGTAGAAAAACAATATGAAGGTAAAAATATGTACGCTATCTAAATAAGTTGTAATTTTGTTAATTAGGATAGATAATTCTAAATTAATTTCCATTGTACAGTTTTAAATATATGGTAATGTTAATAATATATTGTAATATTATACAATAAAAATTATTTTCTTTATTTTTTAAGGACTATCTGGTAATATGTTTATCTGTAAATGCTAAGTTTTTATATTTGGGAAATAAAATGGTTTTTTAGTTCTGCTTTTGGCGTAATATAAAAAATATTGGTAATTATTGTAAGTTTTTAATTCAAAATATTCTCTTCAAAAATCTGGATGTTCCATTTAATTTATGAATAGTTGACCTAACTTTAAGTAATTATTAATTGTTTATTAATAAATATAAGTAGAAAAACAAAAAATTATGTACACTGTCTAAATAAGCTGTAATATTGTTAATTTGGATAGATAATTGTAAATAAATTTTTCCATTAAATAGATGGTAATGTTAATAATATATTGTAACATCATAAATTAAAAATAATTTTCTTTATTTTTTATGGACTATCCGGTAATATATTTATCTGTAAATGCTAAGTTTGTATATTTTGAAAATGAAATTATTTTTGAATTGAAATAAATCTGCTTTCGGTCTAATATAAGAAATATTGGCAATGATTGTAAATTTTTAATTCAAAATAAATATATAATTTTCAAATAACTGGGTCCTTCATTTCTTTTATGAATAGTTGACCTAACTCCAAGTAATTACTAATTAATATAAGTAGAAAAATAAATAATATGACGAAAAAATTATGTGGGCAGTCTAAATAAATTGTAATTTTGTTATTTTGATAGATAATTGAAAATTAATTTTTCCATTGTACAGTTTTAAATTTGTAATGTTGATAAATTAAATATAGTTTTCTTCATATTTTATGGACTATCTGGAAACATATATTATTGCAACTTCTGTAGTTTGAATATTTGAAAAATGAAATTGTTTTCAGTTGAAATAAATATGTTTTTGTTATACTGTTAAATATATTGGTAATGTTTATAAATGTTTAATTTACAATATATATGTCCTCTGCCAAAATCTGGAGGTTTTATTTAAGAGTTGAAAAATTTTTAAGTATGTATTCACATGTTCCAGGTTTACATTGAAAAAGTTATTTAATATAACGGATTAAACAATTTTTGTAATAATAGTAGTTATTATAATGTTTTCCAAAAAATTGTATTATTTTTAAATTTATCGTTCGAAATTACGGCGCGCTCTTTTTGTTTTCAATGAACTTTTATGGTAACGCGTCAAGACAGCGCTCTGAACTTCTCTACTAGTAAGTCTTGGTACAAAAGAGCGTCTAGCTCTTTAAAGGTTGTGCCTACCTAATAATAGATGGCGTTAATAATGACGACCCAGTTCGTAGCATTTAAAATTTTTTAACTTGTATTGCACCTACCTAAACAAGACGTCTGCTTATTACAACAGTACGCTATCGTGTATCCATGATATGATGCAAACCTAATTTTGATGTTACGTTCACAAGAGGCTTTATCCGCAGCCGGTTCACGCGGAAACCAGAAATGAGTTAATAGATTTATTTTCATACTTTTTTCATTTTTATTATAAACCTTTTTGTGTTTTTTTATATATTTGATGGTCACTTATTTACTTGATTGTTTATTTTTTAAAAACATATTTTTTTAACTAGTAAGAGCTTCTTTACACACTACATTTATGGGTATTATATTATGGGAGTAGATTATATCACTATTTACAATAAACCGCGACGTGCCATATAAACCATTCAAAATTGTTTAAATAGGCACTAAATAGCGGAAAATTGCAAAAAATGAGAAAAATTATGAAATTTAAAAAAAATTGAAAAAAAGTCGAAAAATAGCAAAAATAGCAAAAATTAATGCAAGAAGCGTAAAGCCAATCTAAATTAACCTAATCTGACCTAACCTAACCTAACCCAACCTAACCTAACCTAACTTAACCTAACCTAAAGTAACTTAACATAACTTGACCTAGCCTAGACTAATCGAAGCTAAGGAAAACTCAAAAGTCAAAACTGGTGAAAGTTGTTTAAATAGGCACTAAACAGTGGAAAATTGCAAAAAATAGGAAACAATTATGAAATTTTTAGAAAATTGAATAAGAATCGAAAAATGGCGAAATTAGCAAAAAATTGTCAGATTGGACAAAAATAGCAGAAATCACTGCAAGAAGCGAAAAGCCAATCTAAATAACCTAATCTGACCTAACCTAACGTAACCCAACCTAACCTAACCTAACTTAACGAAACCTGACCTTAATTAACATACACTGACCTAGCCCAGATTAATCGAAGCTTAAAGAAAACTAAAAAGACAAAAATTGTCAAAATTGTTTGAATTAACACAAAATAGTGGAAAATGTCAAAAAATCGGAAAACAATGATGGAATTTCAAAAAATTTACCAAAGATCGAAAAATGCGCGAATTTGGGGAATAATGGCGAAAAAGGCAAAAAATTTTCAAATTCGCCAAAAATAGCAAAAATCACTGCAAGAAGCGTAAAGCTAATCTAAATTCTTTTAATTTGACGTAACCTAACCCAACCTAGCCTAACTTAACTTAACCTAACCTAATTTAACATAAAGTGACCTACCCTAGATTAATAGAAGCTAAGGAAAACTCAAAATTCAAAAATTGTCAAAATTGTTTAAATAGGGACAAAATATTGGAAAATTTCATAAAATAGGAAACAATTTTAAAAAAGAACAACTATAAAAAAATGTCGAAATTGGCAAAAAGGACAAAAATTGTCAAAATGGGCAAAAATAGCAAAAATCTCTGCAAGCAGTGTAAAGCCAACCTAAATAATTGAATCTAACGTAACGCAACCTAACTTAACCTAACTTAATCAAACCTAACCTAAATTAACATACACTGACCTAGCCCAGACTAATCGAAGCTTAGGAAAACTAATAAGACATAAATTGTCAAAATTGTTTGAATTAATACAAAACAGTGGAAAATGTAAAAAAATCGGAAAATAATGATGGAATTTCAAAAAATTTACCAAATATCGAAAAATGGCGAATTTGGGGAATAATGGCGAAAAAGGCAAAAAATTTTCAAATTCGCCAAAAATAGCAAAAATCACTGAAAGAAGCGTAAAGCAAATCTAAATTCTTTTAATTTGACGTAACCTAACCCAACCTAACCCAACCTAGCCTAACTTAACTTAACCTAACCTAATTTAACATAACGTGACCTACCCTAGATTAATAGAAGCTAAGGAAAACTCAAAATTCAAAAATTGTCAAATTTTTTTAAATAGGGACAAAATATTGGAAAATTTCATAAAATAGGAAAAAATTTTAAAAAAAGAACAACAATAAAAAAATGTCGAAATTGGCAAAAAGGACAAAAATTGTCAAAATGGGCAAAAATAGCAAAAATCTCTGCAAGCAGTGTAAAGCCAACCTAAATAATTGAATCTAACGTAATGCAACCTAACCTAACCTAACTTAATCAAACCTAACCTAAATTAACATACACTGACCTAGCCCAGACTAATCGAAGCTTAGGAAAACTAATAAGACAAAAATTGTCAAAATTGTTTGAATTAATACAAAACAGTGGAAAATGTAAAAAAATCGGAAAATAATGATGGAATTTCAAAAAATTGACCAAATATCGAAAAATGGCGAATTTGGGGAATAATGGCGAAAAAGGCAAAAAATTTTCAAATTCGCCAAAAATAGCAAAAATCACTGAAAGAAGCGTAAAGCAAATCTAAATTCTTTTAATTTGACGTAACCTAACCCAACCTAACCCAACCTAGCCTAACTTAACTTAACCTAACCTAATTTAACATAACGTGACCTACCCTAGATTAATAGAAGCTAAGGAAAACTCAAAATTCAAAAATTGTCAAAATTTTTTAAATAGGGACAAAATATTGGAAAATTTCATAAAATAGGAAAAAATTTTAAAAGAACAACTATAAAAAAATGTCGAAATTGGCAAAAAGGACAAAAATTGTCAAAATGGGCAAAAATAGCAAAAATCTCTGCAAGCAGTGTAAAGCCAACCTAAATAATTGAATCTAACGTAACGCAACCTAACCTAACCTAACTTAACGAAACCTGACCTTAATTAACATACACTGACCTAGCCCAGATTAATCGAAGCTTAAAGAAAACTAAAAAGACAAAAATTGTCAAAATTGTTTGAATTAACACAAAATAGTGGAAAATGTCAAAAAATCGGAAAACAATGATGGAATTTCAAAAAATTTACCAAAGATCGAAAAATGCGCGAATTTGGGGAATAATGGCGAAAAAGGCAAAAAATTTTCAAATTCGCCAAAAATAGCAAAAATCACTGAAAGAAGCGTAAAGCTAATCTAAATTCTTTTAATTTGACGTAACCTAACCCAACCTAACCCAACCTAGCCTAACTTAACTTAACCTAACCTAATTTAACATAAAGTGACCTACCCTAGATTAATAGAAGCTAAGGAAAACTCAAAATTCAAAAATTGTCAAAATTTTTTAAATAGGGACAAAATATTGGAAAATTTCATAAAATAGGAAACAATTTTAAAAAAAGAACAACTATAAAAAAATGTCGAAATTGGCAAAAAGGACAAAAATTGTCAAAATGGGCAAAAATAGCAAAAATCTCTGCAAGCAGTGTAAAGCCAACCTAAATAATTGAATCTAACGTAACGCAACCTAACCTAACCTAACTTAATCAAACCTAACCTAAATTAACATACACTGACCTAGCCCAGACTAATCGAAACTTAGGAAAACTAATAAGACATAAATTGTCAAAATTGTTTGAATTAATACAAAACAGTGGAAAATGTAAAAAAATCGGAAAATAATGATGGAATTTCAAAAAATTGACCAAATATCGAAAAATGGCGAATTTGGGGAATAATGGCGAAAAAGGCAAAAAATTTTCAAATTCGCCAAAAATAGCAAAAATCACTGAAAGAAGCGTAAAGCTAATCTAAATTCTTTTAATTTGACGTAACCTAACCCAACCTAACCCAACCTAGCCTAACTTAACTTAACCTAACCTAATTTAACATAACGTGACCTACCCTAGATTAATAGAAGCTAAGGAAAACTCAAAATTCAAAAATTGTCAAAATTTTTTAAATAGGGACAAAATATTGGAAAATTTCATAAAATACGAAAAAATTTTAAAAAAAGAACAACAATAAAAAAATGTCGAAATTGGCAAAAAGGACAAAAATTGTCAAAATGGGCAAAAATAGCAAAAATCTCTGCAAGCAGTGTAAAGCCAACCTAAATAATTGAATCTAACGTAACGCAACCTAACCTAACCTAACTTAATCAAACCTAACCTAAATTAACATACACTGACCTAGCCCAGACTAATCGAAGCTTAGGAAAACTAATAAGACATAAATTGTCAAAATTGTTTGAATTAATACAAAACAGTGGAAAATGTAAAAAAATCGGAAAATAATGATGGAATTTCAAAAAATTGACCAAATATCGAAAAATGGCGAATTTGGGGAATAATGGCGAAAAAGGCAAAAAATTTTCAAATTCGCCAAAAATAGCAAAAATCACTGCAAGAAGCGTAAAGCTAATCTAAATTCTTTTAATTTGACGTAACCTAACCCAACCTAACCCAACCTAGCCTAACTTAACTTAACCTAACCTAATTTAACATAAAGTGACCTACCCTAGATTAATAGAAGCTAAGGAAAACTCAAAATTCAAAAATTGTCAAAATTGTTTAAATAGGGACAAAATATTGGAAAATTTCATAAAATAGGAAACAATTTTAAAAAAGAACAACAATAAAAAAATGTCGAAATTGGCAAAAAGGACAAAAATTGTCAAAATGGGCAAAAATAGCAAAAATCTCTGCAAGCAGTGTAAAGCCAACCTAAATAATTGAATCTAACGTAACGCAACCTAACCTAACCTAACTTAATCAAACCTAACCTAAATTAACATACACTGACCTAGCCCAGACTAATCGAAGCTTAGGAAAACTAATAAGACATAAATTGTCAAAATTGTTTGAATTAATACAAAACAGTGGAAAATGTAAAAAAATCGGAAAATAATGATGGAATTTCAAAAAATTGACCAAATATCGAAAAATGGCGAATTTGGGGAATAATGGCGAAAAAGGCAAAAAATTTTCAAATTCGCCAAAAATAGCAAAAATCACTGCAAGAAGCGTAAAGCTAATCTAAATTCTTTTAATTTGACGTAACCTAACCCAACCTAACCCAACCTAGCCTAACTTAACTTAACCTAACCTAATTTAACATAAAGTGACCTACCCTAGATTAATAGAAGCTAAGGAAAACTCAAAATTCAAAAATTGTCAAAATTGTTTAAATAGGGACAAAATATTGGAAAATTTCATAAAATAGGAAACAATTTTAAAAAAGAACAACTATAAAAAAATGTCGAAATTGGCAAAAAGGACAAAAATTGTCAAAATGGGCAAAAATAGCAAAAATCTCTGCAAGCAGTGTAAAGCCAACCTAAATAATTGAATCTAACGTAACGCAACCTAATTTAACCTAACTTAATCAAACCTAACCTAAATTAACATACACTGACCTAGCCCAGACTAATCGAAGCTTAGGAAAACTAATAAGACAAAAATTGTCAAAATTGTTTGAATTAATACAAAACAGTGGAAAATGTAAAAAAATCGGAAAATAATGATGGAATTTCAAAAAATTGACCAAATATCGAAAAATGGCGAATTTGGGGAATAATGGCGAAAAAGGCAAAAAATTTTCAAATTCGCCAAAAATAGCAAAAATCACTGAAAGAAGCGTAAAGCTAATCTAAATTCTTTTAATTTGACGTAACCTGACCCAATCTAACCCAACCTAGCCTAACTTAACTTAACCTAACCTAATTTAACATAACGTGACCTACCCTAGATTAATAGAAGCTAAGGAAAACTCAAAATTCAAAAATTGTCAAAATTTTTTAAATAGGGACAAAATATTGGAAAATTTCATAAAATAGGAAAAAATTTTAAAAGAACAACTATAAAAAAATGTCGAAATTGGCAAAAAGGACAAAAATTGTCAAAATGGGCAAAAATAGCAAAAATCTCTGCAAGCAGTGTAAAGCCAACCTAAATAATTGAATCTAACGTAACGCAACCTAACCTAACCTAACTTAACGAAACCTGACCTTAATTAACATACACTGACCTAGCCCAGATTAATCGAAGCTTAAAGAAAACTAAAAAGACAAAAATTGTCAAAATTGTTTGAATTAACACAAAATAGTGGAAAATGTCAAAAAATCGGAAAACAATGATGGAATTTCAAAAAATTTACCAAAGATCGAAAAATGCGCGAATTTGGGGAATAATGGCGAAAAAGGCAAAAAATTTTCAAATTCGCCAAAAATAGCAAAAATCACTGCAAGAAGCGTAAAGCTAATCTAAATTCTTTTAATTTGACGTAACCTAACCCAACCTAACCCAACCTAGCCTAACTTAACTTAACCTAACCTAATTTAACATAACGTGACCTACCCTAGATTAATAGAAGCTAAGGAAAACTCAAAATTCAAAAATTGTCAAAATTTTTTAAATAGGGACAAAATATTGGAAAATTTCACAAAATAGGAAAAAATTTTAAAAGAACAACTATAAAAAAATGTCGAAATTGGCAAAAAGGACAAAAATTGTCAAAATGGGCAAAAATAGCAAAAATCTCTGCAAGCAGTGTAAAGCCAACCTAAATAATTGAATCTAACGTAACGCAACCTAACCTAACCTAACTTAACGAAACCTGACCTTAATTAACATACACTGACCTAGCCCAGATTAATCGAAGCTTAAAGAAAACTAAAAAGACAAAAATTGTCAAAATTGTTTGAATTAACACAAAATAGTGGAAAATGTCAAAAAATCGGAAAACAATGATGGAATTTCAAAAAATTTACCAAAGATCGAAAAATGCGCGAATTTGGGGAATAATGGCGAAAAAGGCAAAAAATTTTCAAATTCGCCAAAAATAGCAAAAATCACTGCAAGAAGCGTAAAGCTAATCTAAATTCTTTTAATTTGACGTAACCTAACCCAACCTAACCCAACCTAGCCTAACTTAACTTAACCTAACCTAATTTAACATAAAGTGACCTACCCTAGATTAATAGAAGCTAAGGAAAACTCAAAATTCAAAAATTGTCAAAATTGTTTAAATAGGGACAAAATATTGGAAAATTTCATAAAATAGGAAACAATTTTAAAAAAGAACAACTATAAAAAAATGTCGAAATTGGCAAAAAGGACAAAAATTGTCAAAATGGGCAAAAATAGCAAAAATCTCTGCAAGTAGTGTAAAGCCAACCTAAATAATTGAATCTAACGTAACGCAACCTAATTTAACCTAACTTAATCAAACCTAACCTAAATTAACATACACTGACCTAGCCCAGACTAATCGAAGCTTAGGAAAACTAATAAGACAAAAATTGTCAAAATTGTTTGAATTAATACAAAACAGTGGAAAATGTAAAAAAATCGGAAAATAATGATGGAATTTCAAAAAATTGACCAAATATCGAAAAATGGCGAATTTGGGGAATAATGGCGAAAAAGGCAAAAAATTTTCAAATTCGCCAAAAATAGCAAAAATCACTGAAAGAAGCGTAAAGCAAATCTAAATTCTTTTAATTTGACGTAACCTAACCCAACCTAACCCAACCTAGCCTAACTTAACTTAACCTAACCTAATTTAACATAACGTGACCTACCCTAGATTAATAGAAGCTAAGGAAAACTCAAAATTCAAAAATTGTCAAAATTTTTTAAATAGGGACAAAATATTGGAAAATTTCATAAAATAGGAAAAAATTTTAAAAGAACAACTATAAAAAAATGTCGAAATTGGCAAAAAGGACAAAAATTGTCAAAATGGGCAAAAATAGCAAAAATCTCTGCAAGCAGTGTAAAGCCAACCTAAATAATTGAATCTAACGTAACGCAACCTAACCTAACCTAACTTAACGAAACCTGACCCTAATTAACATACACTGACCTAGCCCAGATTAATCGAAGCTTAAAGAAAACTAAAAAGACAAAAATTGTCAAAATTGTTTGAATTAACACAAAATAGTGGAAAATGTCAAAAAATCGGAAAACAATGATGGAATTTCAAAAAATTTACCAAAGATCGAAAAATGCGCGAATTTGGGGAATAATGGCGAAAAAGGCAAAAAATTTTCAAATTCGCCAAAAATAGCAAAAATCACTGAAAGAAGCGTAAAGCTAATCTAAATTCTTTTAATTTGACGTAACCTAACCCAACCTAACCCAACCTAGCCTAACTTAACTTAACCTAACCTAATTTAACATAAAGTGACCTACCCTAGATTAATAGAAGCTAAGGAAAACTCAAAATTCAAAAATTGTCAAAATTTTTTAAATAGGGACAAAATATTGGAAAATTTCATAAAATAGGAAACAATTTTAAAAAAAGAACAACTATAAAAAAATGTCGAAATTGGCAAAAAGGACAAAAATTGTCAAAATGGGCAAAAATAGCAAAAATCTCTGCAAGCAGTGTAAAGCCAACCTAAATAATTGAATCTAACGTAACGCAACCTAACCTAACCTAACTTAATCAAACCTAACCTAAATTAACATACACTGACCTAGCCCAGACTAATCGAAACTTAGGAAAACTAATAAGACATAAATTGTCAAAATTGTTTGAATTAATACAAAACAGTGGAAAATGTAAAAAAATCGGAAAATAATGATGGAATTTCAAAAAATTGACCAAATATCGAAAAATGGCGAATTTGGGGAATAATGGCGAAAAAGGCAAAAAATTTTCAAATTCGCCAAAAATAGCAAAAATCACTGAAAGAAGCGTAAAGCTAATCTAAATTCTTTTAATTTGACGTAACCTAACCCAACCTAACCCAACCTAGCCTAACTTAACTTAATCTAACCTAATTTAATTTAACGTGACCTACCCTAGATTAATAGAAGCTAAGGAAAACTCAAAATTCAAAAATTGTCAAAATTTTTTAAATAGGGACAAAATATTGGAAAATTTCACAAAATAGGAAAAAATTTTAAAAGAACAACTATAAAAAAATGTCGAAATTGGCAAAAAGGACAAAAATTGTCAAAATGGGCAAAAATAGCAAAAATCTCTGCAAGCAGTGTAAAGCCAACCTAAATAATTGAATCTAACGTAACGCAACCTAACCTAACCTAACTTAACGAAACCTGACCTTAATTAACATACACTGACCTAGCCCAGATTAATCGAAGCTTAAAGAAAACTAAAAAGACAAAAAATGTCAAAATTGTTTGAATTAACACAAAATAGTGGAAAATGTCAAAAAATCGGAAAACAATGATGGAATTTCAAAAAATTTACCAAAGATCGAAAAATGCGCGAATTTGGGGAATAATGGCGAAAAAGGCAAAAAATTTTCAAATTCGCCAAAAATAGCAAAAATCACTGAAAGAAGCGTAAAGCAAATCTAAATTCTTTTAATTTGACGTAACCTAACCCAACCTAACCCAACCTAGCCTAACTTAACTTAACCTAACCTAATTTAACATAACGTGACCTACCCTAGATTAATAGAAGCTAAGGAAAACTCAAAATTCAAAAATTGTCAAAATTGTTTAAATAGGGACAAAATATTGGAAAATTTCATAAAATAGGAAAAAATTTTAAAAAAAGAACAACAATAAAAAAATGTCGAAATTGGCAAAAAGGACAAAAATTGTCAAAATGGGCAAAAATAGCAAAAATCTCTGCAAGCAGTGTAAAGCCAACCTAAATAATTGAATCTAACGTAACGCAACCTAATTTAACCTAACTTAATCAAACCTAACCTAAATTAACATACACTGACCTAGCCCAGACTAATCGAAGCTTAGGAAAACTAATAAGACATAAATTGTCAAAATTGTTTGAATTAATACAAAACAGTGGAAAATGTAAAAAAATCGGAAAATAATGATGGAATTTAAAAAAATTGACCAAATATCGAAAAATGGGGAATTTGGGGAATAATGGCGAAAAAGGCAAAAAATTTTCAAATTCGCCAAAAATAGCAAAAATCACTGCAAGAAGCGTAAAGCTAATCTAAATTCTTTTAATTTGACGTAACCTAACCCAACCTAGCCTAACTTAACTTAACCTAACCTAATTTAACATAAAGTGACCTACCCTAGATTAATAGAAGCTAAGGAAAACTCAAAATTCAAAAATTGTTTAAATAGGGACAAAATATTGGAAAATTTCATAAAATAGGAAACAATTTTAAAAAAGAACAACTATAAAAAAATGTCGAAATTGGCAAAAAGGACAAAAATTGTCAAAATGGGCAAAAATAGCAAAAATCTCTGCAAGCAGTGTAAAGCCAACCTAAATAATTGAATCTAACGTAACGCAACCTAACCTAACCTAACTTAATCAAACCTAACCTAAATTAACATACACTGACCTAGCCCAGACTAATCGAAACTTAGGAAAACTAATAAGACATAAATTGTCAAAATTGTTTGAATTAATACAAAACAGTGGAAAATGTAAAAAAATCGGAAAATAATGATGGAATTTCAAAAAATTGACCAAATATCGAAAAATGGCGAATTTGGGGAATAATGGCGAAAAAGGCAAAAAATTTTCAAATTCGCCAAAAATAGCAAAAATCACTGAAAGAAGCGTAAAGCTAATCTAAATTCTTTTAATTTGACGTAACCTAACCCAACCTAACCCAACCTAGCCTAACTTAACTTAATCTAACCTAATTTAATTTAACGTGACCTACCCTAGATTAATAGAAGCTAAGGAAAACTCAAAATTCAAAAATTGTCAAAATTTTTTAAATAGGGACAAAATATTGGAAAATTTCACAAAATAGGAAAAAATTTTAAAAGAACAACTATAAAAAAATGTCGAAATTGGCAAAAAGGACAAAAATTGTCAAAATGGGCAAAAATAGCAAAAATCTCTGCAAGCAGTGTAAAGCCAACCTAAATAATTGAATCTAACGTAACGCAACCTAACCTAACCTAACTTAACGAAACCTGACCTTAATTAACATACACTGACCTAGCCCAGATTAATCGAAGCTTAAAGAAAACTAAAAAGACAAAAAATGTCAAAATTGTTTGAATTAACACAAAATAGTGGAAAATGTCAAAAAATCGGAAAACAATGATGGAATTTCAAAAAATTTACCAAAGATCGAAAAATGCGCGAATTTGGGGAATAATGGCGAAAAAGGCAAAAAATTTTCAAATTCGCCAAAAATAGCAAAAATCACTGAAAGAAGCGTAAAGCTAATCTAAATTCTTTTAATTTGACGTAACCTAACCCAACCTAACCCAACCTAGCCTAACTTAACTTAACCTAACCTAATTTAACATAAAGTGACCTACCCTAGATTAATAGAAGCTAAGGAAAACTCAAAATTCAAAAATTGTCAAAATTTTTTAAATAGGGACAAAATATTGGAAAATTTCATAAAATAGGAAACAATTTTAAAAAAGAACAACTATAAAAAAATGTCGAAATTGGCAAAAAGGACAAAAATTGTCAAAATGGGCAAAACTAGCAAAAATCTCTGCAAGCAGTGTAAAGCCAACCTAAATAATTGAATCTAGCGTAACGCAACCTAATTTAACCTAACTTAATCAAACCTAACCTAAATTAACATACACGGACCTAGTCCAGACTAATCGAAGCTTAGGAAAACTAATAAGACATAAATTGTCAAAATTGTTTGAATTAATACAAAACAGTGGAAAATGTAAAAAAATCGGAAAATAATGATGGAATTTCAAAAAATTGACCAAATATCGAAAAATGGCGAATTTGGGGAATAATGGCGAAAAAGGCAAAAAATTTTCAAATTCGCCAAAAATAGCAAAAATCACTGAAAGAAGCGTAAAGCAAATCTAAATTCTTTTAATTTGACGTAACCTAACCCAACCTAACCCAACCTAGCCTAACTTAACTTAACCTAACCTAATTTAACATAACGTGACCTACCCTAGATTAATAGAAGCTAAGGAAAACTCAAAATTCAAAAATTGTCAAAATTGTTTAAATAGTGACAAAATATTGGAAAATTTCATAAAATAGGAAAAAATTTTAAAAAAAGAATAACAATAAAAAAATGTCGAAATTGGCAAAAAGGACAAAAATTGTCAAAATGGGCAAAAATAGCAAAAATCTCTGCAAGCAGTGTAAAGCCAACCTAAATAATTGAATCTAACGTAACGCAACCTAACCTAACCTAACTTAACGAAACCTGACCTTAATTAACATACACTGACCTAGCCCAGATTAATCGAAGCTTAAAGAAAACTAAAAAGACAAAAATTGTCAAAATTGTTTGAATTAACACAAAATAGTGGAAAATGTCAAAAAATCGGAAAACAATGATGGAATTTCAAAAAATTTACCAAAGATCGAAAAATGCGCGAATTTGGGGAATAATGGCGAAAAAGGCAAAAAATTTTCAAATTCGCCAAAAATAGCAAAAATCACTGCAAGAAGCGTAAAGCTAATCTAAATTCTTTTAATTTGACGTAACCTAACCCAACCTAGCCTAACTTAACTTAACCTAACCTAATTTAACATAAAGTGACCTACCCTAGATTAATAGAAGCTAAGGAAAACTCAAAATTCAAAAATTGTCAAAATTGTTTAAATAGGGACAAAATATTGGAAAATTTCATAAAATAGGAAACAATTTTAAAAAAGAACAACTATAAAAAAATGTCGAAATTGGCAAAAAGGACAAAAATTGTCAAAATGGGCAAAAATAGCAAAAATCTCTGCAAGCAGTGTAAAGCCAACCTAAATAATTGAATCTAACGTAACGCAACCTAACCTAACCTAACTTAATCAAACCTAACCTAAATTAACATACACTGACCTAGCCCAGACTAATCGAAACTTAGGAAAACTAATAAGACATAAATTGTCAAAATTGTTTGAATTAATACAAAACAGTGGAAAATGTAAAAAAATCGGAAAATAATGATGGAATTTCAAAAAATTGACCAAATATCGAAAAATGGCGAATTTGGGGAATAATGGCGAAAAAGGCAAAAAATTTTCAAATTCGCCAAAAATAGCAAAAATCACTGAAAGAAGCGTAAAGCTAATCTAAATTCTTTTAATTTGACGTAACCTAACCCAACCTAACCCAACCTAGCCTAACTTAACTTAATCTAACCTAATTTAATTTAACGTGACCTACCCTAGATTAATAGAAGCTAAGGAAAACTCAAAATTCAAAAATTGTCAAAATTTTTTAAATAGGGACAAAATATTGGAAAATTTCACAAAATAGGAAAAAATTTTAAAAGAACAACTATAAAAAAATGTCGAAATTGGCAAAAAGGACAAAAATTGTCAAAATGGGCAAAAATAGCAAAAATCTCTGCAAGCAGTGTAAAGCCAACCTAAATAATTGAATCTAACGTAACGCAACCTAACCTAACCTAACTTAACGAAACCTGACCTTAATTAACATACACTGACCTAGCCCAGATTAATCGAAGCTTAAAGAAAACTAAAAAGACAAAAAATGTCAAAATTGTTTGAATTAACACAAAATAGTGGAAAATGTCAAAAAATCGGAAAACAATGATGGAATTTCAAAAAATTTACCAAAGATCGAAAAATGCGCGAATTTGGGGAATAATGGCGAAAAAGGCAAAAAATTTTCAAATTCGCCAAAAATAGCAAAAATCACTGAAAGAAGCGTAAAGCTAATCTAAATTCTTTTAATTTGACGTAACCTAACCCAACCTAACCCAACCTAGCCTAACTTAACTTAACCTAACCTAATTTAACATAAAGTGACCTACCCTAGATTAATAGAAGCTAAGGAAAACTCAAAATTCAAAAATTGTCAAAATTTTTTAAATAGGGACAAAATATTGGAAAATTTCATAAAATAGGAAACAATTTTAAAAAAGAACAACTATAAAAAAATGTCGAAATTGGCAAAAAGGACAAAAATTGTCAAAATGGGCAAAACTAGCAAAAATCTCTGCAAGCAGTGTAAAGCCAACCTAAATAATTGAATCTAACGTAACGCAACCTAATTTAACCTAACTTAATCAAACCTAACCTAAATTAACATACACGGACCTAGTCCAGACTAATCGAAGCTTAGGAAAACTAATAAGACATAAATTGTCAAAATTGTTTGAATTAATACAAAACAGTGGAAAATGTAAAAAAATCGGAAAATAATGATGGAATTTCAAAAAATTGACCAAATATCGAAAAATGGCGAATTTGGGGAATAATGGCGAAAAAGGCAAAAAATTTTCAAATTCGCCAAAAATAGCAAAAATCACTGAAAGAAGCGTAAAGCAAATCTAAATTCTTTTAATTTGACGTAACCTAACCCAACCTAACCCAACCTAGCCTAACTTAACTTAACCTAACCTAATTTAACATAACGTGACCTACCCTAGATTAATAGAAGCTAAGGAAAACTCAAAATTCAAAAATTGTCAAAATTGTTTAAATAGTGACAAAATATTGGAAAATTTCATAAAATAGGAAAAAATTTTAAAAAAAGAATAACAATAAAAAAATGTCGAAATTGGCAAAAAGGACAAAAATTGTCAAAATGGGCAAAAATAGCAAAAATCTCTGCAAGCAGTGTAAAGCCAACCTAAATAATTGAATCTAACGTAACGCAACCTAACCTAACCTAACTTAATCAAACCTAACCTAAATTAACATACACTGACCTAGCCCAGACTAATCGAAGCTTAGGAAAACTAATAAGACATAAATTGTCAAAATTGTTTGAATTAATACAAAACAGTGGAAAATGTAAAAAAATCGGAAAATAATGATGGAATTTAAAAAAATTGACCAAATATCGAAAAATGGCGAATTTGGGGAATAATGGCGAAAAAGGCAAAAAATTTTCAAATTCGCCAAAAATAGCAAAAATCACTGCAAGAAGCGTAAACCTAATCTAAATTCTTTTAATTTGACGTAACCTAACCCAACCTAGCCTAACTTAACTTAACCTAACCTAATTTAACATAAAGTGACCTACCCTAGATTAATAGAAGCTAAGGAAAACTCAAAATTCAAAAATTGTCAAAATTGTTTAAATAGGGACAAAATATTGGAAAATTTCATAAAATAGGAAACAATTTTAAAAAAGAACAACTATAAAAAAATGTCGAAATTGGCAAAAAGGACAAAAATTGTCAAAATGGGCAAAAATAGCAAAAATCTCTGCAAGCAGTGTAAAGCCAACCTAAATAATTGAATCTAACGTAACGCAACCTAATTTAACCTAACTTAATCAAACCTAACCTAAATTAACATACACTGACCTAGCCCAGACTAATCGAAGCTTAGGAAAACTAATAAGACATAAATTGTCAAAATTGTTTGAATTAATACAAAACAGTGGAAAATGTAAAAAAATCGGAAAATAATGATGGAATTTAAAAAAATTGACCAAATATCGAAAAATGGCGAATTTGGGGAATAATGGCGAAAAAGGCAAAAAATTTTCAAATTCGCCAAAAATAGCAAAAATCACTGCAAGAAGCGTAAAGCTAATCTAAATTCTTTTAATTTGACGTAACCTAACCCAACCTAGCCTAACTTAACTTAACCTAACCTAATTTAACATAAAGTGACCTACCCTAGATTAATAGAAGCTAAGGAAAACTCAAAATTCAAAAATTGTCAAAATTGTTTAAATAGGGACAAAATATTGGAAAATTTCATAAAATAGGAAACAATTTTAAAAAAGAACAACTATAAAAAAATGTCGAAATTGGCAAAAAGGACAAAAATTGTCAAAATGGGCAAAAATAGCAAAAATCTCTGCAAGCAGTGTAAAGCCAACCTAAATAATTGAATCTAACGTAACGCAACCTAACCTAACCTAACTTAATCAAACCTAACCTAAATTAACATACACTGACCTAGCCCAGACTAATCGAAACTTAGGAAAACTAATAAGACATAAATTGTCAAAATTGTTTGAATTAATACAAAACAGTGGAAAATGTAAAAAAATCGGAAAATAATGATGGAATTTCAAAAAATTGACCAAATATCGAAAAATGGCGAATTTGGGGAATAATGGCGAAAAAGGCAAAAAATTTTCAAATTCGCCAAAAATAGCAAAAATCACTGAAAAAAGCGTAAAGCTAATCTAAATTCTTTTAATTTGACGTAACCTAACCCAACCTAACCCAACCTAGCCTAACTTAACTTAACCTAACCTAATTTAACATAAAGTGACCTACCCTAGATTAATAGAAGCTAAGGAAAACTCAAAATTCAAAAATTGTCAAAATTTTTTAAATAGGGACAAAATATTGGAAAATTTCATAAAATAGGAAAAAATTTTAAAAGAACAACTATAAAAAAATGTCGAAATTGGCAAAAAGGACAAAAATTGTCAAAATGGGCAAAAATAGCAAAAATCTCTGCAAGCAGTGTAAAGCCAACCTAAATAATTGAATCTAACGTAACGCAACCTAACCTAACCTAACTTAACGAAACCTGACCTTAATTAACATACACTGACCTAGCCCAGATTAATCGAAGCTTAAAGAAAACTAAAAAGACAAAAATTGTCAAAATTGTTTGAATTAACACAAAATAGTGGAAAATGTCAAAAAATCGGAAAACAATGATGGAATTTCAAAAAATTTACCAAAGATCGAAAAATGCGCGAATTTGGGGAATAATGGCGAAAAAGGCAAAAAATTTTCAAATTCGCCAAAAATAGCAAAAATCACTGAAAGAAGCGTAAAGCTAATCTAAATTCTTTTAATTTGACGTAACCTAACCCAACCTAACCCAACCTAGCCTAACTTAACTTAACCTAACCTAATTTAACATAAAGTGACCTACCCTAGATTAATAGAAGCTAAGGAAAACTCAAAATTCAAAAATTGTCAAAATTGTTTAAATAGGGACAAAATATTGGAAAATTTCATAAAATAGGTAACAATTTTAAAAAAAGAACAACTATAAAAAAATGTCGAAATTGGCAAAAAGGACAAAAATTGTCAAAATGGGCAAAAATAGCAAAAATCTCTGCAAGCAGTGTAAAGCCAACCTAAATAATTGAATCTAACGTAACGCAACCTAACCTAACCTAACTTAATCAAACCTAACCTAAATTAACATACACTGACCTAGCCCAGACTAATCGAAGCTTAGGAAAACTAATAAGACATAAATTGTCAAAATTGTTTGAATTAATACAAAACAGTGGAAAATGTAAAAAAATCGGAAAATAATGATGGAATTTCAAAAAATTGACCAAATATCGAAAAATGGCGAATTTGGGGAATAATGGCGAAAAAGGCAAAAAATTTTCAAATTCGCCAAAAATAGCAAAAATCACTGAAAGAAGCGTAAAGCAAATCTAAATTCTTTTAATTTGACGTAACCTAACCCAACCTAACCCAACCTAGCCTAACTTAACTTAACCTAATCTAATTTAACATAACGTGACCTACCCTAGATTAATAGAAGCTAAGGAAAACTCAAAACTCAAAAATTGTCAAAATTTTTTAAATAGGGACAAAATATTGGAAAATTTCATAAAATAGGAAAAAATTTTAAAAAAGAACAACTATAAAAAAATGTCGAAATTGGCAAAAAGGACAAAAATTGTCAAAATGGGCAAAAATAGCAAAAATCTCTGCAAGCAGTGTAAAGCCAACCTAAATAATTGAATCTAACGTAACGCAACCTAACCTAACCTAACTTAATCAAACCTAACCTAAATTAACATACACTGACCTAGCCCAGACTAATCGAAGCTTAGGAAAACTAATAAGACATAAATTGTCAAAATTGTTTGAATTAATACAAAACAGTGGAAAATGTAAAAAAATCGGAAAATAATGATGGAATTTCAAAAAATTGACCAAATATCGAAAAATGGCGAATTTGGGGAATAATGGCGAAAAAGGTAAAAAATTTTCAAATTAGCCAAAAATAGCAAAAATCACTGAAAGAAGCGTAAAGCTAATCTAAATTCTTTTAATTCGACGTAACCTAACCCAACCTAACCCAACCTAGCCTAACTTAACTTAACCTAACCTAATTTAACATAACGTGACCTACCCTAGATTAATAGAAGCTAAGGAAAACTCAAAACTCAAAAATTGTCAAAAATTTTTAAATAGGGACAAAATATTGGAAAATTTCATAAAATAGGAAAAAATTTTAAAAAGGAACAACTATAAAAAAATGTCGAAATTGGCAAAAAGGACAAAAATTGTCAAAATGGGCAAAAATAGCAAAAATCTCTGCAAGCAGTGTAAAGCCAACCTAAATAATTGAATCTAACGTAACGCAACCTAACCTAACCTAACTTAATCAAACCTAACCTAAATTAACATACACTGACCTAGCCCAGACTAATCGAAGCTTAGGAAAACTAATAAGACATAAATTGTCAAAATTGTTTGAATTAATACAAAACAGTGGAAAATGTAAAAAAATCGGAAAATAATGATGGAATTTCAAAAAATTGACCAAATATCGAAAAATGGCGAATTTGGGGAATAATGGCGAAAAAGGCAAAAAATTTTCAAATTCGCCAAAAATAGCAAAAATCACTGAAAGAAGCGTAAAGCTAATCTAAATTCTTTTAATTTGACGTAACCTAACCCAACCTAACCCAACCTAGCCTAACTTAACTTAACCTAACCTAATTTAACATAAAATGACCTACCCTAGATTAATAGAAGCTAACGAAAACTCAAAATTCAAAAATTGTCAAAATTGTTTGAATAGTGACAAAATATAGGAAAATTTCATAAAATAGTAAAAAATTTTAAAAACAGAACAACTATAAAAAAATGTCGAAATTGGCAAAAAGGACAAAAATTGTCAAAATGGGCAAAAATAGCAAAAATCTCTGCAAGCAGTGTAAAGCCAATCTAAAATAACTTAATCTGACCTAACCTAACCTAACCCAACCTAACCTAACCTAACCTAACTTGACATAACTGAAATAGCCTAGACTAATCGAAGCTAATGAAAACTCAAAAGTCAAAAATGGTCAAAATACGTTTAAATAAGCACAAAATAGTGAAAAATTTCAAAAAATCGGAAAAAATTATGAAATTTAAAAAATTTACCAAAAATCGAAAAATGGCGAAATTGGCAACAAAAGGCGAAAAAGGCAAAAAATTGTCAAGTTGGCCGAAAATAGCAAAAAACACTGTAAAAACGTAACACCAATCTAAACTAACCTAATCTGACCTAACCTAACCTAACCCAACCTAACCTAACCGAACTTAACCTAACCTAACCCAACCTAACCTAACTTGACCTAACCTAACCTAACTTAACATATACTGACCTAGAATAGAATAATCAAAGCTAAGGAAAACTCAAAAGTCAAAATTGTTCAAATAGGCACTAAATAGTGGAAAATTGCAAAAAGTCCGAAAAAATTATGAAATTTCAAAAACATTGAAAAAAATCGAAAAATAGCGAATTTCGACAAAAATGGCAAAAAATTGTTAGATTGGCCAAAAATAGCAAAAATCACTGCAAGAAGCGTAAAGCCAATCTAAATTAACCTAATCGGACCTAACCTAACCTAATCCAACCTAACCTAATCTAACTTAACCAAACCTAATCTAAATTAACATAAAAAGAAAAAAAACACAAAATAGTTTAAATAAACACAAAATAGTGAAAAATTGCATAAAATCGGAAAAAATATAAAATTTCAAAAATTCAACAAGAATCGAAAAATGGCGCATTGGCGAAAAATGGGGAAAAGTAAATAAAATGTCAAATTGGCAAAAAATAGCAAAATCACTGCAAGAAGCGTAAAGCCAATTTAAACTAACATAATCTGACCTAACCTAACTTAACATAAACTGATCTAGCCTAGAGTAATCAAAGCTAAGGAAAATTAAAAAGAAAAAATGGTGAAAATTGTTTAAATAGGCACTACATCGAGATAAATAGCAAAAAATCGGAAAAAACGATGAAATTAAAGAAATCGACATAAAATCGAAAAATGGCGAAATTGGCGACAAATGGCATAAAATTGTCAAATTAGCCAAATTTGGCAAAAATCACTGGATGAAGCGAAAAACCAATCTAAACTAACCTAATCTGACCTAATCTAACCTGACCCAACCTAACCTAAAGTAACTAAACATAAATTGACGTAGCCTACGACTGATCGAAGCTAAGGAATACTCAAAAGTTATAAATGGTTTATATAAACATAAAATAGTAAAAAATTGCATAAATTCGTAAAAAAATATAAAATTTACAAAATTAAAATTAGCGAAAAACGAAAAAAATTTTCAAATTGACCAAAAATCACTACAAGAAGTGTAAAACCAATCTAAACTAATCTAATTTGACCTAACATAAACTGACCTAGTCTAGACTAATCGAAGCTAAAGAAAACCCAAAATTCAAAAATTGTTAAAATCGTTTAAATAGGCAAAAATAGCAAAAATCACTGCAAGAAGCGTAAAGCCAATGTAAACTAACCAAATCTGACCTAACCAAACCTAACCTAACTTGCCCTAACCTAACCTAACTTAATATATACAGAAATAGCCTAGACTAATCGAAGCTAATGAAGACTCAAAACTCAAAAATAGTCGAAATATGTTTAAAAAAGTACAAAATAGTGAAAAATTTTAAAAAATGTTAAAACGTCCAAAAATTAACCAAAAATCGAAAAATAGCGAAATTATTGAAAAATGGAAAAAAAGGCAAAAAATTGTCAAATTAGCCGAAAATAGCAAAAACACTGCAAAATCCTAAAGTCAATCTAAACTAATCAAATCTGACCTAACCTGACCTAACCTAACATAACTTAACATATATTGAAACCGCCTAGACTAATCGAAGCTAATGAAAACTCAAAAGTCAAAAATGGTCAAACATGTCGAAAATAGCAAAAAACACTGCAAAAACGTAAAGCCCGCGTAAACTAACCTAATCTGAACTAACTTAACGTAACCTACCCTAACCTATCCTAAGTTAACCTAACTTAAAATATATTGAAATAGAATATACTAATCGAAGCTAATTTAAGTTAGGTTAGGTTAGGTCGGGTTGGGTCGGGTCGGGTCGGGTCGGGTCGGGTCGGGTCGGGTCGGGTGGGTCTAATGATTGGCGAAAAATGACGAAAAAGGCCAAAATTTGTCAATTTGACCAAAATAGAAAAAATCATTGCAAGAAGCGTAAAGCCAATCTAAACAAAACTAATAAGACCTAACCTAACCTAACCCAACATAACCTAACTTAACTTAACCTAACCTAACATAACTAAATGGACCTAGCCTAGACTAATCGAAGCTAAGGAAAACTCAAGAGTCAAAATGGTGAAAATTTTTTAAATAGACACAAAATAGTGAAAAATTGCAAAAATGGAAAAAAATAATAATATTTCAAAAAATTGACCAAAAATCGAAAATTGGTGAAATTGGCGAAAAATGCAAAAATTGTTAAATTGGTCAAAAATAACAAAAATCACTGCAAGAAGCGTAAAGCCAATATAAACTAACTTAATCTAATCTAACCTAATTTAACCCAACTTATCTAAACTAACTAAACATATATAGCCTATGCTAATCGAAGCTGAGAAAACATAAAAGACAAAAATGATAAAAATTGTTTAAATAGGTACAAAATGGTTGAAAATTGAAAAAAATCGGAAAAAATTATAACATTTAAAAAATTGACCAAAAATCGAAAATTGGTGAAATTGGCGAAAAATGCAAAAATTGTTAAATTGGTCAAAAATAACAAAAATTACTGCAAGAAGCGTAAAGCCAATCTTAACTAACCTAATCTGACCTGACCTAACTTAATCCAACTTAATCTAAACTTAATTAACCTAACCTATCTTAACTTAACAAATACTGACCTAGCCTAGGCTAATCGAAGCTGAGGAAAATTATAAAGTAAAAAATTATGAAAATTGTTTAAATAGGCACAAAATAGTGGAAAATTGCTAAAAATCGGAAAACATAAAATTTTTAAAAATTGACCCGAAATTGAAAAAATAGCGAAATTGGCGAAAAAGGCAAAAAATTGTCAAATTGCAAAAATAACAAAAATCAATGCAAGAAGCATAAAGCCAATCTAAACTAACCTAATCTGACCTAACCTAACCTAACTCAACCTAACATAATCTAACCTAACCTAATATGACCTATATAGACCTAGCCTAGACCAATCGAAGCTAAGGAAAACTCAACAGTCAAAAATGGTCATAATTGTTTAAATAGGTATAAAACAGTGAAAAATTGCAAAAAATCGGAAAAAATTACGATTTTTCAAAAAATTTACCAAAAAATGGGAAAATGGCGAAATTGGCGAAAAACGTAAAAATTGTCAAATTAGCCAAAAATTACTAAAAGTAATTACAAGAAGCGTAAAGCCAATGTAAACTAACTTAATCTGATCTAACCTAACCTAACCCAACCTAATCTAACCTAACTTAACCTAACCTAACCTAACTTAACATATATTGACCTAGCCTAGACTAATCAAAGCTCAGGAAAACTCAAAAGTCAAAAATGATGAAAATTGATTAAAAAGGCACAAAATGGTGGAAAATTGCAAAAATCGGAAAAAATTATGAAATTTCAAGAAATTGATCAAAAATCGAAAAATAGAGAAATTAGCGAAAAGGGCAAAAAATTGTCAAATTGGACAAAAATAGGAAAAACCACAGCAAGAAGTGTAAAGCCAATCTATATTAACTAAATCTGACCTAACCTAACTTAACCCAACCTAACCTAACTTAACCTAAAATAACTTAACATATACTGACTTAGCCTAGACTAATTGAAGCTGAGGAAAACTTAAAACTCAAAAATGATGAAAAATGTTTAAATAGGCACAAAAAATAAAAAATTGCAAAAAATCGGAAAATGTTATGAAATTTCAAAGAATTAACCAAAAATCTAAAAATGGCGAAATTGGCGAAAAATGTAAAAAATTGTCAAATTAGCCAAAAATAGTAAAAATAACTGCAAGAAGCGTAAAGCCAATCTAAACTGACTTACTCTGACCTAACAAAACCTAACCCAACCTAATTGAACCTAACTTAACCTAACCTGCCTAACTTAACAAAAACTGACTTAAAACTCAAAAATGATGAAAAATGTTTAAATAGGCACAAAATAATAAAAAATTGCAATAAATCGGAAAAAGTTATGAAATTTCAAAGAATTTACCAAAAATCTAAAAATGGCGAAATTGGCGAAAAATGTAAAAAATTGTCAAATTGGCCAAAAATAGTAAAAATAACTGAAAGAAGCGTCAAGCCAATCTAAACTAACTTAATTTGACCTAACCTAACCTAACACAACCTAACCTAACCTAACCTAATATAACCTAAATGGACCTGGCCTAGACTAATAGAAGCTGAGGAAAACTCAAAAGTCAAAAATGATAAAAATTATTTAAATAGGTATAAAATACTGAAAAATTGCAAAAAATCGAAAAAATTATAATATTTCAAAAAATTGACCAAAAATCATAAAATAGCGAAACTAGCGAAAAAGGCAAAAAATTGTCAAATTGGACAAAAATAGCAAAAACCACAGCGCTTCTTGCTGTGGTTTTTGCTATTTTTGATATGCTATCTTTAGATTAGTTAAGATTGGCCTGGCCTGGCCTTGCCTGGCCTCGCCTGACCTGGCCTGGCCTCGCCTGGCCTCGCCCGGCCTCGCCCGGCCTCGCCCGGCCTAGCCCAGCCTAGCCCAGCCCAACCTAGCCCAGCCCAGCCTAGCCCAGCCCAGCCTAGCCCAGCCCAGCCTAGCCCAGCCCAGCCTAGCCCAGGCCAGGCCAGGCCAGGCCAGGCCAGGCTAGGTTAGGTTAGGTTGGATTTATTTTTACTTTTTTCATTTTTTTTTTACTTTTATTCATTTTTTTTACTTTTTTCAACTGTTTTCATTTTCTTTCACTTTTTTCAACTTTTTAAATTTTTTTTTCATTTTTTTCAACTTTTTTCAACTTTTTTTCATTTTTTCAACTTTTTTCATCTTTTTAGGTTAGGTTAATTTAGGTTAGGTTAGATTAGGGTAGGCGATAGGGAAATACAATAGGATAGGCGATAGGACACAGAGACCTAAAATTCAAATCACAACGATTCTAAAGAAGCCCCACTTGTTTCTTTGTCGTGACGCATTTTCGTTTCATCGAGTTTCAAATCACAACGATTCTAAAGAAGTTTCACTTCAAAAGTTAAAGACCAATTAAACATACTCCATGTACCATTAGATTTCTTGGCCGATACCATGAGCGAAGTCTTCAAGATGTTATACACAATAAACTTCAAGATATTCCTGAAATGACCGCTTAATAGTAATTACACTAATTACTATTTTATTTTTTTGATGTTAAAACGTCTTTAAAATCGATATCAAGTACAGGGAGACCAAATGCACCCAAATGACCGACAGTTTTTATGGAAGCAATTTCCAACTTCAATAACTCGGCTAAAAACGGATATATCGCCGCCATATATGTTTCATTACAAGAAGAAGGATGTTGATCTTTGTGCTTTTGATACTTGTAGTTATAGGACGTGCGACGGCACAAAATAAATTTATGATTTTTGACCGGTAAATTTGATATTTGCTAGAGGTATTCAAATAATTTCCAAGCCGCTTGTACCGTACTTCTCATATCAACAATTGTAAATTGCAATTAAATTAAACGATTTAAAATATAAATTACATTTAATTTCTGTATACTATACACGATTAACGTTTTCACAAAAATCGTTACGGCAGTGTCCGACACTTCAAAACTTTTTCTGTCAATATTTGATTCAAAAATATAAATTATATTTCCCTTCTGTATACTATACGCTATTAACGTTTTTACAAAAATCGTTACGGCAGTGTCCGACACTCCGACGCCTTTTTTGCTTTCAATATTTAATTTTTATTTAATTCAAAAACAATTCATTTTATTCGATTTTAGAATTTTTTATTTCGAGTTTAGATTGTTGTCTATTATAGAATTAGGATATATACTAGAATTAGGATATTTTTTAACGTTACTAATTAAACATAAAAAGGTAGCGAAAGACTCAAGAATTAGATAAAAGAATGCTTTAATGATGCTTATGTAATTTTAGCTCCAAAATTTTCATTTTTAGCGGAGTTATTAAAGTTGGAAATATCTTTGAACAACAAATCTAAAACGACACTAGATAGCTAAATTTATATGTACGATAAAATAAGATTCACACAAACATTTTAATGTATTATTCTCAACATTATCAAAATTGTAAAACTATAATTCTAAATTATTTCCTTATTATTTTAATTGTTTTAAACTTTTTTTCGATTTTTGAAAATTTATTTTTTTAAATTTTTTTTTGCATTTTTCGCACATTGGTCACTTTTCCAACAATTTCATTCATAACAACTTTTCGCCTCCGTGCCATCCAAGTGAATCATTTTTGACACCGCGACGTCTTAGAGTGAGAAACAAAAAAAATTGTATAAAAAATAACTTTTTCTTTTCTCGTCTCCCCCCGATAGATATAGATAGAAATAAAAAAAAAATCCCTAAGGTTTTTCAGTCACGGACTTTTTTTTTTTTTTTTTTGCCCCCCTCTCCTCAATTATTACCACTCCTCCCTCCCTCTCTCTCCCCCTCCCCTCTTTCCTCCCCTCTGTGCCCACTGTGCCTACTGTGCCACATGACTAGACATGGACATATCGTGACATGTCTGCACATGTCTGGACATGTCGGAACATGTCTCGACATGTCTAGTCATGTCTAGTCATGTATAGTCATGTCTAGACATGTCTGGGACATGCCTAGTCATGTCTAGACATGCCTGGGACGTGTCTAGTCATGCCTAGACATGTCGGTACATGTCTGCGACATGTCTAGACATGTCTGGGACATGTCTAGTCATGTCTAGTCATGTGTAGTCATTTCTAGTCTTGTCTAGACATATCTGGGACATGTCTAGTCATGTCTAGTCATGTCTAGTCATGTCTAGACAAGTCTGGGACATGACTAGTCATGTCTAGACATGTCGGGTCATGCCTGCAACATGTTGTGACGGCCGTTATCGGCCGTTATAGCCCGTTATCGTTGGATCCTTTTAGCTAGGCTAGGCTAGGCTATGCTAGGCTAGGCTTGGCTAGGCTAGGTTAGGGTAGGCTAGGCTAGGCTAGGCTAGGCTAGGTTAGGCTAGGTTAGGCTAGGCTAGGCCAGGCCAGGCCAGGCCAGGCCAGGCCAGGCCAGGCCAGACCAGGCCAGGCCAGGACAGGTCAGGTTAGGTCTGGTCAGGTCAGGTCAGGTCAGGTCAGGTCAGGACAGGTCAGGCCAGGATAGGATTAAATTTTTTTTTACTTTTTTTTCATTTTGTTTACTTTTTTCAAGTTTTCTAATTTTTCTTTTCACTTCTTTAAACTTTTTTCAACTTTTTAAATTTTTTCATTTTTTCATTTTTTTAGGTTAGGTTAGGTTAGGTTAGGTTAGGTTAGGTTGGGTTAGGTTAGGTTAGGTTAGGTTAAGTTAGGTTAGGTTAGGTTAGGTTAGGTTAGGTTAGGTTAGGTTAGGTTAGGTTAGGTTAGGTTAGGTTAGGTTAGGTTAGGTTAGGTTGGGTTGGGTTAGGTTAGGTTAGGTTAGGTTAGGTTAGGTTGGGTTGGGTTAGGTTAGGTTAGGTTGGGTTGGGTTAGGTTAGGTTGGGTTAGGTTAGGTTGGGTTAGGTTAGGTTAGTTAGGTTAGGTTAGGTTAGGTTAGGTTAGGTTAGGTTAGGTTAGGTTAGGTTAGGTTAGGTTAGGTTAGGTTAGGTCAGGTCAGGTCAGGTCAGGTCAGGTCAGGTCAGGTCAGGTCAGGTCAGGTCAGGTCAGGTCAGGTCAGGTCAGGTCAGGTCAGGTCAGGTCAGGTCAGGTCAGGTCAGGTCAGGTCAGGTCAGGTCAGGTCAGGTCAGGTCAGGTCAGGTCAGGTCAGGTCAGGTCAGGTCAGGTCAGGTCAGGTCAGGTCAGGTCAGGTCAGGTCAGGTCAGGTCAGGTCAGGTCAGGTCAGGTCAGGTCAGGTCAGGTCAGGTCAGGTCAGGTCAGGTCAGGTCAGGTCAGGTCAGGTCAGGTCAGGTCAGGTCAGGTCAGGTCAGGTCAGGTCAGGTCAGGTCAGGTCAGGTCAGGTCAGGTCAGGTCAGGTCAGGTCAGGTCAGGTCAGGTCAGGTCAGGTCAGGTCAGGTCAGGTCAGGTCAGGTCAGGTCAGGTCAGGTCAGGTCAGGTCAGGTCAGGTCAGGTCAGGTCAGGTCAGGTCAGGTCAGGTCAGGTCAGGTCAGGTCAGGTCAGGTCAGGTCAGGTCAGGTCAGGTCAGGTCAGGTCAGGTCAGGTCAGGTCAGGTCAGGTCAGGTCAGGTCAGGTCAGGTCAGGTCAGGTCAGGTCAGGTCAGGTCAGTCAGGTCAGGTCAGGTCAGGTCAGGTCAGGT